>JASDQU010103326.1:244357-262334 GCA_032191745.1 Picea mariana | reverse complement strand
TGAACTCTTGATAAGCTATTTATGATAAGGAAGTTTTTGCTGGGTTTTCTTCCCCTAGAGGGTTTCCCAGGATAAATGTTGTGTACTTGTGGATGTGTATTTCTTAGTGATCTTGTGGTTATTATGCTCTTATCTTTATGAAATGCAAAGAACTATAATATCATCATAAAACATTAACAAAGTTTCCTTCTCGTTATTAGTTGTTTACAATAGAAATTGCAGAAGCAAACTAAAGGCTCACAATAGAAATTGCTAAAGAGAACTAAAGGCTTGCAACAAAAGTTGTTGAAGTGAACTAAATGTCTACAATAGAAATAGTTGAAGTGAGCTACACATTAATTATGGAGCACCCCCTCATCAGAAGTGGACAAGAAAGTAGAATTTTATCCCTCGCTTCGATGAACAGGGGAGTGTGTGGATGGTTGACCTTGGGAAGTGGACCCAAGTAAAGTGGAATTGAGAAAAGCTGATTCCAAGACAGTAGCACTCACATAAGTGTGAGAAGGTGAAGCCGATGAGTTGGCAAGACTAGGAACTCCCCCTAGAAGAGGAGGGAGATTTAGCAAGTGTCTGGAACATCGGAGATTTTGTGGGTCCCCTATGATGTTCGACTAGCCAAGTGGATGTGTGCAAATGGTGGTGAGAGTAATAAATGAACAAGAGGCTTTGCTATAATTTTTGGACCTTCATAATATACTTCACAATCGCATGTAATCACAAAAGCATTATACATAAATCAATTGATAAAGAAGCATATATGTGGGTAGGTGGATTTTGTCCACATGGAAGAACAAAGAAAATAAATGCTCGTGTCCTAAAAGATGTAATGTCCTTCCTCTCAAATAGCACTAGAACTTCCAATAGCACTCGATAGTGGGGTCTGAAACCACTAGAAGAGGAACTAGTGAAGGATGGAGTAATCAGTTATAATGAGGGGTCGAGTGTGCATATCCTAAAAGAGCTAGAGATATTTCCCAATAGCCACAAAAAATATGATCAAGGTGCAATTGCAGCCCACAATTTCCACCTGGGTAGATGTCCTAAAATTTGGTCACTAGGTACCTTGATCAATGTGCGACATTTAGATTTTCGGCCTCAGAAATGGGTCACGGGTTGGATCCCGTCCAAGAGGTGGGTGCCTCAAGGGGGGACGCATAGAACAACCAGACCTCGGCCTTCAACACTTCATGGGTATCTCCCTTCCTTATCGTGTAGGAACACTTGACTTGAAGGATTTGAAATTTCCCTATTTGTCAACTTCTACTTTTTTATGATGTGAGAACTAGATAACGGGGAGGTATTTGGATGCCTATACCCGAGATCCTGCCTAGACTAAAAAATTATTTTGGCACCTCCTGTGGAGGAAAACTTAGTGAGTTTTAGAAAATTTTAGATGTTTTTGTTTGAGAGATTGGGGGTGTGAACCAACCTTGTTGAAATTAAATGGGAGTGGATAGTCGCGTCAAGAAAAGGGTGGGGTGTTTCAGAATCCCATTGGAGGAAACTTACTTCAACCTCGACAATTTCTAGATAAAACTATGTGAGTGATTGGTGAACTTTGTGTGTGAACAAGTGAAAGTGTGCCAAGTTTTTAATAATTTAAGTGTCACCTTGCTACATGTGGACTTCGTGTGGTCCTTACAAGTCTTGATTACCTAAGTTACTATTTTTCATTGGTACAACCTTGCGGAATTTTAAAATCCCTAGGAAAATAACATGTGGACATGTGGGTCCTTACCAATCCTTTAAATCCCTATTGTGATTTAATCTAAGAAATCTTTGAAACTATCCTATATTGTGTACATGTGGGCATGTATAGGCCCTTTACAAAACCTTTAAACTTCCCTAGTGTTTTAATCTAAGAAAGTAAATTTCAACACTATCCTACCTTTGTAGTATGTGGGCATGTATGGGCCCTTACAATTTTAAGATGTGTTTGAAAAATAAACTAACAGGAGTCCTAAGGGGGTTGTTGTCCTCTCTTAAAGATTTTGTCTTTTAAGGGAGATGAAGTTTTCCCTCAATCTTTTTTTTATTCTCAAGATTGCTTTATTGCGGGAGAGAAGAGCATACTCAATGATTGATATCCAACTTCTGGTCCCAATGCAAGTTTTATAAGTGATATAGAATGATTCCAATTTAAATTTAATCAAATCAAGCCATCCATGTGGCAAAATGAAAGCAAAAAGAGGAAAAATAATGATTTTAACCCCCTAAGTGCCTATGTTTTGACTAATCCCTTTATATGGAGAGGGAATATAAGTGTGGTGCAGATTTCAATGTCCATGGAATCAAGTTCAAGAAGGCTATGGGTCCTCCACAGATCACACAATTTCTTACAATGTGTGATTTTCTGGACAGATGTGTGGGTCACAGAGTAGACAGAGGCACATGTGGTGCCAATGCCCATGTTAAAAGCGACCTTTTGGCGTAGGTGCGCAAGATGCACTGAGGAATACAGTGGGTTTGGTGCACATGCACTGAAGACACGCATGTGGGTTAAAAAACCCATGCACATCTGTTACATGGCCGTGAAGAAAATTCCGGATACAGGTCGGCTTGGGCCGATTATGGTTCCTGCAAGTTAAATAAACAAAAGGAAGAGCTAAAATCACCCAAATGGGGGAGGAAATTGATACCTTTCCCCAGTGGAGTCGTCAATATGTTGTGTCTCCTTCGTCACCTAAATAAGAAAAATGAAGACACTTACAAGCCCAGTTGGGTTGGCTAGGAAAAACAATAGTGAATGCAAGAGTTAGACACATCAAGCATAAGAAATAAGAAAAGAACTAAGCTAAGAAAAATAAAAGAAACTAAACTAGAGTGCATAAGGACATTAGAACAAGAAATAAACAACATTCATGCCACCAATGGAAAGGATTGTATTAGTGGAAAGAAAACACCAAAGAGAATGGGAGACTTATGGGTCCCCTCTTCCTCCAAGGGAGGGCTCTTGAACCCCTAAAGATTGAGCTCTTCTTACAACTAGAAAACTTGAAGGAAATAGTGAAGAAATCCCAAGCTCATTCACTCAAGAGGTGATGTGAATGGCTCAATGAAATGGTGCTTGTATGCTCTTGACAAAGAAAGAGGATCCTCCAAGAGAATATAGGAAGCATAACAATACAAATGAATTCCTTGGAAATGTAGTGCACCCATGGCCTCTTTTTATAGCATAGCTTTGAGGCATTATTCAACCATCTTTTAGTGTGAACAAGGGGCCCTTTAGGGCACCCTTAGGTCTTTGACCAACCCCCCAGTCGGATTTAGCCAAGATTTGGGTGTCAAATCGACTTGGAAGCTGAACCAGAAGTGGGTGAAAGGCCGACCAATATCATAAATGTGTCTTTCTAAGGGGTGCACGTTTTTTTGCATCCACAATGACCGTGCATCATGCGCATGTGCACTTTTTTGGCATTTCTGGATGGCACATGTGCGCGCGCTCCCTATGTAGTCATAGTGCATGCTGATTTTGTAACTGGTTGTATAGTTTTGGACCTTTTGGAAATGCATTTTTTGGTCCATGGATGAACTAATAGATGTTTGGAGATGCTGGATTTTTGTAACCATTTGTGAATGAAATTTTGGTGATAACACTCAGTGAAGTATCTGAACCTCTTTTTGTGCAATAAATCCTTGACAAGAAAGATGGATCACCAAAGGGACTGTATAACAGATGAGGTGATGCATAATCCTGAGCTTGGAAGGTGAGTGACCGCAAGGAAGAGGAGAATTCTATAATTCTTGTGATATGTTGATTGGGATCATGAACATGGTGGGTATGTCAATGAAAATAGTGAGCCGAGAAAATGTGACAACCATATGGATGCAAATACATGAACTGCACAGACAAGTATTGTACATATATGTAAATTTTCCTCTTGAATTATGAACAACAATAAAAAAAATTTGCATAAAATTGGGATTAATATGCTTGTTGTTAGAAATTATTGTAGGAATGTGGTAAATTCCAAGAGTTTGGGAAAGGACCAAACCAAGAAGAGGGACAACATTGCTGAAGTAGCTAAAAGATGAAGGCATGGTAGTTGTTTCTAATATGTAAATAACATCGNGGGGGGGGGGTGCGTAACACCCCATTTCTAAACCCCTAATTACATGTAACTAATCATGATTGATGAATTTCCATGCCATGAAGTATAAGAATATTGATTGTTATTTTGTTTTATTAAAAATTCTAACCAGCTAAATGATGGGTGAAGCCTTAAACGTACTGGCCATGATACTACTAGAGGAAAGAATGAGGGGACCTAGATAAGGGTTCATCATGCTAAGATGACCCAAACATCCATGCTGAAATATTTGATTTGGAAATAATCAATTATTTCCCTTTATCCTAATTTCAAGGAAAAATCATTTAACGAGGGAGGAGTGTTAGTTGGACAACCAACCACCCTAAATGACTAGAAGCATGGAAGACTTGGCTAGGACAACAAAAAATGTCAGCCAAAGGTACAACAAAGTACCAATTTTGTAGCCCCAGATTGACCCCACGAATTTCCTTTTGACAGAAGAAAGAGGATAGGTCGAGAACCTTCGAGGAGGAGTGCGTGCAGAGGATAATGTGCGAGTGAGTGCAAGAGAAGGATCAGATAATTTTGAGGTATTTCAAGAAGAATAGAGGGATAAGAGAGAATCATTAGTAGACATTGTGAAGGTGTGAGAAATAAATGGTCACACTGGAGTAGAGAAGACTCAAAGTCCAAACTAGAGAAAAATAGGGTCACGGGCTTGATGCTCATTGGAAAGAAACTTGCACTGTAAGGAGAGGTCGATGAGGGATAATGTAGCTGTGAAGGTACTCTCTTGTGTAGAGGAAATCTATCTGGGAAATCATCCGATAAACCCCATGGAGATCTTGAGATCAATGGGAAATGAGGGAATCTTATGTTGTTGCCAGTGGAGTGGAGGAGAGTAACCACCCTAATCCATTCCTTGACTTGATGAGTCAATGGTGAGAGAAATTCCCTTTTTGTATCATGGTATAGCACGGGGATGGCCTGCTATCGAATTTATTGAGTAAGCAGAGCCTATGGTTGGGTGGAAAGGTGTACACCCACGGTCGCTTGGTTATCTACATCTTTTAAACAGATAAGTATCTAATATGCTCTATGTAACTGAATTGACACTCATCGTTGGATGTCTGTAATTGTTCTATAAATGTGCATCAATGATTAATAGTATTGATGCTTGTTTCATTGGCAACTCCTTGCATTTGAATAATTGTATAATTATATGAATGGTGGATGCTGCACACATCTGAACATAAGAAATTGTTATTTTTTTTTTAGTTCAAAATTCTCCATGTTGATGTAATGGATATAAGTGCATGATTTCGTCTAGAACCTAGAAGGAGAACTAAGAAGATTGTGTGTCTATGTCTCTTGTGTACTCAATAATATATTTTTTGTAATGGGTCTCTTATGAATGGTAACAAAATCTATAAGTTAAGAATTAAATGGTAATTTATGAGCGAAGAAAAGTGTTGTAATCTTCCTTAAAAGGCTTAATGAATTAATTATAAATCATGTATGTAGGAGGCGAGAGAAGATCGTTAAACCCTAGATATTCCTTGTTTCGGGAAAGGAAGGTTCACAGGGCTCGAAGCCTTAGTCAGAGGCTTAAGAGCTCAAAGATGTCATGCTAAATACTGGTAGAGTGAGTTTGGAAAATACAGTGGGATGTCCAAGTCCCAAGATAATCCTTTGTTTGTCGAGATCCCTACAGATATAACTAGAGAAGGTCTATGGAAGTGCTAAGCCCAAGTGTAGTCCTTAAACCTTTGAAATCACTATGTTAATCAGTGAAAGAAACCCAAGGAACCCATTCAATCATGTTTTGAATCAGAGAGACACAATAGCCATAGGATCGATTGGGAGGTTGATCAATAGTCATTCGATCGCTATCGAATGAATTGAAGAAAGAGGTGGAGCCATGGAATTATCTGTTTATTCAACACTTGGAACACTAGAAGAAATCGGGTCACATATATTGTGTCTTCCTGATACCCAATACATGGTGGGGTAGGGTTCCCTTGCGAGGTCATGATCCCTTTTGATGGAAAGTGTGAGAGAGGTAGCATCATGCTAACGAGGGACACCAACATGATAACCAATGTGCCACAATAGCTGATGTGTGTCAGTGTTTGATTACACAGAGTGAAGGTGGGCTCGGATGGGTGTAGAGACATTTTTGTTTAACACCTTTGAATATTGACTGTTAGGTCCACGAGATGAGAGATCTCAGTAGTTGATCCCATACATAAGCTCAAAAGGTGGGATTTACACCTCAGGGTACTAGAGTATGGAACCCCTGAAAGTTTTCCCATATTTCGTTTCCTTTTTTGTTTCTCGATATACTAATACCCAGTGGGTAGGGTTCCACACATGTTTCCAAACTTACTTACGAGTGAGAGAGGTGACGTTAGATGGAAAATATTCTAGCACGACATCCAACGTGCCATGATAGTTGGTGTGTGTCGACATTTTATAGCACAGGGAAAGAGTGGGCCCAGTTGGGTGTGGAGGCCTTTGGTTTAACACTCTAAACCTCATCAGTCTGTTATTGGTGTCGAGTGATCTGGGCCATCTATTCCATAACCAAGCTTAGGAGGGAGGTTACCACCTGGGTTATTAGAGTATCAAACCCTGGAAGTTTTTTGTGTCTGTAATTCATTTGGGAAATTCTTGATATGTCGATGCCCAGTGGAACATGGTTCTGGGGAAGGGTTCCATCCTTCCCTTGTTAACTTGAAAGGAGAGGAAGAAACATGCCAATGATGTAACCCAACCAATCCGTAGTAAGAAAGTGTGAAAAATTGAGTGGAGAACCTTATGCCCAATGATGACATGTCACATGGTGGTTGGTCTATATGTCACATGGGTATTGTACCATGTGCCAAGGTGAATTCATAGTTTTTAGAAAGAGCTCCACGATGATTTATGAGTGTCATGTATCATGCTAGGTGGTATACTGTGGAAATTCCATGTGTTTAAGGTGCCAGCTAGACCCCAGACCAGGCGTTGAAACTGCGAAGTGGTAAACTCTTTGGTTTCCACAGGGGGGACTGATATCCCAGTACCCTAGTGGGTTGCTATATCTGGTGAGCTTATATCCCGGTATTCTAGTGGGTCAATTCCCTGACATATTGGTTATCGATGATGGTTATCGATGATTTTTCAAGAATTTTGATGATGGTGCATTCTCGACAATTTGTTCCAAAACAATTTATGAGCCATAACACAGTGGGTGAAACTTATTGTGTTGGCCTTTGAAGTGATTATTGTCCAAAAATAAACACACATGATCTCCCAATTGAAAGAAAAATTGCATGTGATGCACGTCATGCCTCTATTTTTCATATTCTTGGGATGCTTGTAAGGAAGCTGCTACCTAGGTATGACATCGTGCTATATTTTGAATTAAATGTTGAACTAAGTGTTGATCCTATTGTTGATGTCCAAACCTATAAGGAGTGAGAGAAAAGGACATATTAGAGGGCACAAGAGGTTGAAATACAAAACAAACTTCGAAGGGAAAGAAACCAGTGGAGGAGTGCATGGACCAACTGTAACTATGTTGGAGAATATGAAAATAGGTGTTGTAATTAATCATGGCCTCCGCAATAGTTTCTGAATGGTATTCCATAAGGTGACCTACCTGTTTAAGTATATCTCCAATGGCAGGTTGTGATGCATCTATCTCAATCTCCAAGGGTGGGTTCATTTCCAACAAACAAAGAACATGTGTAGAGCATAATGCAATATAAAGTTAAGCAAAGTGGTGCCAAACCTTTCCCAAAAAACTCTTGAGGTCATGGGAATTGGAGTGTGTTGGAAATTGTGTCAGAACCTGTACCTGATATGGATCTAATAAAACCCCTGTTGTGTCCAGTATGATTCCCAAATATTGAACTGATGTTTGCCCAAAATAGGATTTCTTCACCGGAAGTGTATGTGCCCATAGTAGCTCAAGGATGTTGTGGATGTGTTGAAGATGTTTTGTCTAAGATTTATTGAATACCAATCTCTCATCAAGATAAATGACCATGCACTTACACAAATGACTTGTTTCATTCATGCAAACTTGATGGTAGCCAGTTTTCCAATCCATCTTTGTGAAGGAATAATGCCCTTGTAAGTGGTCTAACAAATCAACAATCTGGGGTAGGGGATAGCGGTTTGTAACAATAGTTTTATTAGGGGCACGGTAGTTGGTCCCTAGGATCCATTCTAAGTCATCCTTGTTTCGGATAATAAAGATGGGGGACACACATGGAGATGATGAAGGTGGAATAAGGCCTAAGTTCAAAAGTTGACCAATTAGGCATTCTGTCTCAACAACCTCTCACAAAGTGATGCAATAGGATGGGGCATTGGGAAAAGAAGCACCAGGAATTAAATCAAGTGTGTGCTCAATAGAGTGAGACGAGGTCAATACCATGGGTTGGGTGTAAAAATTTGAAAAATCATGGAGAAAGGGATCCATGGAAAGGGGTACATGTTTAGTCTGGTTGTCTTGGTTAATGGGGTGAACCAAGCACAAAGAGACACATTGTTTTAGATTTACTTTCTTAACGACCATTTTTTCGGTGATAGACTGGGTGGATTTAAGAGAAGAAGAAGTAAGCACATAGGTGTGCCCCTCATGTTGCAAGTGGTATTGATGAGATTTATCATGATAGAGAGTGTGTCAAGCCTATTGGTAGGGAAGGCCAGGTAACAAATCTACATAATCTAGAGGAGAGACATCACACACCGCAATATCCCTGAAAGGGATAATAACAAATCATCACATAACATTGGGAGACAATGAAACAAGGGTCTTCCTTTTGTACCCAGTCTAGCTGATATGGGGTCAGGTGCGGAATGGTGGGGAGGTGAATGGACCAAGTATTGGGCTAGAATACTCTTTTGGATTCCGTTATCCACCATGAGAGTAGCCAAATCATGCTTTATCTAACAATTATGTGTAAACATGGGCACATGAGAGGTGTTGGGTCCAGTAGAGGTCATCAATATCATAGAGGGGTCATCTTCTATATAGTTTGCAAGAGAAACTATATCAGGAGGTTCAGGGGAATCTAGTTGAGCCACCTCTGCAAATAAATTCTTGTTAGTGCAAATATTCTTAAGTTCTCGACATTCAACATATTCTTGCAATTTTGTCTTGTGAAATGTACACCAGGGTGAACTTTGAGGTGTGGAGGGTGAGGCAGGTGAAACATTAGAATGACCATATCGGGTTTGGGGAGAGAGGATTTGAGGATCCACTTTATGCTCCATTGCCAAGGCCCCAAGAAAGGCCGTTTCCAAGGAAGGACTATAAAAAAAATAAACTTCACAATAGAAAACAATTAATAAACTAGAATTAAATTTAACAATCAATACCTCTTCCGGATAAAAAAATGTGCAGCTAAATGCCTAAATTGCATAAGACATCAATGTATCTCTGTACTGATTGATTTGCGAGTTGTCGAAGTTGCAAACATTTATCAAGGAGCTTCTAGTGATATCTTGTGGGATAGAAATAGTCTCTTAATGCATGGAAAAATCCATCCCAAGAAATGATGTGCACATGCATTGTATCTATTGGATCACCTATCTCAATGACCAATGAACAACTCTCAAGATGAGTATCCCACCAAGATTTCATAATGCCCTCCAGCTGCAATCTTGTGATCTGAAGCTTCATGTCCTCATCCATCTTGGAACATGTCTTGAAGTAGGTGGACAAACTACGGATCCAAGAATTGATAGTCTCTCCATTCATTTGGCCCGAAAACTTGAGAAATTGAAAATGTTTATCGATTTGCATGGGTGTTGGAGCTCGTCTTTGCTGCAGATGGAGTAACTCATGAAGAGACAGTGTTAAATCATGAATTGGTGTAGACACATTGGACGTTGAGTCCTCTATGGATAGTTCTTTACGAGGCGTTATGATTTTCATCCACCATTTGGTTCAATTTGAAGCTGGGCAATGTTAACAAGGACAATATGACCTTGGGTGCAATTATATGAGAGCCTAGGCTACTAGGAGATCTAGAATAGAGGACAAGAGTGTCAAATTGTAGTAATAATGGAGAAACAAGGCCAAGAATGCTATATTCCCTCTAGATCTGAAGAATGTAGAATGAATGGAAGGCTAAATAGACCAGGAACAAAAACTGCTGCATCTAGGGGGCACTATGCACTAGTTAGACACCTCTGGGAGATTATGAACACTGCTAGAAACCAATTGGACGCCCTGAGAGATACACCCAAGAAGCAATATTGAAAACCCTGAAGAGGGAACATTGAAACCCTATGAAGAGGCACACTAAAACCCATAGAGAAACCCTATGTGTTAAGATCCTGAATAGATCTACAAATATAATTACCACAAATAATGAATACATAATAGATCCACAGAGCAAGATAGAAGAAACCACACTATATTATTACCAAACCCTTGAGTTAGGGAAACACCATATAATGGATCCTATTATGGAAGGGATCCTCTCCTGTTCACTTGCCTCTTTGAGGGGGCATCCTCCTATTGAGCTTCAGCTCCAAATACAATACTTCTTTTCATGTCTCATTACATTGCTTGAACCCCTTTATATAGTGCTACCATCACCTAAGAACATTCTAGAGGAGGAATCTTCTAGAAGTAGAAACTTCTAAGAAGTCCTCTTACATTTGTTATATCTAATTACCCATTTATTATATCTAACTACCATAGTGGGCCTTATTTAATAATATAGTGAATCTAGTCCACCTTACATTGAATGTCCTCCACTATTATCACTATGGGCCCTTTGGACCCCCCCACTACCTCTCTAGCTACCTTACATTCCATCTCCTTTATGAAATCATTGTCCTCAATGCTTGATGTACAACCATATACCAAGGTCCCATGGATAATTGTGGACCATAATGTTGAAGAAGACTGAAGAACCAAGGTCCCATGTAGAAAGGAAAACCACCATGCTAAATTAGTCCAACCACAATTGTAAGCCAGGGTCCCATGTCCAAGTGCTCATGTGAACTCCTCGTGGAAGATTTTGGAACCCAATAACCAACTCAAAATGATGATCCAAAGGCTGACACTTGTCATGTGGATCCAAATAAGAATATCCATCCACATAGTGGAAAAGGGTCATAGCAGAATCTGGAAGGAATAATACCACTATAGAATATGCAATATGGACACTGGTAATAATCATTGGCTCTCGATTTGTCACATTGATGCTCTCTACAAAAGGTGGATTAGAGTCATCAAATAAAATATAGAAGTGGTTGTCATCCCAGAAATGACAACTATCCATATACCAATCATCACAATCGACCTCCAAATCATACCAAACATATATTTCTTGATTATATTCATCCCTTATGTCTACCATAAGAAATCGCTCATGCATGCTATCCAATGGACTACGAAAATTATCATTGAGGCCATCTGCAAGGTCATGTAATTTGTCATGCAATGTGCCACACAATGTGTCATACAATTGAGATTTGAATTCTTCAAGAATTTCTTTGAGGTTTTGAGAAAAAATATCCATCTTAGCATCCTATGAACTCTTCGGTCCCTCAACCATCATGAAAAAAAACCAAAAATAGACCCAATAAGTTACGGTAGAAAATCGTGGCTTTTTCTGGAAAACCCTAAAAAACTGTTGAAGTTAAAATGCTCATAACTTCACTTCCCGGACTCTGTTTTGACTGATTTTTTTTTTTTTTAAATTGGGTGAAATTGTGAGAGGAACTCAGATATATAATTTTTTTGGAAAAATTCATCATCCATATGCTACAGAAATAAAATAAAATAAAATAAAATAAAAAAATTTCGTCGCCGTCTATGGAAAAAACCCTGAAAAATTGCAGATTTTAAAACTTCAATATCTTGACTTCTCGGAATCCGTTTCAGATTTTTTTTTTTTAAATTGGGTGTTTTTCTGAGAGGAACTTAGATATACAACATTTTTTTGCAAATTTTTCACAGAAATATACCGAAAATTTCTATAATGTCGCGGCCCTTTTTTTCTTCTCTGAAAAAAAAAATCTGCAAAAATAAAAAATATTTGCCCACAATGTCTGCCAAGGAAAGTGCTCTGATACCACTTGTTAAGATCCTGAATAGATCTACAAATATAATCACTACAAATACTAAATACACAATATATCCACAGATCAAGATAGAAGAAACCACACTATATTATTACCAAACCCTTGAGTTAGGGAAACACCATATAATGGATCCTATTATGGAAGGGATCCTCTCCTGTTCACTTGCCTCTTCGAAGGGGAATCCTCCTATTGAGCTTCAGTTCCAAATACAATACTTATTTTCATGTCTCATTACATTGTTTGAACCCCTTTATATAGTGCTACAATCACCTAAGAACATTCTAGAGGAGGAATCTTCTAGAACTAGAACCTTCTAAGAAGTCCTCTTATATTTAATATATCTAATTACTAATTTATTATATCTAACTACCATAGTGGGCCTTATTTAGTAATATAGTGGATCTAGTCCACCTTGCATTGAATGGCCTCCACTATTATCACTGTGGGCCCTCTAGGCCCCCCCACTACCTCTCTAGCTACCTTACACTATGAAGAGAGCGCATTGAGACCCTATGACAAGGGCATAGTGAAAAACCCAAAGGAGGGCGAGTAGAAAAACGTTAAGGAAGAGCGTTGAGATCTAAGAACATGAAACTCAAGAATTTTTTTTTTTTTTTAAACTGGTGGTTGGGTGATTCCGGTCTAATTCTTGATGTTGAGAAGAATCTTGTTGATATCTAGGCTCTGATACCAATTTATATACATGCATATATGAAACTCAAATAAAAAATTACATGTGTTATCTAAGAGCAGAGATAAAGATAAAAAAACAAAGGAAACACATAGAACAAACAATAAGAGAGAAAAACAATTAGACCAAAAAAGACCATCATTTTAATTGAGTGAGAGGAGTTCCTTCTATAAGAAAGGAATTTTTTTCCTTCTCGTTATTAGTTGTTTACAATAGAAATTGCAGAAGCGACCTAAAGGCTCACAATCAAAATTGTTGAAGTGAACTAAATGTATACAAAATAAATAGTTGAAGTGAACTACACATTCATTAAACACCGCTCTACAAATGCCTTCATGAAACTTAGAATCCAGTGACACTCCAACAACATGCAAAGGTGGAAAACGGGAAGTTGTTTTGGGATGTTTGTCTAAATTCTTGGGCTTTAATACTGGAGCTAAGCCAAGCATCGTTTCTTCTGAAACCTTACCTCATGTTGGAATTAATTGCATTCCATTTCTTGGAATGTCCATTCTCAAATCACACGATGCTTGTTGATACAACATTGTTAGATCCTCTATATCGACCACTTTATTTAACCTATGAATATAGATGAAATCTTCATCCGATGGGAAAATGTCCTATGTGCCCTTTTCGTCCTCCGTAAATTCCACCTCTACATCATCCATTTGCTTTGAAACTTGCACTAGAATTTAATGTAATTAAACTTTGTCAAATATGGGATGGTAGACCTTCCAAAGGGATACCATTTACCACTAGCGCCCAGTTGCATGCCCCTATAACTATCATTTGAACTAGATTCTTGAGGAAAGGTGCATGCATGAACAAGCACCCCCTCAGTGAAGCTCCTCATAGTTGAAATATAAACCTAGACCACCCATATCCATGTAGTCGATATTGGATAGGGGATAATCATTTGGACTCCCCCATGGAACATATCAATATCAAGTGCTCATCTATTATGCACCAAAATCTTAAAGAAGCCAAGATGAAAATTTATTGGTGTTTAAAGATCTAGTATCAATAATTTTACTTGAAAATGTATTTTAAAAATATTTTGATTTCCCAAAACCTACAAAGTCATTGATAAGAAAAGGAATTCATGAAAAATTATTTGGAATTCATTTCCTTTTATTCCAATGTTGTACAAGTATCTTTTCTCAAACTTTCCACTTTCCACTCACTACTCCCTTGAAATTTAAATTTAAGCAATCCCATTTCCACCAAAATCCTCAATATTTTATAT
Organism: Picea mariana; assembly: GCA_032191745.1. Classification (NCBI taxonomy): domain Eukaryota; kingdom Viridiplantae; phylum Streptophyta; class Pinopsida; order Pinales; family Pinaceae; genus Picea; species Picea mariana. Next base: position 248,266 of record JASDQU010103326.1, on the reverse strand, counting down.
TTACGCCGAGAGGTGCTCTACAACTTAGTATGGGGGAGAAGTTCATGTAACGTAATGCATTAAATTAATAATAAAAATTCAAAAAAGTAATCAAATAATAAAACAAATTGTTGACTCCATTAATTATATATATATATAGCGAACATTGATCCATCTTAACCACAGATCTATCAAGAGCCGAGAGGGATCAAATATCTCAAGGTGAAAACCTTTTTTAGAATGCAAAACTTGAGGAAAGGTTGCAAACCTTTAACCTTTCCTTAAGTTTTTCACTTTAAAAAAGGTTTTCACCTCTATAGATTTATCATTTGATCCTATAGGAACTTGATATATGTGGTGTTAAAATGGATCTATGCTGGTTTAATACATTAATATTAAAGTATTATAAAATGTATTAATATATTAAAAATATTAATTATCTTTTGGACCAGAAGTGCTAGAAGGGGAGATGTTTAATCAAATATACACAAATTGAAAAAAAAATAAAAATAATAATATAGTATGAGGGAAATGTGCAGCATATAATGAAGTAATAAAATATTTTAAAAAATTAAAAATAAAAACTTATTATAAACCAAAAATACCAATAATAATAATAAAACTAATAATCTAATTTTAAGTTATTCCAAGTCAAACACCAAATCAAATTAATGTATGAGAACTCTTTTTTTAATTTAGAATTTTTAAATCTTTGAGATTTGTATTTTGTAAATTTTTTTAGGAAATGAAAAATATAAAATTAAAATAACCTTATACTTTTATAGATACTTTTTTAATAAAAAATATAATAAAAATAATTTCAAATAGGAAAAAATCAATGTCTAAGTTTTGTGGACAGGTTTGAAATTTATTTATGGAGAATTTTAATTTTAATAAAAGAAAAAGGAGATTTATTGATTTTCAATGTTGATATGTTAACAGTTTGTCATTTAACATAAATACAAATAATATTAACAATAAGATATCGAAGATGGTGGGAAGATAGATATGGTGTGTATGGAAAATCTTCAATCTATGTCACTCGGTTCGGATTTTATGCCCCCAGATCAAATTGACTACATGTCCTTTAATGACTTGAAGAGGCGAGTTGCAACTCACGATAAAACTCAAACCGAGACTCGGATGTGTGAACTGTCAGTTGTGTTGGATCTAGAGCACTGGATTTCAGCTAAGGGGGGGGCTCTGTTTTCATTCCATCCATTGAAAAACCGTTTGTTGGAGTATCTTTGGAACTAGGGTTTTTCTCAGTGCTTATTACATATGTTTGACAATTTAACACCTTGTTAGGATAAACATGGCAAGGAAAGTGAAGCAAAGGCATGCCATGGAAAGGAATGGCATGGCAAGTGAAGGAAAGACATGACATGGCCAGTGATAAGGAAAGGCAAGTGAAGGCAAGGCATGGAAAGTGAAGGAAAGGTATGGCATGAAAAGTGATAAGGTAAGGCAAGTGAAGGAAAGTCATGAAAAGTGAAGGCAAGGCATGGCATGGAAAGTGAAGGAAAGGAAAGGAAAGTGAAGGAAGGGAAAGGAAATGAAAGTGAAGGCAAAGCAAGGAAAGAAAAGGCAATGAAAGTGAAGGCAAAGCAAGGAAAGTTAAGGCAAGTCATGAATGGCAAGGAAAGTGAAGGCAAGGCATGGCATGGAAATGGAAAGACAAGTGAAGGTAAGTCAATTGAAGGCAAGACAAGTGAAGGAAAGGAAAGGAAAGTGAAGGAAAGGCAAGGAAAGTGAAGGCAAGGCATGGAATGTCATGGCATGGAAAGTGAAGGCAAGGCATGGCAAGTGAAGTCATGTCAAGTGAAGGAAAGTGAAGGAAAGGCAAGGCATGACATGTAAAGTGATAAGGCAAGGCAAGGGAAGGAAAGGGATGGCAAGTGAAGGAAAGGCATGGTAAGTGATAATAAATTGAAGGAAAATCTAAAGTTGGGCACTGTGAACAAGTGAAATTTGAGCCTAGGTGAAATTAGATGAGAGCCTATGCTACCAGGAGATCTAGAATAAAGGACAAGAGTGTCTACTTACAGTAATAATGGGGAAACAAGGCCAATAATTTTAGATCCCCTCTAGATCTGAAGAATGTACAGAGAATGGAAGGATAAATAGACCAGATGCAACAACTATTGCATCCAGGGGGCACTATGCACTAGTTAGACACCTCTAGGAGGCTATGCACACTGCCACAAACCAATTGGATGCCTTGAGAGATACACCCAAGAGGAAACATTGAAAACCCTAAAGAGGGCACACTCAAACCCTATGAAGAGGGCACACTAAAACCCGTAGTGAAACTTTATGAAGAAAGTGAACTGAGACCCTATTACAAGGCCATAGTGAAAAACCTGAAGGAGGGTGTGTAGAAAAATGTTGAGGAAGAGCATTGAGATCTAAGAACACGAAACTCAAGATTTGATTTTTAAAAAAACTGGTGGATTGGTGTTTCTCGTATAATTCTTGATGTTGAGCATAAGCTTATTGAGATCTAGGCTCTGATACAAATTGATATACATGCATATATGAAACTCAAATAAAAAATTACATGTGCTATCTAAGAGCAGAGATAAACATAAACAAACAAAGGAAAAACATAAAACAAACAATAAGAGAGAAAAACAATTAGACCAGAAAAAGACCACTAGTTTGATTGAGTGAAAGGAGTGCCTTCTATAAGCAAGGAAATTTGTTCCTTCTCGTTATTAGTTGTTTACAATAGAAATTGCAGAATCAAACTAAACGCTCAGAATAGAAATTGCTAAAGAGAAATAAAGTCTTGCAACAAAAATTGTTGAAGTGAACTAAATCTCTACAATAGAAATAGTTGAAGTGAACTACACATTAATTATGGAGCACCCTCTCATCAGGAGTGGCCAAGGAAGTGGTGCGCACTTCTTGGTGGCTCATAAAACACTGCTCTACAAATTCCTTCATGAAACATAGAATCTAATGACACTCCAACAACATGCAAAGGTGGTGAATGAAAAGTTGTTTTGGGATGTTTGTCTAAATTCTTGGGATTTAATATTGGAGCTAAGACAAGCACCTTTTCTTCTGAAACCTTAGCTCATGTTGGCATTAATTTCATTCCCTTTCTTGGAATGCCCATTCTCAAATAGTACGATGCTTGTTGATCCAACGGTGTTATATCCTCTCGATCAACCACTTTATTTAACTTATGAATATAGATGAAATCTTCATCCAATGGGAAAATGTCCTCTCTTCCCTTTTCGTCCTCTATAAAGTCCATGTCTACATCATCCATTTGCTTTGAAACTTGCACTAGAATTTAATGTAATTAAACATTGTCAAATATGGGATGGTGGACCTTCCACATGGATACCATTTACCACTAGTGTTCAGTTCCATGCCCCTATAACTGTCATTTGAACTAAATCCTTGAGGAAAGGTGCATGCATGAACAAGCTCCCCCTCCCTGAGTGAAGCTCCTCATAGTCGAAATATAAACATAGACCACCCATGACCATGTAGTCGATATTGGACAGGGGATAATCATTGCGATTTGCCCATGGCACATATCTATATCAAGTGCTCATATATTATGCACCAAAATATTAAACAAGACAAGATGCAAATTTATTGGTGTTTAGAGATCTAGTATCAATAATTTTACTTGAAAATGTATTTTAAAAATATTTTGATTTCCCAAAACCTACAAAGTCATTGATAAGGAAAATAATTCATGAAAAATGATTTGGAATTTATTTCGTTTTATTCCAACCTTGTACGAGTATCTTTTCTTTCCATTTTCCACTCACTACTCCCTTGAAATTTAAATTTAAGCAATCCCCTTTCCACCAAAATCCTCAATATTTTATATTTAAGCAGAGAGGTGCTCTACAACTTAGTATGGGGGATATGTTCATGTAAGGTGAAGCATAAAATTAATAATAA
>JASDQU010103326.1:205804-236979 GCA_032191745.1 Picea mariana | reverse complement strand
AGTTCTTATGACATGAATAAGCAAGAGACATTCTGATGGCTTCCAATCTTGCCACTGGTGAAAACGTTTCATCAAAGTCCTGACCTTCAACTTGTGCATACCCTTTACAGACCAATCTGGCTTTATTTCTAACAACTTGTCCTTTTTCATTCATTTTATTCTTGAACACCGATTTGGAACCTATTACATTCTTATCTTCGGGTCTAGGGACAAGCTCCCAAGTATTGTTCTTCTCAATCTGATCAAGCTCTTTATTCATAGCTCTAATCCAATCATCATGCTGGATGGCTTCATCAAAATTTTAATTTTAGTCATAGATAAAAAAGCAACGACTGGGGGATTATCTTCGACTTCTTCCCCTTTGTCTTGGTCAAATACTTATAGTTCTTGTGGTCTCCCAAGTTATAGTCGCTGATCTTCAATGTTAGAATACTCTTCAATTGTGGTTTGACTATGCATGTCCCCTTCGAGAGGTACGTAGTAATCAATGTGTAGTTAAATTCCCTCAGGACACTATCATGACTCACTGCGCTAGCTATAGGAGGGATGTAGTCGGGCAAGATTTATGGGACGAGCTTCACATTCACCAAGTCATCACGATGCTTGGTTAGCTTCTCTCTCACATCTCAAGATGGTCCAGATCCACAAGCAGTCGACAAGGATGCTTTAATTCCTCTCGTCGATGAGGCTTGAACTCCTATGGACATGCCCTTCTCAGCCATGAGGTCTATGAGGATATCTTTGACAGATTTCTCTACTGCATTGAAGTCACCTGACATGCACGCTCGAGATAAAGTATCTCAGGTCGGTGATCAAACACTCAATGTAATAGAACCAATGGCAAGGTATCAATAGGCATAGTGCAATAACAATGAATTGTTTGTAGGCTCAGATACTCACAATTCACAAATGTGTTCTCGGTGCAACATTCAACTGAATAAATAGAAAATGTTGTAACAATTTCCTCCAACAGACAAGAAATCCTTCATCAATGTGATTCCATCCATTAGTGCATGGTCACAATGGTCCAATGGAGATATTTACGGCCATAAATATGTTTCTATCCATTCTGGAGCGTTGGTCTAACAGTTGGGGCACCTCCAACGATCATATTTCTTCCTCGTGGCAAAGTGCCAATCTGCGTTGTTATGATATTCCGCCAGAGTTCAAATTATGCAAAACTTCTTTTTGTGAAGTCCTCTCTAGAACTTCCTGTAATTTTCCTAACTTATCTTTCTTCTTGATGATCTTTCTAGCTTTCTTTCCTATGATCTGAGTTACTGGGTTTCTCTTTCTATTTTTATTCTTATCTGTAATCAACATAGTAACTCCACACTACTGATGGTCTTTCACGGGGTTCGAGGGTAATACTTCTTCTTGTTCTGGAGTAGGTGCTCTATTCTCTTGCATGGATATATTTCTTAAGCCTTCTTGCGTTCTTTCAACTTCAACAACCAGGTATCTAGCTCTTAGTAGCTTTGACTTGTCCTCCTTCTCTTCTATTAAGAGTGATATTCTCCTAGCCATGAAATCCCTTAGTTCTTCCTTTTTCTGTTATATAGCTTCCTCTTCTTTTTTCCTTCTAACTTGATCTTTCTCAATCCAAGTTCTTCCTAGCAAAAGAGCAAATGGGGTGTTGTTCTCAAAAAACTTAATGACCTCGAATTCTTCCTCTATTGAAGATCCATGAGAAATCATAGGTATCTGGGAAAGTCTTCCACATAGGGTTATCAATTTTCCTTTAAACAATCCTATTCCTCCCAATGAAGGAATCATAGCTAGCTTTCCCAAAATTTCCCAAGTTATTTATGTCATGATATTCACCTATGTTTTTGCATCCAATACACAGTCTATGTTGAAGTCTCCTATTCTTGTTTCTATACACTCTTTCTCATTTAAGATCTTTGATAAGTTGATGCCTCTGTGATCATTCAGGGTTTCTTTCATCTACAACATTACAGTCTCTGATTCTTTCTGGTGTTCTATCATATCCTTAGTCTCTTGACCTTTCTCATGGTTTTCTTGTCTCATATTCATCTTTTCAACTTTAGCAATCATTCTAGGGAAATCTAGAACTTCATGTCCAGTAGCTTGACAACAAAGGAAAATAGGACCTTTACCAGGGCATTCCTTAGCAAGATGTTCTAGTATTCTACAATTATAAAAAAGAGTTAATCCTCTCTTTCTCTTAAATGATCCCCAACCTTTCCTGTACTGTGCACTAGGATCATAGTAACTATCCTGCAAAAATTTCTTTCTAGGATCCTGCATCCATTTGTTAGTCCAAAAATACTTTCTATGCATAGGAATAACATATCTTTCATTACCTTTATCAGATCTATTCATTTCAAATCTTCTTTCTTCTAGTTATTCCCTACTTTTTAGACTAGGACAAAGTCTATCAAACATACCTAGATCTATTCTTTTGAAAAAAAAAATTCCACTTATCTTACCTTTATTAGAGCACAAAGCTTTAAGATGTTGCCTCTTTTCTTCAGATCTGATTCCTTTCTTAGCACAGAGCTTCGCAAGTTAAGTAGAATACTATGCACCGCAGCAGTAGATCTACACACAGAGCTTTCTCTTTTCTTCAGTTCCCAGCAATCATAGTTTTAGGTCTCGACAACAGAACCATTTGTTGGCATAGGGGAAGACCCAGGGTTCAACGATTCAACAATGCACCATTAACAAAACCCTAACTACCGGACCTTTCGGCAACACCTGCGAAGCATATGAAGTCTCACCCAAGGTATAGGAAGGGGCGGTTGTAGGAATCAAGTGTCTACAACCTAATTGGGACATAGATCTGTGATCAGAATACTTAACAGATCACTTAGGAGTTAGCATTCATTAGTATTGATCCCTTCTTCACATCGCAGGAAGAAACCCTAATTACATAGCAACACCGTATTCAACAAGATTTAACACATCCAAGCACTAAGCACATAGAAATAGATCAGATATAGCATTTACTCATAGCATAAGCACTAATATACTATTATCGGATGCATCTAACATATATTACCACACTAAGCATAAATCACATCAATAACATATCAATCATAATGCACAAAGAAACCACAACACAGGATGTACATGGTTCAGCCCAGTGTGGGGCTACGTCCACCAACTCTTCTTCTTCTTTATTGTCTTCTATAAATCGCATTACATGCACAGATCCACAAACCAACTCTGCATAGTATAGTAGATCCTCCTTCCCCGATCTAGGTCACAACACAAAGCCTTCTTACAGTTTGCACACAAGCTTCTTAGAATCACTTGCACTTAGCTCTGCAAGTGTTCAACACAGCATGCACAAAGCATTCACAACTATTCACACTTAGCTCACCGACCTCTTCCTACATCACCTAGATATCTATTTATACATTTACAAGAGGCCTAAACATAGGTAAAACCCATGGGATGACATCCCATACCCGTTACATAAACCCTAACCCAAAAGTCCACAAAAGGTGGCGAGATCTCGCGATCTCCGCTTCTCCTTGCACTCCGCCTTCGACCAGCTTATCGAAGTCCCAAAAATATTCAAACATGAACAAGGTTCTTCAAAAATTGGTCAAGGGCCAACAAACATCCAAAACAGTTCCCCCTGATGCACCCAAATTCGACATTAGAAGGAATTAAAAGATGAATGAAAATCACTCGAAAAAACCATAGTCGTCGAGCATCGATCTTCACCGGCATCGACAAAAGAAAGTTTTCTTTCATGAAAACAATTACACAAGGATATCACCAATAACCAATCCCCTTCAACATCGGTAAAGGGAAAAGAGAGTAGACATTAACAAAGAAAGAAATGATATCGTCGATAGTCGATACCCAACGTGCTTTGCAAAATTGGAGAATACCAAATCGTGACAAAAATTTGGACGATGCTAAAGTTTTTCTCCAATCTCTGACTTCCGAAATGTTTTGGCATCGGGATATTTGAGGACACTAACCCAAAGGAAACTACGTGATAGGTTTATCCGCGAACACCGATCCCTGATAACTTTTCGGCATCGGAAATCCTAGGCTTATCTTAGAACGCACAACTTGACTAAAGACCTTAGTCCAACCAATACCTGTGAGCTAAGTCACCGATATTCAATGACCCATATCCCAAGCTTGTCCTGCCATGTCAACACATTATGATGAAATTTATCGGCATTTGATGTTTTCTACAGAAGGATATCAATGAAAAACACACAAAGTGACTTAGAGCACCACTGAGTATGAATTCAAGGCTAACTTGGACGAAATACGATTTGTATGAATAATGAAAACAAGGGACATTGCACAACAAATCCCAGGTTCAAAAATACTCTCTGATTCAGACAAGAAAAGATATGGACAAAACACATAGGAAATACATACACAAAGAAATGAAACAATATATCCAACTACTACAACTAGAATCCTTTCATCAATGTTCCATACATTAAATTTCAATCAAGTTCAAATTACATAAAATAGACATTTTATACACTATTTGGCCAACCAACCTAGTTTACATTGAAAAACATGAAATATATAGGCGAAGGCGCTACTTGGGCCGCCTCGCTCTCTAGCTACTATCCCTAGACTCTAGGAAATGGGCCTTTTATTCTTCCAATGTCCTTTGTGCTTCGTGTAGCTACACGATTGTATCCTGCGCTTCCCAGAGTTGTCTCTTGAGCCACATCATGTTCCCTTTGCGACCTTGTGATGCTGAAACCTCAAGGGTATTTTCCACCAATTGTTGTCTTAATTCTCTATTTTACTGGTAGAGTTCAGCAATGGCGAGATGCGCTTGTTTTAGCTGTTGAGTTAGATCTCGAATGTTAGTGCCCGTGGCATCTGTCCTCCTCATTTTGATATTGATTTATCGACTTGTACCTTTGATAGGCTGTAGCAGAATAGCATGCATAAGTGATTCCTCGATAGTCGATCTTGCGCACGACTCACTTGGGACTTGGGATTCCCCAGCTTCCTTGTTCTTCCTTGGCCTTCCCCTTCTCTAGGGTATTTGTTGTTGGGGAGGCATGTCTTCCAACATATTTCCTTCTGGCGCAAATTCTTCCACTTTGGCCTTTGCGAGGTGCGATATCATCATTTTCACGTACAGAGGAGAATTCCCCTTTAAAACCTCGGGGATGCCCGCTCCGAGTAAGAACGAATCCTATTCTCTTTGAGGATCAGGCCTGGCGCTTATGCTACTCTGCATGCCCTTTCTTATGTTTTGAGGGGTTCCCAGGGTGCAACACATATCTATCTTATGCGTGGGGGACTTGGTGAAGGCCCGAGGCAAAAAGCTTGATCAATCTGGGCTTGCAAGGAAAACTATCAACAATGCATAAGCTCGGCTGGTGAGTAGAATGCATGTAGAACATCCATAATTTATACTAGAGAGGGCCTTGAGTGGAAACGTGCTAGGGAATAGTGAGTTCATGGCGACTAAATTTTTTGAAGCAAACTGAATATTTTTTGTGGCACGTCCGAGCGATGAAGATGTTCTGGGGTGTCTGAGGTACAACCAATAGAAGTTGCAGGGCATGTGTAACATGAGCATTGTGATTTTTCATTCTTCCATCCTCCATGATGAGCTTATGATGGTTGCTACACTTGCTAATGTGACTTCTGTTTAAAAAACTTGCCTCAACCTGAGACACCTAATGACTTCCCTTATGAAATAACCTGACTCTTTTGGAACATACTCATACTCTTAACACATGTTTGGCTTTGACATCCTTTCTTGACTCCAAGGGCCAACCTACCACTGGCCTGACTTCGACCCTCAGGTTTTTCCGTACCCAATATTTCATTCTGTGGCACACAGACTTAACCCGACTAAGACCCACACTAACTAGAGAAAAGTGATGGTGCTAACATAATCGAAGCAAGAAACTCAAAATCTGCAAAGATCCCGTGAGTATCAAATAACTAGGTTTGAAAAGATTTATAGGTATGTACCAGTCTATATTTTTCATGCTTATGCTTCATACATGTATTTTACCCAGTGTTTCTCTATACACGACCTCTAAAGGATTTCATTTTTTGATTGTAGGAAAGATGCCTCCGAGTATTGGGAAAAAATGGATCAAGAGCCTCATCGGGAGATTCAAGGAAAATGGGCCAAGTGTGAGAAGATTTGGGTCAAAATCAACAAGGTGATGAAGGATATCATATTTCCCAATTTTGGCATGCCCGATGACTTCAACAACTTGCACGACATAATCAAATAGCACATCGAGCAAAATTCACCATGGGATGAAGAACTAGCAAAGATGATAGACACAACTCCAGGTCAGATGCGATACTTTATGGAACACCCGATCAAATCCCAGTCCATGTTGCAACAGTTAAGTGTTAGTCTAGCCAAGTATCAGGCACATGCGGTAGAGATAAGAGAGATTTACGCAACCCTGATGGAACATCATAGATTCCCATACGCCAACACCTGTGAGGCATTGTTCATCAAGTGGTCTGAGTATGAGAAGAGTCACCCTCTTAAGTGATATATTGAGATGGCTCATAAAAAAATCGTAGGAGAGAACGCCATGTGGCGAATTATGTTTTACTTATCTACACTTTAGCCGTTATTTTTAGGTAATTTTATGTTATAAATAATAGCATCGATCGATTAGTCAAGGGTCGATGGTTGATGTAAGAAACTCTCATTTTTGGTTTTGTTAAGAATTATTTTGGTGCTACCTTTAATTGAGAAGTCGTTATGGACCAGAGGCAATTTTATGTTTTCATAAAATGCGTGTATGATTGAATGTGGAGAAGAACTATTTTCTATCCAGTCTCATGAATGGATGCAATAACAAGTAAGAGCTATTAAATCTATTGATAAGTTATCTGATGCAATATTTTACAGTTCCTTGTTTAATGATGAAAATGAATCTTTGTGTTATTATGTGATTGATGATTAGAGTTGAGTGAATTATTTTGCTTGCCATTGTTTATCACATGCATGTTTTCTTTCGATAATTTGTATCTCAGACAGTAATTGGAATATTCACATGGTTAACGTATTATCACTAGGCCTATGGTATACGATCATTGTTTGCATGCTAGGGTGTAAGGGTTATCCCAAGCCTAGCCTCTTCTCCAATAGTTAAATTTTGTTCCCATTTGTTGCCTAGTTGGTTTATACTGGCTTTCCAGCTTATACCAGTCACACCTAAGATAAAATACCAAAAAAGAGAACATCTAAACTTAAGGAGAAGCCTTCACAAGAAAACATAAATCCCATCTATTAATTGGACGGATCGCAAGATCTGGAGAACCATTCCACTATTAAATGTTGCAAAGTCTAATTGGCTCTTGGTGGTAGGTTTGTTTCTTGTTGTTGAGTTAAATGGATTTAGGACCCATCAATAGAATTGGAGCTATAAGGAGGGCGACTAAAATGAATGGTCGAATACATATTTCACATAATATTTCAGACAACCTGTAGATTCAAAACAACCCAGATGCATGGTTAGTGATTCCCAATACAACCCACACACACTAAGTATTCCTTAAACAAGTAACTCACCCCAGCCTGAGGAAGAACACCTATACCCAAACATACCTTATGCTCTCCCTCATGAGGAATTAAATGAATTTAGAATAATCACAAGGGCATACCCCCGACAAATTGGTGTGTTGTCCTTAGCTCTGATACTTCCTCGAAGATGAATAATAAGCATACCAATGGTCGACACACACGAACAGGTTTTTGTACACACAATAGAAGACCTAATATATTTTGAAATCACCAAAATCGAACATCCTCTTAATCTAATCCCTGAAACACCAGCCAACGAAGTCTCTTAGCCGGACGATTTTTCAGAAGAGGAATAATTTAACTCAGGATCTGAAGATATGGAAGACAACAACTACCATGATGAATAAATGAGAAACCCACCTCAGAACAATCAAACTTGGTTTTCCAAAGATGCTTTGGCCATCCCTGGGTGAGTACATAACCTTCCCCAACATATAGAGAAGTTACTTCCTAAGTTTGACCCCGAGACCTCAAGATTGCTTGAAGATCATATCAAGAAATTCATACTAGCGATCAGAATTATGAATGTCCAACATGAAGACGTAGTATGAATGATTTCCCCATAAACTTTTGAGAAGTCATCTCCCACGTGGTATTTTAACTTACCCGTAGGATCCATAACTAGTTGGACGAAGTTTCAGAAATATTTTTTAGATAAGTTTGCAGAAGAGGCTACCACATGAGCTTTGATTGTTGAGTTGTTTGCCTCCACCATGAGCTCAAAGGAAAGGGTCTAATACTTTAATCAAATATTTACCACCATCTTAAACAAATTCCATCCCAAATCTTAACCTACTCAGGAGTTGCAAATCAAACTATATGTTAATGCTCTCCCAGCTTCTATTTCCATGTTTGTGAAGAGGGATTCCAAACTAACCCTAGCTAAGAAATTTGAAGAATCCAAAACGATAGAGTTCCAAATGAAAGGATGCAAAGAAGGCCAGGTCTCATTAGTTAAGAAGGAAGTTCAACCTCCTCCCAGAAGAGGACTCTTGTTAACTAGACCCCCAGGGAAACAAGTAGAAGAAGCTCCTGAAAACGGAAATGTAGACATAGAATATCTACAATGAATGGTTAAGAAGTTATCAAATGAAATCATAGACATGAAAAGAAGTGTGGGGGAGGGAAACCAAGGTGAAAGGCCCTATAATCATTTATTTAAAATAAATCCACCATTCAAAGCCATCAAACCTCCCCCAGCCAACCTAAACATCGATATGGGAAATGTAGCATCCGACTCTTTCTGCACTTATCACCAAGAGAACCACTCCGAAAGAGACTTCCCTCAATGGGTGCATGCCATGAATTTGATGACCAACTAGTTTCTAGACGAAGTCTCCTTGATCGAACAACCAAGAAACTCTAGTATGAATATCATTGATCAGGAAGAAATTGATCCACCAGAAGAAACAAACATGTTGATATGGGATACTAATCTAACCATGCCTTCCGATGACCTATTTAAGGTTCAAGAACCACTCACTGAAGTCTTGGTTGTGCAAACATGAAGTAGGTGTCAACTTGTCTCAAACAAACTTACTGCTACCCAAACTTCCAGGGGAAGATCAACTCCCGATCAACCAAAAACATCTTTTTCTCCCTGAAGAAACCCTATAAACATCCATACAAGAGAATCACCCAAGCTGGATTACAACATAGTTGAAGATTTGAAGAAGTTGAAGGCTAATATATCAGTTATGGACATATGTAGAATCCCTCAACAAAAATACTTCCTGCTACAAGATTTGAAATTAGGAGAAAACCCTACGGCAAGAAATGATCAAGAAATAAATCTAACTCCCAAATATCTAGTAAATAAACCAACTGTGAATGCATGTTCTGAAGATAAGAAGGGAAAACCTTTTGTACCACCATTCCTTTTAATGTTTGAAGTTTTCAACAGGAACCTCCACAATTGTTTGGTCTATTCAGGAGCATCTTCCAATGTTATGCCCTTGTCTATTTGAAAAAAATTAAATTTCATTCCTCTCAAAAGTGATAAACATGTAATACAACTAGACAGAACCCAGGTCAAAGTCGTGGGAGAACTCAAAGATGTAATGATCAGAATAGCGACACATCCTAAGTTTGTGCAAGTGATTGACATCATTGTAGTAGATAACCTAGAAGATTGTGGATTATTATTAATCCGAGATTGGTCTAAGAAGTTAAATGGATACTTTAGTAAAGATTGGATACACCTTTGAATACCATTAAAGGGACACAAAAATATGATCATAATTGATAGGGAAAGGTATCTAAAACATATTGTCACTAACCTATAAACCCTAAACGAACCCTCATCGACAGTTTTCCCCATGCTAGGAAATTATTCATGCGATTCCTACTTTGGTAACTTCTCCCCTCTCTCATCTGATGTCCCTTTAACTAAGAACTCATAAATGATTTTTCAAGAGGAGTCGCCGACAGCGACGGAAGAAACCCTCTTCTGCCAAGAGCCTGCGTTAGAAATCACATAACTAGCAAGAGGAAAAGAGGAAAGTAATAGGAAATTCGAAGCTGATACATGTTGCCCACAATTTTGGACCCTATATTTTGATGGATCTCAATCGCAAGAAGGGTTAGGAGTAGGGTGTATCATCATTAATCCCAAGGGAAAACGACATTTCCTGTCTTGTAGACTAGAATTCAAATGCAAAAATAACACTGTCGAGTATGAAGCTCTAGTACAAGGGATAAAGTAATCCATAGACCTAAACGTCCAAGAATTGAAGGTTTTTAGAGATTTTTAAATCATTGTCAGATAGATAAGGAATACTATACATTGCAATTCTCCACCCCTAAAGAATTACCAATAGGAAGTGCACAGGCTAATAGAGCATTTTCAAGATTTCAAAATTACAACGATTCCCAGGGAGAAGAACATTCTTGTTGATTCTTTGGCCACGGCTGCCTCAAGGATATCACATATAGAGGATTATGAAGCTTCTTGGTTCATCGTGGAACTGTTATATAAACCCGCGGTGCCCAACAATATTTCTAATTGGAAGGTTTTTGAGGGAGATGAACTGATTATAAACTTTTTGACGAATCATGACAATTTTAAAGATTTGGCCATTGTCGACGAAGCATTCCAGGAACAGTCGAGAGAAACTGACCTTCATACAAATCAATCAATTGACAAATCAAAGTCCCACATGATACCAAAGAGTATAGCCACCTTAGAAAAAAAAATTGACTGAAAGGAAAAATTTAAGGGGTCAAAAAACGCGAAAACTGGTAGTTCCTGTCCCATGAATGAAACTATAAATCTCAGAACCCCAAAAAACACCAAAAATGTAAACCTCAGAAAGAGTATATCTAAAGAGGGAAGGAAGGCCTATCTCAAACTTTTTAGACAATACCAGGATGTCTTTGCATGGTCCTACCGAGATCTGAAAACTTATGATACTTGTATCATTCAATGCACTATCTCGTTAAAACCTGAAGTGAAACCCTTCCAACAGAAGCTCTGGAAGTACCACCCATCCCTAGAGCCTCTCATGTGTTAGGATTTAAAGAAGTTGTTAGATGCCAAAATTATCTTCCAGGTTAGACAATCTACATGGGTCGCTAATTTAGTTCCTGTAAGGAAAAAACTTGGGGAGATTCGCTTATGCATAGATTTCAAAAACCTCAACAGAGCTTCAAAAAGAGACAACTACCCAGTCTTGCCAATGGAACAACTCCTGTAGACCGTATATGTCTCTAATATTTTCTCTTTACTGGATGGTTTCTCAAGTTACAACCAGGTTCTAGTTTCAGAGGAAGACCACTTGAAAACTACCTTTTGAACCAAGTGGGGAACTTTTTCTTATAAACGCATTCCCTTTGGGTTAATCAATGAAGGAGAAACCTTCCAGAGGGATATGTACGTGTCATTTTGGGGACTAATAAAAAAGTGTGTATTAGTTTACTTGGACGACATGAATCTGTATTCAAAGAACATAGAAGATCACATCTAACACTTAACCCATATTTTCAAAAGGTGTGGGAAATACGGTATATCCTTAAACCCTAAGAAAAATATTTTCGATGTCGAGGAAGGTAAAATGATAGGCCACATTATATCTCAAGAAGGAATTCACATAGACCCATAAATAATTAAGGCTATAGCTTAGCTTCCACTGCCTCAGAACAAGAAGGCTATGCAGTCATTTTTTGGGAAAATCAACTTTGTGAGGAAATTCACCCCCGATTTCACAGAAACTATCAAACCCTTACAAAAGATGATTCGTAAAGATGTCGAATTCAAGTGGGATGATGAATGAAAGAAGTACTTTAGTGATATTAAGACTGATATATCCCAATCCCTCGTGTTGTGAAGTCCCAATTTCAACAAATATTTTTTCCTCTACACTTTCACCTCCAATCAATCGTTAGCTGCAGTATTGACTCAGAAGGATGATGACAACAATGAGGCTCCGATGTTTTTAATGAGCACTAACCTCCAAGGAGATAAAATAAATTATCCTGCCATAGATAAACAGGCTTATGCAATTTATAAAGAAACAAAACATTTCAGATCTTACATCCTCGAGAACCACACCAAAGTAATCGTGCCTCACCCCGAAGTCTGATCCCTATTTACTGAACACGAGATGGGGGAAAGAAGAGGGAACTGGATGGTAGTAGTCCAAGAATTTGATCTAGATATAAAACCCACTAAACTAGTTAAAGGACAATAATTATGAAAACTAACAGCCAAGGCTCAAGACCAAGTAAATGATGACTCCAGATGGGAGAATGAAATTGCATTATGGTGTGGTGAAGCTTCATACATTTCCTCAGGGAAAGAGTCCTGGTATGAGAAATTGACTTATCTCCTGCATCATGGGACTTTCCTCGAAGACCTAAACCCCATGGAAAGGAGAGCTCTTCGGTTAAAATCTTCACAATATCTCCTCATAAATTCAATACTCTTCTGGGTTAATTATGATCGAGTACTTTTAATATGCCTCGAATGTGAAGATGCAGACAAAGTTGTAAAGGAGCTCCATGATGGCCCTGCAGATGGACATTTTGCAGGAGACACTACCGCTCATAAGATACTGAGAGTTGGCTATTATTGGCCCACTTTGTTCAACGACGCTCACACCTACGCTAGACACTGTAAAACTTGTCAAATAAGCGTCGGGAGGGAAAAGAGAGCAACAATCCCACTCCAACCGGTGACCATTTCTAGGCCGTTCGAGAAATGGGGGTTAGATATCATAGGAGAGATTATGCCAATCTCTTCAAAATAGCACAAGTACATACTTACTGCCACCGATTACTTCAAGAAATGGGCAGAGGCCATCCCTCTGACTCATGTAAATGAGAAGGTGGTAATCCAATTCATAGAACAACAACTAATCACAAGGTTCAGTGTCCTATCTGTTCTTGTTTTTGATAATGCAACTTCTTTTTATTCCACCTTATTAACAGAGTTTTCCCAAGACAAAGGAATCATAATTATATACTATGCAAATTATTATCTACATGGAAACGGAGTGGCAGAATCAACTAATAAGAACCTAGTTAGGATATTGAAGAAAACAGTTGCAGACAACCAAAGGAATTGGTATAATCTACTCCATAACACTTTATGGGCAGATAGAGTTACACCCAAGGAAGCTATAGGGAATTCCCCATACTTTGGAGAAATTTTAGAAGTGTCTTCTTGGTAGTTTGGTAAAACCTTAAGGAAAATACGACAAGATGGAAGGGACTACATGCACCTCAAAGACAGATCTATTAAGTTTCACCTTAACCATCTCATCTTGCAAATAACATACTTCCTCCTCTCCCGCTCGCCCAAGGAATCATGCCAAAATAAAATTCAACTATATCAAACGAGTGCACATAAGGAGAGGGTGTGCAAATATCTTCGTCGAGGCTATGGATGCTCCCTCGCAGTGGAGAAAGTTCTGTGACGTCGGGGTGACTTCGTTGGGGCTATAAACACTCGTTGGCAATGGAGAAACACCGTGGAAAGTGAGTAAAGGGAACTAGAGGATCCATACCATTGAATTCTTTACTTAATTTTTGTAAAAGAGAGCATGAGTCAGGGTTACAGGAAATGAAGGAGGAATAAAGATTGAAAACCCCACAGGCAGACCCAGAAGCATCAACTGAAGAACTTCAAATGCAAGGGAAAAAGAGGCTCTGATTTAAAACCAGTTAAGTTCTCCACCATCTTTCTCATCAGTCGAGCCTGAAGGAGGAACATATATTATTCTTTCAACCAGTAAGTCACCATTTGTTGAGCACTCAACACACCCTAAAAATCCTATGTCAATTTTTACTTTTTGGGTACCACTTGATCTTTTTCACTGTCTAATTCGAATTCATTATGAAAAATGTTGCCTTTGCTTATCATTTATGACTCTCATTAAGTCTTCCAAAATTTTTTTGAATCTATGAAAACTCATGAATTAAAAAGAATTAACACTTAAATAAGGAATCAATAGACAAAACACTTCCCCCCAATGAGCCCAAATTCGACATCGGAAGGAATTAAAATATGAATGAAAATCACTCAAAAAAACCGCAGTCACTAAGATTCAATCTTCATTGGCATCGACAAAACAAAATTTTCTTTTGAGACAAGCATCACACAAGGATATCATCAATAACCGATCCCCTTCAACATCAGTAAAGGGCAAAGAGAGTAGACATTAACGAAGAAAGAAATGATATTGTCAATGGTCGATACCCGACGCAGTTAGCAGAATTGGAGAAGACCAAATCACGATGAACATTTGGACCATGCTAAAGTTTTTCTCTGATCGCCAACTTCCGAAACGTTTCAGCATCAGGAGTTTTGAGGACGCTAACCCAAAGGAAACTACACGATAGGTTTATCCCTGAACACCGATCCCCAATACCTTTTTGGCATCGACAATCCTACGCTTAGCTTAGAATGCACAACTCGACTAAAGTCCTGAGTCCGACCGATACCCGTGAGCTAAGTCATCGTTCTTCAATACCCCGTGTCCCAATCCTATCATGCCACGTCGACACCATATGATGAAATCGATCGACATCATAGGTTTTTCGTAGAAGGATATCAACGAAAAACACACAAAGCGACTTGGAGCACCATTGAGTATGAATTTAGGGATAACTTGGAGGAAATACGGTTTGTATGAATGACGCAAACAAGGGCCGCGCAGTGAATCCTAGGTTCAAAAATATGCTCCGAATCATATAGGAAAATATATGGACAAAGCACACAGGAAATACATACACAAAGAAACTAAACAATACATCCAACTGCTACAACTAGAATTCTTTCATCAATGTTTCATACATTAAATTTTGATCGAGTTCAAATTACATAGAATATATGCTCTTTACACTGTTTGGCCAACCAACTTGGTTTACATTGAAAAACAAGAAATATATAGGTGAGGGAGTCGCTTGGGCCACCCTGCTCTCTAGCTACTATCCCTAGAATCTAGGAAATGAGCCTTATCTTCTTTCGATGTCCTTTGTGCTTCGCGTAGCTACACGATTGTATCCTATGCTTCCTGAAGTTGTCTTTTGAGCCACCTCACGTTCGCTTCACAACCTTGTGATGATGACACCTCAAGGGTCTTTGCCGCCAATTTTCATCTTAATTCTCGGTTTTCTTGGTACAGTTCAGAAATGGAAAGATGCACTTGTTTTAGCTATTGAGTCGGATCTCAAATGTTAGTTCCCATGGAATATTTCCTTCTCATTCTTCCCCTAGTTTCTCAACTTGTACCTTCAACACAATCTATCCAAATAGCATGCATAAGTTATTCCTCGGCAGTCAATCTTTCCTGCGGATCACTTGGGACTTGGGCTTCCCCAGCTTCCTTGTTCTTCCTTGGCCTACCCCTTCTTTGGGGTATCTACTATTGGGGAGGCATGTCTTCCAATGTGTTTCCTTCCAGTGAAACTTCTTCCACTTCCGCCTTTGCGAGGTGCGATATCATCGTTTCCACGCATAGAGGGGAATTCCCCTTTGAAACCTTGGGGATGCTCGTTGTGATTAAGAACGAATCCCAGTCTCTTTGAGGATCGGGCCTGACACTTATGCTGCTCCGTGTGCCCTTTCTTATGTTTTGAGGGATTCCCATGGTGCAACACATATATATCTTATGTGCGAGGGACTTGGCGAAGACCCAAGGCAGAAAACTTGATCAATCTGAGCTTGCGAGGTGAACTATCAATAGTGCATAAGCTTGGCTGGTGAGTAGAATGCATGCAGAACATATAGAATTTATAATAGAGTCAGTCGTGGGTGGAAACATTCCAGGGAACACTGAATTCATGGCGACTGGATTTTTGAAGTAAACTAAAAAAAATTTGTAGCACATCCGAGCGACGAAGATGTTCTGGGGCGTGTGAGGTGCAACCGATAGGAGTTGCAAGGCATGTGTAACACAAGCTCCGTGATTTTTCATTATTCCATCCTTCATGATGAGTTGATGATGGTTGTTTCACTTGCCGACGTGACTTTTGTTTAAACAACTTGCCTCAACTTGAGACACCTAACGACTTCCCTTATGACAGGACCCAACTCTTTTGGAACATACTCGTACTCTTAACACATGATTGGCTCTGACATCCTTTCCCAACTCCAAGGGCCAACCGACCATTGGCATGAATTCGACCCTCGGGTTTTTCCGTACCCAATCTTTCATTCAGTGGAACGCAGACGTAACCTAACTAAGGCCCACCCTAACTAGAGAAAAGTGGTGACGCTAACAAAAGCGAATAAAGCAATTTGAAAGCTGCAGAGATCCCATGAGTATCAAATAACCAGGTTTGGAAAGCTTTACAGGTATGTACCAGTCTAGATTTTTCATTCTTATGCTTCATACATGTATTTTACCTACTATTGCTTTATACGTGGCCCCTAAAGGATTTCATTTTTTGATTGCAGAAAATATGCCACCAAGTATTTGGAAAAAATCGATCGGGAGCCTCATCAGGAGATTCAAGGAAAATGGGCAAAGTGTGAGAAGAGTTGGGTCAAAATAAACAAGGCGATGAAAGATATCAGACTCCCCGAGTTTGGCATGCCCGATGAATTCGACGACTTGTGTGACATAGTCAAATCATACACCGAGCAAGATTTATCATGGTTCAAAGAACTAGCAAAGGTGACAGACACAGTGCCAGGTCAGATGCGACATTTTATGGAACACCCGATCAAAGCCTAGGATACGCTGCAACAATTAAGTGCCAGTCTAGCCAATTATCGGGCACATGTGGTAGAGATAAGAGAGATTTACGTGGCCCCGATGGAACATCATAGATTCCCATATGCCAACACCTGCGAGGAGTTGTTCATCAAGTGGTCTAAGTATGAGAAGAGTCACCCTCTTAAGTTATATCTTGAGATGACTAATAGAAAAACCATAGGAGAGAACGCCATGTGGTGAATTCTGTTTTACTTATCTGCATTTTAGCCATTATTTTTGGTTAATTTTAGGTTATAAATAAGAGCATTGACCGATTAGTCAAGGGTCGATGGTTGTTGCAAGAAACTCTCATTTTTTGTTTTGTTAAGAATTATTTTGGAGCTACCTTTAATTGAGAAGTCCTTTTGGACCAGAGACAAGTTTATGTTTTAATCAAATGCTTGTATGATTGAATGTGGAGAAGAACTATTTTCTATTTTGTCTCATGAATGGATGCAGTAATGAGTAAGATCTATTAAAACTATTGATAAGTTATCTGATGCAATATTTTACAGTTCTTTCTTTAATGATGAAAATGAATCTTTGTGTTATTATGTGATTGATTATTAGGTTTGAGTGAATTATTTTTCTTTCCATCGTTTATCACATGCATGTTTTCTTCTAATAATTTGTATCTCAGTCAGTAATTGGAATATTTTCGTGGTTAACGTATTAGTACTAGACCTGTGGTATGCGATCATTGTCTGCATGCTAGGGTGTAAGGGTTATCCCAAGCCCAGCCGAAGATCCAATAGTTAAAGTTTGTTCCCATTTGTTGCTTAGTTGGTTTATACCAAATTTCCATGTTATACCAGTCACACCTACGAGAAAATAAAAAAAAAGAGAACATATGAACTGAAGGAGAGGCCTTCACAAGAAAACTTAAAGCCCATCAATTAATTGGCTGGATCGCAAGATCTGGAGAACCATTACATTATTAAATGATATAGAGTCTAATTGGGCCTCGGTGGTGAGTTTGGTTCTTGCTGTTGAGTTAAAGGGATTTAGGACCCATCAATAGGTGGTTGCAATTCTCAGGTGCTTGCAACTCGGGAATGAGTCGGGATATGGGATTAAAATTTAGTATCTTTTTTTGTTTAATCTAACATTCAACTCATCTTGATTAATCCATCATTCTTATCATGCATGTAAAGTAACATATCTAACTAAATCATTCATGCATTTGTTTAAGATATAAGCATTAACAGTAAAGGAAATACTCAATATGCAATCAAACAACACATGATCTACCGTGGTTCACCCCTCCTGGGCTACGTCCACAAAGATTTGGTTTCTCTGCTATTTTATTATTATGTTTCCAAAACTACAGTGCATCGCACATTACAACTCTCCATCAAAACATGTCGATATCTATAATGAGTCAAAATAGATCACACCAGTATCCTCAACCTATGATATAACCCTCAAGATCTACCTTATTTCTCTCCTCAGTGCAACAAATTACAAAATGGGATCAGATTTTACAGACATCTAGTCTTTGAACAACATAGCAACAATGACCAAGAACACAATAACCAACTGAGAACCCTGACCTATACCTCCTAGGTACCTATTTATACCTGTTTTTGGCTTACCAACCATTTTATATGCTTACTAAAACCCTAACCCTATCATGGTTAGGTCTTGTTCCATGTGTGCCTCACATGCTTTCCTCCTTGCATGTGTGTTTACCTTGCACGTGCTTCTTTTCCTGCCAGTTGTCTTTTCCTTCCTTGTTCTTTATTCTCCAAAATTGATATTTATTCCAAAATGGCCCTATCCCCAACATGCCCCCAACACTAATATGTGGCTCCTCCCGAGCCACCTAGGCACTGTGTGCTCCCTTGAAATCCTCTGCTTGACTGTGGAACTTGTCTGCAAGTTCCCTTCCTCATGTTTGGACCTACGCGACCTTTTCTGTAAGCGCTTCTAAGTTTTGTGTTGTGAATTCCTTTTGAACTATGGTTGTACATTCCACCTGAGTTTGTGCCATATTCTTCTTCTCTGCCTTCAGCTACGTGATCATTTATATTGCTTTCTCTTGGAGGGATTCCATCTATTCCTATCTCTCTTGTTTGTGCACCTACGTCGTCTTTAGTTCATCCTACAATCTATTCATCTCTTGCGTTCCTTTTAAATGCACAGTGATGCCCATTGTCTTAGGCCTCTACTTTAGGTCCTGGATTTATGCATTTATCCTCTCTTCCTCATGGTCCCACCGTTGCACCTTTTCATCTTCCTCCAGTGCTGTCCAAAGTTTCGTTGTTCTGTCAAACATTTATGTTGTCGTGTTATCTTGTTTCTCCAACTCTTCTAGTTGGAGTGAAACATCTACTTTCCTATGATCCCTAACCTCAGGTGGAGACATCAGAGTCAATTTTTCCTTCATTTCCTCAATCTGTTGCTTATAATGGTCGATGGGTTGGGCAATCTTATTGAGTTTCTCCTCAATGCTTGGACTCTCGACCTATGCGGTGTCCAGAAGGTGGTTGTAGACTGTTGTCACCCCCTGTTCAATTTTATCTGCGTGCTCTTTCTCTTCTCTGGTCTCAAAATTTACTTGTTCAACCACAAGCTCCAATTATTCCTTGTCACTTTTAGTTTCCTACAGTTCTACTATGTCTGTCCTCGCGCATGACTGCACCTCCTGTGCGACGCTGACTTGGAGTCTGTACAACGCCTTTTTTGGTATCTTAGCTAATACCATGTCGACCTATGCCAAATATTTCAGTGGCATCTATGTTGGGGTTTCATCCATATGCAACATGTCATTTGTTACTCTGAATGTTGGACTCACCTGCACAATTGTTTGAATAGTGTGTTATGTTTGTGGCATCATCCTTATCGGCGTTGTTGTTTCTCCCTTGGGGAAGGATTTTGTTCCCCTTCTAGACCTCTACACGATTCTAATTTGTTCGAGGACCTGCTTTATGCTAGCCAGGTCATCTTGTATCAACCCCTTTGGTGCTTGGATTCTTCAAAATATTCTGCAATGCGGTCTTACACCTTTGGAGCCACGAGGTCAACGTTGTCTTCTGTGATCGTGTAATCGAGCAGTTCTTTATGCACCTTCTCTTTCTTGCGTGTTCCTTATGACTATGAAATTGGTCACTTAGGTGGCCCTGGTTCTTGTGGAGTAGATGTTGAGGGGGTTCTCTATGTTCCCTTAGTCCCCGTTCCTTGTTCTTTTTGTTGTGAGGTAGTGTCCTTCTTCTCTTCATGTGCATCCTTCTTTGATGCACCCCCCTTCTTTTGTTGCATTGGATTCTGTGTTGGTTTAGGCCTTTTGAGTGTATCTTTGTCTCTGACAGGTGTCTTGGTTTGTCCTACATCCACCTTCGTGCCCTTAGATACTTCTTGATTTAAGACTGGGATCTTCCAGTCGTCGGGCCAATATCTCATGGCCATCTCTACATTTTCCTCTGTGACGTAATATCTCAATTGGAGCGACTCATTTCATGGATCCCTGCGTGCTTGAATCCACATATTGTTCCCGGATACCTTGAAGTTGGTGATGTACTTGAACTGCACGACCACCTCTCTTTCCCCTTCAATTTTTGTAATTTGAATGTTGCGTGGGTCATCTTCATCTGGTGCTTCTTCCTGTACATGATAGCATGACAGTAGTTCTTTCATTGTTTGTCTATTTTGTTGTTGGTACTCTTTTATAAGTTCAACCTCTAGTTCCTTAATAAAGATCACCCCTCTGATTTGTTTGAGTGTTGAATCCATGTTGGGGTTCTCATGTTCAAATGAGAAAGTGACTATAAAATTATGTTGTAATGTTGTCCGTTCTGCAGTGCCTCTGCATAGTTCCTGGTCTACATACCAGTTTGTTGGAATTCCTTCCAATCTGTGAATGAAGTGATGAGGCCATTCTTATGGTGGTGTCATTTTCTATAGTGTTCTTCACTTTTCCAACTGTTCTGCTAGTGTCCCCTGTCCATCATATCTCTGTATTTGATTTCTTCTCTGTTCTACGCCAAATCCGATGTGCAGTAATCATTTACGTTGGTACCATTCCTTGAATATCTCTTTGTGCAAACCCCGCCATCTTTCAAGTGTTGCCTTGAGTGTTATGTCCAGAGTTAAGAGCCTATGATTTTCTTACACTTATTCTTCGTATCTTGTTAGGAATTCTTCTAAGTCATTCACCCCATGAAAAATGGGAGGTTCTCTTATCTCTGTACCTACCCATATTACTGCGTGGTCTATTCTTGCGCACCTTCTTGTGGATACTTCATTTAATCTCTATTGCCAATTCTACAACGATATATCTGATTCCGACGCACATGATATGATAATTCTCCAACTGAGTACTCCATCTGCAGTTGAATTTACATAATCTTCTTCTCACTTGGTGGTTCTGTATAACTGGTTGATTTCCTCCAGATCTAAGCAAGTGGGTTCTACAAACCTTTCTCCTTACGATGGGTCTAGTGGCGCAACAAATCTATACTCTCATGACTTGAATGGAATCTTCCTTGTATTAAAATTGATTATGGCCTAGTTTTCAAATGCCTAATCCAAGCCAAGCAATGTTGGGTAAGGTGTTTTTCCATCCACTATTTCTATCACTTCGAAATTGGCTTTAGTGCGCACTCCATCTAGTCTACTGTCACACCCTTTAGCCTTCTAATTGGCATAACTTTGTGTTGATTTTCTAGTTTCATTTGAATAGGTGAATATCCTAATGTGGGATCTCCCATACATTTCCATGTCTTCTTGGGTAACACATTTACTTCTGATCCTAAATTCATTATAATATCCCCCATGTTGAAATATCCAATGTTGGCATTCAGTCTGAATTATCTATTTGTTCTCCTCTTTGTATGTAGATGATTAATTATTTTTTGTTATAGCTTTCCCTCTACATCTTTCTTACATATTTTTAACATATTTTGTAACATTTTAATAGATGATGGATCATTTAGTAGTTTAACACAGGATTGTAGAAAATCCTTTATGGTACTTATGTGTCCTAGGGGTTGTGCTTCATTAGTGTAATCCAACGATGAAGGAATTTCATATGTTGGTACGTCCTGAGTATGTTGTGCAGTTGATGTAGACGCAATGTATTGCTTTAAGAATTCTTTCCTAGCTTGCTTGAATAACTCCTTCTCGTTCTGTGCATCAAACTGCTTCTATGGTTTGACATTCTTCTTCACCCATTGGTGTTGTCATAGATCTTGTCTTACTGTGTCATCTCTTGTATTAGCTCCTCTATGCGTAACTATGTTGATATTTCTTCTATCATCCCTTGCTTCTGCAAAAATCCATTGAACATTTTAATTGTTCTAATTTCTCTTTTCCCGATTCTTCCCCAATAGTGTCAGACAATCTTCTATGTCATGATCTGATGTGCGACAATACATACATGTCGCAGGTGGAAGTGGACATTCTCTTACATAGTGTCTTGGTTGTTGAAAGTTATGGCATACCATCGGTCCTATGCCTCTTCCAAATCCTCCTCTACCTCATCCTCCACCTCTGTATCCAGCTCGATCTCCTCACAGTGCATCGTACTGAAGGACTTGATTGTACTACACAGGTTTATATTGTGGCTACATGGTATTGTACTATGGCTTCACAATGTTATATTTTTGTGGTGCAGTGTTATATGGGGTTGGTACTTGGTTAAAATGTGGTGCATATTACCCTGTCATCATTTATTCCTACATCCTATAGGTATCTGATATTCTTTCCCTCATCAACTCCATTGTCCTACAATCTTTGTCATCATGGCCTACTGACTTGCAAAAGTTTCAATATGAACTCTTATTTAGTGTTTGGTATTTATGCATCATTGGAAAATGATATGAATCATGACCCTGTGTCTTATAGATCTCACACCATAGTCCTCCTGATGGCAAAGGGTTTGGCAGTCCTGTTGCCATGTACTGCACGAATGTTGGGCATTCGTTCTTATGATGTCCTTTTTTCCTACATGTGGTACACCAAACAACTTCTCTTTTGTCCTTACCCATGTTCTAGTTTAATTGAAATGTTAGATTCTTTAGGTCCTCCTTCAACTCCTCTATTGTTGGATCTGTCTTTTGATATTGGTTCTCTTCTAGTTGCAAGGATTCCTATAGAGCCTCTTCCTAGGTTTGAAACTTTTGTTGTCTCAAAGGGTATTTCAAGAGTGGTAGTAGTGAATTCACAAACATATGCCTATGCTGCATATATTTCATGACATACTTCATCTTTCCCTTCAATCGTTTGAATCTCTGGTCAATCTTCGAGAGAAATTCCCTTGGTTTCTGTCTGATCTCTATCATCTCATTCATGTACTAATCCTTTGAGCTAGGCTTTTGGAATTAATTTATCAACAACTTCTTGATATCCACAATCGTTTTGGTTGTTCCTGGTGGACTGTTTGCAACTAAGCTCATGTACCAATCCAGTGCATGGTCTCTTAGTGTGATAACTAACTGCGCGAGTTTTGTATCCTCATATGTGATTTGCTTTGCTTCCCAGATCTTCTCACATATGAACAAAGGCTTCTCAAGGTCCTCTAATGCCTCTCCCTTTAATTCTAGCAACCTGATGGTGGGATCATGTCTTGCCATCCCAAATGTTGAACTACTACCTCCGCGCAGTGTAGAGGCTTGACTAATGCTTCCTAAATTGGCTCTCCCAGTTGTTTCTCCCTATGTAGATGTACTTCCTACTGTGTTTCTTCCACTGAAATTTGGTTGTCTAAACTGTGGTGGTCTCTTTGGTGTATTAGTCACACATGGGTTTATGGGTTCCACATTGACATTGATATGGATAGGAGTTATGCCTGTGGTTTCTTCTCTTGGACCTCTTGTCTTCCTTTCATATTTTGCACGCAATATTTCCTCAATCTTCTCCATATATCGAAGATCCTCTACCTCTTCTTCATCACTTACCAAGCCTTCCCTTGCGGCTATGCCTCTCTTTTTATTGTTCATCTTGTATTGGTAAGGTGCTCCACTGTGTGTTCTTCCAACTATTGCCATGATCTACTTGATCTGGTCTTCCTCCATCATGATTGGATCCAAGGCCTCCTCCTTCTTTTCTTTATCCATCTCTTCCAACATATCTTTGTCTCTTGTAAGTTCTTCCCCCCTTCTTCCATGCATGCAGGGACGTTTAGTTGTTTGATGCCATTGTCATTACACCTTTGTTATATAGTAAAATCTTAATGGAAGTATACAACAATTTTATATACCTACCTCTAGGTCCCTTCAAGAACTCTTTCTCTGCTGCGTTGTAAGACTTTGCAGTATCTACTGCAAATTCTGTGATAAATCCTGCAACAATGTTGTCTAACTAGAAATCTACTACGCGCGTAAATTTATTGTTAACTTGTTGTAACTACGCAATCTCCACATAATTCCACTCTAGCTGTTTGATCCAATTTGTAGGGTGGTTTTCTTTCAATCTCAATATCCACTCTTGCAACACATGCGGGAAATCATAGAAAAATGCTTCATGCAAGCCGCTAAATACGTATTTGTCCAAATATTTGTGTGGTGTTAACTCCAAGTTTCTGTTATCTTTCTACACAAATTCCATGTCCTTTTTTTTCAACCAGTTTTCGATCTCTGCCTTTGTTGGATTATATGGTATAAACATTCCCTTTTATATTCTCATTCTTTTAACGTTTCCCCACCAAATCTAACATTCTTTTCACGATCTTCAACAGATCTCATTCACTCAATCCCATTCTCTTCCAACTAGCAACAAAACCATTTTGTTTATTTGACTTCACTCTTGCTACCATTCTTGTGCTGACCCAGGTTCATATCTACTATGGTTTCCAACAAAACCCCCTAAAACTATCGACCCTCCTAGTAAACCAGGAGGCAACACAACGCACAGAATGCACTACGCAGTCTCACCCGAGATAGTTCTTATGGGTGCCTGCAACGCTCAGTTGCTTGCATCCTAGGATTGAATGGGGATCTGGGATTAAAATATGCTATCTTTATTTGTTTAATCTAACATTCAACTCATCTTGATTAATCTGTCATTATTATTCATGCATGTAAAGTAACAGATCTAACTAAATCATTCATGCATTTATTTAAGATATAATCATTAACCGTAAAGGAAATACTCAATACTCAATTACACAACACATGATCTACCATGGTTCACCCCTACCGAGCTATGTCCACAAATATTTGGCTGCTTTACTCTTTTATTATTATGTTTCTAAAACTACAACGCCTCGGGCATTATAAAACTCCATCAAAACATTTCAAGATCTATAATGAGGAAGACTAGATCACACTAGGCTCCTTAGCATGTGATCTAACCCTCAAGATCTACCTTATTTCCTCTCAACTCAACAACTTACAAAATGGGATCGAAATTTACAGACATCCAATCTTCAAACAACATAGTAACAATGATCAACAGCACAATAACCAACTGAGAACCCCAACCTAGACCTCCTAGGTAACTATTTATACTTGTTTTTGGTTTACTAACCATTACATCTTCTTACCAAAACCCTAACCCTAGCATTGTTAGGTATTATTTCATGTGTGCCTCACATGCTTTCCTCCTCTGCATGTATGTTTACCTTGCACATGTTATTTTTCCTGCCAGTTGTCTTTTCCTTCCTTGTGCTTTATTCTCCAAAATTAGTATTTATTCCAAAACGGGCATGCGCCCAACATGCACATAGAGTATTCTCTATGCACATGACCATTCAAACTCATCTTTAAGACTCATAACCAAATTCATAAGTTTAACTTAACATGAAAACTAACAATAACTATTATACTCATGCACACCTACAATTACTATCTATCAACACCACCTTACATGTGCAAGTATCATATTACAAAATAACAACAATTACTTATATGCAACAACATACAAGAATCAAACCCATGTTAAACACAAATATTTAAGCACACAGTAAATGAGACAAGCACATAAGACACTTATCTTTTATGAAAAGTCACAAACTGTGTGAAAAACTCAGATGTTCCTCCCAACCATAGAATCTCTTGCTCATAATCTTTCAGCAACATGTCACCCCTGAGTTGAGGCTTAACTCCACCAGGGAAAAAGAATTCCTAATGACAGGCTAAGGTCTGATACTCAACATAATTGCTCAATCCAAGGTACCATTGTTGCAACTAGCCTAGAGTTTCTCATTCCCCCCACACTTGTCACACCCAAGGAAGTGTGCCCCTTCTCTCCTCAAC
This sequence comes from Picea mariana, assembly GCA_032191745.1. Classification (NCBI taxonomy): domain Eukaryota; kingdom Viridiplantae; phylum Streptophyta; class Pinopsida; order Pinales; family Pinaceae; genus Picea; species Picea mariana. The sequence goes on along the minus strand of JASDQU010103326.1, from coordinate 211,048 downwards.
AGTCCCTCGACTGACCCACTTCCCTTCCAGGCTTCAAATAATAAGATGAACATGAAGTCTCTAAACCCTACATCTAGTGCCCAACGCACTAGGGAACAATTCCCAACTCTCACCTGGAGAGTATCCTCACTCGCCTGAAAACTCACCTCTTCAACAACAATTCTCTCACCCAGAGAGACTGCTCAAAAGTGTGACAACTCGTCTCTTCGACAAATTTACTCTGGTTATAGAACATAAAACCCCTTACAATCTCTTCTCTACAGATAAGGTAATAGTTGATTTTCCATACCTCCAACCCCTTCTGCCTGCGAGAAAATGAATAACGATCCCCCAAAATACACTAAGTCCAACAATATATATTGCATGCCTTAAACTCGACACTTTTCACCTTCATCAGTAGATTTAGCCACTTGGTGACTCGTTCCCTTCCCTCGAGAACTTAGCATAAATAATTATCCATAACATACGCTTTCCTGGAAATATTAATAAAATATTCTCTATGACTTAAGTCCCACCCCTTTCCCCTTTTTTGGTGGAGTTAGCCCCCATTTCTTTTCGTCTGATTTGTCTACGCGCAATGATATGATATGATTAGTAACTTGAGTATGATTATACTTTACATGGATAGACACATTGGCTTATTTGCATCTCGGTTCACTGGCCTCATAACTACATAGGATCTCTGACCTCAATACACACACACACACACACACACACACACACACACACACACACATGCTAGATGCACACTTCCAGGTAAACCTTGCGCATTTTCCCAAGTATGTGCAACACTATGGAATGTGCGCACCCTTCCCTTGATGAAAAATCCCATGCACTTATTTAGGTATGTGCAATATTATTAAATATGTGCACCCTTTCCTTGACAACAATTCTCCGCTCACTTACCCTAGTGCATGCAAAACCAAAACTAGGTGCCAACGCCTATATGTACAATTGCAAAAGGGTCATATTAGGGACATTACAATGGACAATTTCATCTATCATTATGTTTCTCATAGCCGCGCTAAACCTACCAATCACAAACTCAGCTTCTATCAACCCCTTCCTCCCTCCCTCTTCCTTGTTACCATTGAGAGTCCATTTCCATGGATTTTATCATTGATATTCCTCCCACACTCTACAAACATGATTACATTTTTATCATTATTTGTATTTTTTGTAGTTTTTCCAAGATGACCATTTTTTACTATCCCAACCAAGACTATCGATGCTTCACAAGTTGATTCCCTATTATTTTTCCACCATTTTTGGACATCTTTCCACTTCTCTCTCCATCATTTCTGACTGAAACTCCACTTTCTCAGCCACTTTTGGAAAACTCTCTATAATTTACTTGGCTACAAGCTTCATTATCCCATGGCCTTCCATCCCCAAACTAAAGGCTTTCACTGTATGGGATGCGCATCAGAAGACTGAAACTTATAAATAAAGATGAGAATATGCATAATGCGCCTGTGTGGATCAGGAATCTACTAAAACTGGGAAAGATAATGTAAAGAAAACGACAATTAATTTGGTCAATTTTTTGAAATGGTCATAATCTTGATCATTTAAAAAAAACAGTAAAGAAGACAATAATTAATTACTGTTTTCCTTGTTGTTTTCTTCCCGACGTTCAGGATATTATATTGATCCTCAGATGAACATGCGCATTTTGTAGCTGTTCAGAAAACGATACATCACGGATTTTTGAAATCTTCACTTTACGCTTTTCGAATCTTCACTTTACACTTTCCAAATATTCAAATCAGGATTTTGGATATAAAAAATAAAATCATTGTATACTTTCATTGTCATAATTTTTTTAATAATATAAATAGTAAAAATAAATAATATAAATTCACATTTGGTTTCATTAGCCAGGCTATACTTGTAATCTTGTAATTCTGAGCAATTTTAATCAGTGAAATGAAAAATTCAGCAGGCTATACTTGTAATGTTTTAATTCTGAGCAATTTTAATCAGTCAAATGAAAAATTTAATATTGGAAACATAAAAATAAAATTTTATCAATTCCATCCTAAAACAATAAGAAGTTGGACAATTCTTAATCAATATTGAAAAAATAGAAACAAAATTTTATCAATTTCATCTTAAAATAATAAAAAGTTGGACAATTCCTAAAATGTTATGGTTTTAAAGAATGTATATATTTATAATATTAAAAGATTTGAAAATGAAAAATAACTTTCTTAAAATGTTAGGTCAACATTATATCATATTTTGATTTCAAAGTATTTGTTATAATACCAATTTCTTGTCAAGACTATGATCGTTTTTCTTAAAGTTTTAAAACACAAACAAAATTTTAAACCAAACCAAATAATCCTACTTTTTAAAAGATCTTATAAAGATAATTTTAAACATTAATAAACATTATCATATTGTTTAATTTTTTTTTATAATTTAAAAGAGTTTAATTAAAATATTAAATATAATAGTATCCTTAAATCCATTGATTTTAGTATAAATATATATGAAAGATGGTTTAGTGGTTTTAGTATAAATATATATGAAAGATGGTTTAGTGGGGTGTTTGAAAGAATAATAATACGAGAAATATAATGTAATTGAGAAATGTAATATAATTGTTTTTAGTAATAAATTTCATCTTATATAATTCAAATTCAAAGGGATTGTTAGGGTCCTAACCCGCACATAGGTAGAGCAATATATTCGGATGTAATAAAGGTCAATATTAATAAGGCCTTTTAATAAAATAGAATAAGGCGAATGTAAGAAGACCTAATAGAAGCTTTTGCTTTTACAAGGATCTTCCTCTAGATGCTTCTCTTGATAGACATATTTAGTATAAATAAGAGTCGAGGGTATGAAAACCCTAGCTTGGAGATTATTGTAATAGAGCGTTGCTCGACTGGAGGTTGCCCCCTCGAAGAGGCTTGTGAACATTGCTTTCTGAATCAAAGTGTTATTTATGTTGTTGTTATTATATCATTATGTGTTATTGTGGAGATTATGTTGGTTATATTACTGTTATTCTGCCATTTCTAACATTTTATTTATGTTCTGCATACTTTTGATATCTGGTATATTACAAGTGGTATCAGAGCACTTTCCTTGGCAGAATTTGTGGGAAATTTTTTTTAGGGTAGAGACATATTCTGGTGTCTTTAAGCCACAAAGATATGTCATTACATGCATAACCCACGGTTGAGGGATTCATACACACAGGAAATACAAGTGGTTCTTATGAGCACATCTGTTGGCCACCCTTGTAACTCATGTTGGCACCTCTTCGAGTGATAGCGCATCAGACAACACCTGTGTACGGATCGACCTAGATTTCTTGAAGCCCTCTTTAGATAAACCGATCGGCCGCTTGACTGCTATAGTGCCACCGAGAAAAACACTCAAGAAGATACTCTCTAGTACATGGGTAGTCGGGTAGTATGGCTAAGGGTACGATCTATCCTCCTTAGTTAGTGCCCTGAGATATTGAGCCGAGTACTACTGTTGGAACCTGCACGTATATCAGAGAGATATAGCACAGGGAAAACCCTTGTCTATAGAACCCTTGAATCCTTAACCCTTGGGGGACAGAAACATAAACAAATTAAAATAGACAAGATCTATTGCTGCACAACTGTGTTTAGGTTGCCAAGTAAATACACATTTCTTCCTGTTTAAGCATTTGGGGATTTTATCGTCGCAGTATTTTTCAGATCGGAGTATAACTCCGTAGGTGCAAAAAAAATAAAAATGTCTGGAAGTTTTTTCACCATTATTTGAGACCTATTCCATTGGATTCCTCTCTTCTCCCTTATGACATTCATCCATATCATTTTTTGGAAAAAAAATTTACCCCGCTCACCCCTTTTCAGTTCACCTATCCTCATGGCCCATACCCATAGCCAAGACCTGGAAGCTCGCTTCAACACCTTGCAAATCTAGTTTCCTCGAGACCCAAAAAGAAGTGAAACAACTCAGTGCTATTTTTGCCTCCATCGATACATCCATCAATGCAACCATAAATACATCCATGCAGTCCTCAATGGAGGAAGTCAAACAAGAACTGACCACCCAACTTGAATCTATCTTTGCATCACTCTGCACCAAACTAAATATCCCTATAGATGACCATTTCTCTAACGCACCCCCAAAGACTGAAGGTGAACATTCCTCCCATTCCCATACCTTTCAGCCCCATCACTTTCCACATGACCTACGCCCTCCACGAATGGATGTGACCAAATTTAATGGCTTGGACCCCACTGGTTGGGTCACCCAAATGGGACATTATTTCTCTTTATATGGCATTACAAATGACTTGGTCAAACTTCGGTATGGTGTTCTCCATCTAGATCAAGAACGTTGGCAATGGTGGCAATGGAGAAAAACTTCCCATCAAGGGTATATTGCTTGAACCCAATTTGTGACTGAGCTTTATGAACGCTTTGACACTGACACCAACCATTTGGGTTGTTTGACAAAGTTGAAACAATCAGGAATAGTAGAAGACTTCATAGCTACCTTTGAGCACCTAGCTTTTCAAACAGAGGGCATGACTGATGCTTTCTTTCAAGAGTATTTTATCAGTGGACTCAAGGAGGAGATTCAGACCCATGTCGTCATGGCTCGACCTTTGAGTTGGGTGGAGGCTACTAAAAAAGCTAAAGAAGCACAATGGGTTGTATCCTCTCAAAACCATAAACCCTCCTTTATCCCTCGCCCTAAACCCATAAATCCCACTACTCCCTCCGCCCCATTAAAAATCCAAAAATTGACCAGGGATGAAATGGATGAACGCCAACTCAAAGGCCTTTGTTATAATTGTGATGACAAATATTTCCCGGGCCACAAATGTAAGGAACACAATCTTTTTATGGCCATCTCTAAGGATATTTCGGAAGAGGATGTTGAAACTCCCCTTGTGCTCGAGTCACCTGAAATCACTGACATAACCCCTCCCTCAGACCCTCCCGAAGAGGAACCGATCATTTACCTCAATGCTCTCACTGGCTTCTCCGCCCCCCAAACCCTCAAGTTAATCGGTTACATCAAGCATCGGAAGGTCATCATTCTAGTTGATAGTGGAAGCACCCATAATTTTATTCATCGTCATATTGCCCAAGAAACTCATTGCTACATCCATGTCGTCAATAATTTCCAAATCATGATTGCCAATGGTGGTTCCATGAAATATGGAGGGCGTTGTGAAAATGTGTGTCTCCAAATCGGTGACTACCACCTAAAATCCCATAT
>JASDQU010103326.1:129193-142201 GCA_032191745.1 Picea mariana | reverse complement strand
GGATTTAGTTCAAATGACAGTTATAGGGGCATGTGACTGAACGCTAGTGGTAAATGGTATCCATGTGGAAGGTCCACCATCCCATATTTGACAATGTTTAATTACATTAAATTCTAGTGCAAGTTTCAAAGCAAATGGATGACGTAGATGTGGAATTTACAGAGGACGAATAGGGAAAAGAGGACATTTTCCCATCAGATGAAGATTTCATCTGTATTTAGAGGTTGAAGAAAGTGGTCGATCTAGAGGATCTAACACCGTTGGATCAACATGCATCGTGCTATTTGAGAATGGGCATTCCAAGAAAGGGAATGAAATTAATGCCAACATGAGGTAAGGTTTCAGAATAAAAGGTGCTTGTCTTAGCTCCAATATTAAAGCCCAAGAATTTAGACAAACATCCCAAAACAACTTCTCGTTCCCCACATTTGCATGTTGTTGGAGTGTCATTGGATTCTAAGTTTCATGAAGGAGGTTGTATAGCGGTGTTTTATGAGCCACCAAGAAGTGCGCACCACTTCCTTGGACACTCCTGATGAGAGGGTGCTCCATAATTAATGTGTAGTTCACTTCAACTATTTCTATTGTAGAGATTTAGTTCACTTCAACAATTTTTGTTGCAAGACTTTAGTTCTCTTTAGCAATTTCTATTGTGAGCATTTAGTTTGATTCTGCAATTTCTATTGTAAACAACTAATAATGAGAAGGGGAAAATTCCCTTGCTTATAGAAGACACTCCTCTCACTCAATCAAACTGGTGGTCTTTTTTTGGTCTAATTGTTTTTCTCTCTTATTGTTTGTTCTATGTTTTTCCTTTGTTTGTTTATGTTTATCTCTGCTCTTAGATAGCACATGTAATTTTTTATTTGAGTTTCATATATGCATGTATATCAATTGGTATCAAAGCCTAGATCTCAATAATCTTATGCTCAACATCAATAATTATATGGGAAACACCCATCCACCAGTTTAAAAAAAAAAAAAAAAAAATTGAGTTTCATGTTCTTAGATCTCAATGCTCTTCCTCAACATTTTTCTACATGCCCTCCTTCAGATTTTTCACTATGGCCTTGTAATAGGGTCTCAGTACGCTCTCTTCATAGATTTTCACTACGAGTTTTAGTGTGCCCTCTTCATAGTGTTTCAGTGTACCCTCTTTAGGGTTTTCAGTGTTTCCTCTTGGGTGTATCTCTTAGGGAATCCAATTGGTTTGTGGCAGTGTGCATAGCTTCCTAGAGGTGTCTAACTAGTGCATAGTGCCCCCTAGATGCAATAGTTGTTGCGCCTGGTCTATTTATCCTTCCATTCTCTCTACATTCTTCAGATCTAGTGAGCATCTAAAATTCTTGGCCTTGTTTCCCCGTTATTACTATAAGTCGACAATCTTTTCCTTTGTTCTAGATCTCCTGGTAGCCTAGGCTCTCATCTAATTTCTCCCAGGCTCAAATTTTACTTGTTCACAGTGCCCAACTTCAGATTGTCCTTCGATTTATTATCACTTACCATGTTGTTCCTTCACTTGCCATCCCTTTCCTTCACTTGCCTTGCCTTATCACTTTACATGTCATGTCTTTCCTTTCCTTCACTTGCCTTGCCTTATCACTTTACATGTCATGTCTTTCCTTTCCTTCACTTTCCTTCACTTGACATGACTTCACTTGTCATGCCTTCACTTGCCATGCCTTTCCTTCACTTTCCATGTCATGCCATTCCATGTATTGCCTTCACTTTCCTTGCCTTTCCTTCACTTTCCTTTCCTTTCCTTCACTTGCTATGCCTTTCCTTCACTTGTCTTGCCTTAAATTGACTTACCTTCACTTGTCTCTCCTTTTCCATGCCATGCCTTTCCTTCACTTTCCTTTCTATTCATCCCTTCCTTTAACTTTCCTTGCCTTGCCTTCACTTTCCTTTCCTTTACTTGCCTTCACTTTCCTCTCCTTTCCTTCACTTTCCATGCCATGCCTTGCCTTCACTTTTCATGACTTTCCTTCACTTGCCTTACCTTATCACTTGTCATGCCATACCTTCCCTTCACTTTCCATGCCTTTCCTTCACTTGCCTTTCCTTATCACTGGCCATGTCATGTCTTTCCTTCACTTGCCATGCCATGCCTTTGCTTCACTTTCCTTTCCATGTTTATCCTAACAAGGTGTTAAATTGTCAAACATATGTAATAAGCACGGAGCAAAACCCTAGTGCCAAAGATACTCCAACAAATGGTTTTTTAGTGGATGGAATGAAAACAGAGCCCCCCCCTAGTTGAAATCTAGTGCTCTAGATCCAACACAACTGACGGTTCACACATCCGAGTCCCGGTTTGAGTTTTATCGCGATTTGCAGCTCGCATCTTCAAGCCATTCAAGGACATGTGGTCAATTTGGTCTGGGGGCATAAAATCCAAACCAAGCGACATAGATTGAAGATTTTCCATACCCACCATATCTATCTTCCCACCATCTTCGATATCTTATTGTTAATATTATTTGTATTTATGTTAAATGGCAAACTATTAACATATCAGCATTGAAAATCAACAAATCTCCTTTTTCTTTTATTAAAATTAAAATTCTCCATAAATAAATTTCAAACCCGTCCACAAAACTTAAACATTGATTTTTTCCTATTTGAAAGTATTTTCATTATATTTTTTATTTAAAAAATATCTATAAAAGTATAAGGTTATTTTAATTTTATATTTTTCATTTCCTAAAAAAATTTACAAAATACAAATCTGGAAGATTTAAAAATTCTATATTAAAAAAAGAGTTCTCATACATTAATTTGATTTGGTGTTTTGACTTGGAATAACTTAAAATTAGATTATTAGTTTTATTATTATTATTATTGGTATTTTTGGTTTAGAATACGTTTTTATTTTTAATTTTTTAAAAATATTTTATTACTTCATTCTATGTTGCACATTTCCCTCATACTATATTATTATTGATTTTTTTTTTAATTTGTGTATAATTGATTAAACATCTCCCCCTCTAGCACTTCTAGCCCAAAAAATAATTAATATTTTTAATATATTAATATTTTATAATATTAATATTTTATAATACTTTAATATTAATGTATTAAACCAGCATAGATCCATCTTAACCCCACATATATCAAGTTCCTATAGGATCAAATGATAAACCTATAGAGGTGAAAACCTTTTCTAAAGTGAAAAACTTAAGGAAAGGTTAAAGGTTTGCAACCTTTCCTCAAGTTTTGCATTCTAAAAAAGGTTTTCACCTCGAGATATTTGATCCCTCTTGGCTCTTGATAGATCTTTGGTTAAGATGGATTAATGTTGCATATATATATATATATATATATATATATATATATATATATATAATTAATGGAGTCAACAATTTTTTTTATTATTTTATTACCTTTTTGAATTTTTATTATTAATTTAATGCATTATGCTACATGAACTTCTCCCCCATACTAAGTTGTAGAGCACCTCTCGGCGTAAATATAAAATATTGAGGATTTTGGTGGAAAGGGGATTGCTTAAATTTAAATTTCAAGAGAGTAGTGAGTGGAAAGTGGAAAGTTTGAGCAAAGACAGTTGTACAACGTTGGAATAAAAGGAAATGAATTCCAAATCATTTTTCATGAATTCCTTCAATGACTTTGTAGGTTTTGGGAAATCAAAATATTTTTAAAATACATTTTCAAGTAAAATTATTGATACTAGATCTTTAAACACCAATAAATTTACATCTCGGCTTCTTTAAGATTTTGGTGCATAATAGATGATCACTTGATATTGATATGTTCCATGAGGGAATCCAAATGATTATCCCCTGTCCAATATCAACTGCATGGTTATGGGTGGTCTAGGTTTATATTTCGACTACGAGGAGCTTCACTGAGGGGGTGCTTGTTCACGCATGCACCTTTCCTCAAGAATTTAGTTCAAATGACAGTTATAGGGGCATGCGACTGGGCACTAGTGGTAAGTGGTATCCCTTTGGAAGGTCCACCATCCCATATTTGACAAAGTTTAATTACATTAAAGTCTAGTGCAAGTTTCAAAGAAAATGGATGACGTAGAGGTGGAATTTATGGAGGACGAAAAGGGCACAGAGGACATTTTCCCATCGGATGAAGATTCCATTTGTATTCATAGGTTAAAGAAAGTGGTCGATATAGAGGATCTGACACCGTTGTATCAACATGCATCATGTGATTTGAGAATGGACATTCCAAGAAATGGAATGCAATTAATTCCAACATGAGGTAAGGTTTCAGAAGAAATGATGCTTGGCTAAGATCCAGTATTAAAGCCCAAGAATTTAGACAAACATCCCAAAACAACTTCTCATTTGCCATCTTTTCATGTTGTTGGAGTGTCATTGGATTCTAAGTTTCATGAAGGCATTTTTAAAGCGGTGTTTAATTAATGTGTAGTTCACTTCAACTATTTCTATTGTAGACATTTAGTTCACTTCAACAATTTTTATTGTGAGCCTTTAGTTCGCTTCTGCAATTTCTATTGTAAACAACTAATAACTAGAAGGAAAAAAATTCCTTGCTTATAGAAGGAACTCCTCTCACTCAATCAAACCGATGATCTTTTCTGGTCTAATTGTTTTTCTCTCTTATTGTTTGTTCTATGTGTTTCCTTTGATTTTTTATCTTTTTCTCTACTCTTAGATAACACATGTAATTTTTTATTTGAGTTTCATATATGAATGTATATCAATTGGTATCAAAGCCTAGATATCAACAAGATTCTTCTCAACATCAAGAATTAGACGGGAATCACCCAACCACCGGTTTCAAAAAAAATAAAATTTCTTGAGTTTCATGTTCTTAGATCTCAACGCTCTTCCTTAACATTTTTCTACTAGCCCTCCTTTGGGTTTTTCACTATGCCCTTGTCATAGGGTCTCAATGTGCTCTCTTCATAGGGTTTCTCTATGGGTTTTAGTGTGCCTCTTCATAGGGTTTTAGTGTTCCCTCTTCAGGGTTTTCAATATTGCTTCTTGGGTGTATCTCTCAGGGCGTCCAATTAGTTTCTAGCAGTGTTCATAATCTCCCAGAGGTGTCTAACTAGTGCATAGTGCCCCCTAGATGCAGTAGTTTTTGTGCCTGGTATATTTAGCCTTACATTCACTCTACATTATTCATATCTAGAGGGTGTCTAGCATTCTTGGCCTTGTTTCTCTATTCTTACTACAAGTTGACACTCTTGTCCTCTGTTCTAGATCTCCTAGTAGCCTAGGCTCTCATCTAATTGCGCCTAGGGTCATATTGTCCTTGTTAACATTGTCCAACTTCAAATTGAACCAAATGGTGGATGAAAATCATAACGCCTCGTAAAGAAATATCCAGAGAGGACTCAACGTCCAATGTGTCTACACCAATTCATGATTTAGCACTGTCTCTTCATGAGTTACTCCATCTGCAACAAAGATGAGCTCCAACACCCATCCAAATCGATACACATTTTCAATTTCCCAAGTTTTCGGGCCAAATGAATGGAGAGACTATCAATTCTTGGATCTGTAGTTTGTCCACCTACTTCAAGACATGTCCCAAGATGGATGAGGACATGAAGCTTCAGATCACAAGATTGCAGCTAGAAGGCATTGTGAAATCTTGGTGGGATACTCATCTTGAGAGTTGTTCATTGGTCATCGAGATAGGTGATCCAGTAGATATAATGCATGTGCACATCACTTCTTGGGATGGATTTTTCCATGCATTAAGAGACTATTTCTATCCCATGGGATATCACTAGAAGCTCCTTGATAAATGGTTGCATCTTTGACAACTCACAAATCAATCAGTACAGAGATACATTGATGTCTTATGCAATTTAGGCATTTAGCTGCACATTTTTTAATCCGGAAGAGGTACTGATTGTTAAATATAATGGAGTCAACATAAATTTTTATTATTTTGTTACTTTTTTGAATTTTTATTATTAATTTAATGTGTTACTTTACATGAACATCTCCCCCATACTAAGTTAAGTTGTAGAGCACCTCTCATCTTAAATATAAAATATTGAGGATTTTGGTGGAAAGGGAATTGCTTAAATTTAAATTTCAAGGAATTAGTGAGTGGAAAGTGGAAAGTTTGAGCAAAGATACTTGTAAAAGGTTAGAATAAAAGGAAATGAATTCCAAATCATTTTTCATGAATTCCTTTTCTTATCAAGACTTTATAGGTTTTGGGAAATCAAAATATTTTTAAAATACATTTTCAAGTAAAATTATTGATACTAAATCTGTATACACCAATAAATTTGCATCTTGGCTTCTTCACGATTTTGGTGCATAATAGATGAGCACTTGATATAGATATGTTCCATGGGGGAAATTATCCCCTGTCTAATATCAACTACGTCGTCATGGGTGGTCGAGGTTTAGATTTCGACTACAAGGAGCTTCACTGGGGAGGGACTTGTTCACACATGCACCTTTCCTCAAGACTTTAGTTCCAATGAAAGTTACAGGGGCATGCAACTGAAGGCTAGTGGTGAATGGTATCCATGTGGAAGGTCCACCATCCCATATTTGAGAAAGTTTAATTACATTAAAAGCTGGTGCAAGTTCCAAAGAAAATGGATGACATAGAGGTGGACTTTACAGAGGACAAAAAGGGCAGAGAGGAAATTTTCCTATCAGATGAAGATTTCATCTGTATGCATAGGTTAAATAATGTGGTGGATCTAGAGGATCTAGCACTGTTGGATCAACAAGCATCGTGTGATTTGAGAATGGGCATTCCAAGAAAGGGAATGCAATCAATGCCAACAGTATGTAAGGTTTAAAAAGAAAATGTGCTTGGCTTAGTTCCAGTATTAAAGCCCAAGAATTTAGATAGACATCCCAAAACAACTTCTCGTTTACCACCTTTGCATGTTGTTGTAGCATCGTTGGATTCTAAGTTTCATGAAGGCAGTTGTAGAGCAGTGTTTGATGAGCCACCAAGAAGTGCGCACCACTTTATTGGCCACTCCTGATGAGGGGGTGTTCCATAGTTAATGTGTAGTTCACTTCAACTATTTATATTGTAGACATTTAGCTCACTTCAACAACTTTTGTTGCAAGCCTTTAGTTCTCTTTAGCAATTTCTATTGTGAGCCTTTAGTTTGCTTCTACAATTTCTATTGTAAACAACTAATAACGAGAAGGAAAATTTTCCTTGCTTATATAAGGCACTCCTCTCACTCAATCAAACTGATGGTCTTTTTTTGGTCTAATTGTTTTTCTCTCTTATTGTTTGTTCTATGTTTTTCCTTTGTTTGTTTATGCTTATCTCTTCTCTTAAATAGCACATGTAATTTTTTATTTGACTTTCATATATGCATATAGATCAATTGGTATCGGAGCCTAGATCTCAACAATCTTCTACTCAACAATTAGAAAAATTCTAGCTCTCGCATCCAAACTTTCAAGACAAGATATAGTGGGAAGAGGTAGGAGGAATGCTAGGATCAAATATGTATGTCTTCTAACAATGTTCGAAACATCCAAAATAGAGGCTCAAGGTATAGGACAAAGAGGTCTTTGAGAATATGTTTCAAATACAAAGAGAAATAGAAATTTAGATGGAGAATATCTAGCAACAAATCATAATAGGACAAAAAATAATAGATTTTAATTATATATAAGAGGAAAACCTACAAGAGGAACTAGTTGGCATTGCCTATTAGGAATAGATCCCCTAGAGATAAAATTCAATAGTACAATCACTCAAGGAAGGAGACAAGCACATGTGATTCATCCACAATACTATGATAATCCAAAGTCATAATGACAAGATTACTTTCTTGAAAAATGAGCAAGGAGAAAACCGGGAGCACATGCAAACATTTGGAGGGAAGTTAGATCTTATTACAATCAAGTCCTATCAAAATATTAGGAATACATAACATAAGAAATCATATCGATCCCTCATGTGGATACCGAAAAACATAATATATATATATATATATATATATATATATATATATATATATATTATATTGTGAATGGTGAAGTTAATATAATGAAGAAGAGAGAGGTGTGACTCTAAGGTTTGTTGGTTTTCCCAGTTAAGGGTTTCTAGGGTAAATCTCTATGTATTGTGTGTTTTCCATTATTGTTCTTTCTATTTTTCTTAAAAATCTATATCCATTTTTTTACTTCAAATTTTTAAAACTTACATTAATAAAAAATTATTTCCAAACCTATTGGCCAATAGTGTGGCAAGATGTGTGGGAAGTGGTGGGAAACTATAGAAGGACAAGAGAATTATTTTGGGCCATTAATATAACTTTCCTTGCTCTCATTCCCAAAGAATATAGAGCTAATACAATAGAAAATTCAAGTCAATCTCTTTTTGTAATTTATTCTCCAAAGTAATCTCCAAAGTTATGGTGAATTGTCTCAAACAATCATGTCTATCACTAAGTTCACACTACACTACAATAGTCCCAAGATAAGTACAAGGAGTTTCATCATCACCAAAGGTTACACTTTTTGTTTCATCATGGTGACTATGTTTGGATCTGTTTGATTCAACAACAATTCAAGAATCAAAAGCATCACATACTCCTTCCCTTTTGTTATGGCTCTTAAACTTTCATTCAACAAGTTAGTGAAAATGAATTCAAATTGGATCTTCTAGCATACTTGGGCATTAGCAATGTCATCAATGTTTCAAAACAAAATTTAGAATAAGAAGAAGTATTTTATTTGAGCAATTAAAGTGATGACCATTGATCCTACAATGGTGTTCAATTTGATTTGATTATTGTATTTAATATTCACCTTTCCTTGGGGTGGTGGTAGACCTCTTATCTGCAAGGAGAACATATTTTAATATGTACTTAAGATACAAATTTCTTATGGGGTGTTGGAAAACCACTTGTACATGATTCAATTGATGACCACAATGATGATTAATCCTCCAACAATGGTTGAATTGATCTGATTCTTATATTTATTATTCACATTTGCAAGGGGTGGTAGTTGGGGATTGCCTCAAATAACAAGGGGGATGCATTAGCAACACTAGAAGGAAATAATTTCTTGCTTTATTGACATTAGTCAAGTTTCAATAATAGGGCACTCTACCATCATCATTTGATCACTACTTATGGGTAAGCATATAAAAAATCAAGGGTGCAAGAATCAATCAAAGAGTGATCTCTCTACTCAAAAAGTTCAAAACAATTTCCTTCTTCCATGTCAATAGGGAGCTTGGAAAATAGGTTGATTCATGGAAAATGAAGGGAAAATCTTGCATGAAGGTGTTTTTATTTTTAAGGATATTTGGGGGGAAATCATCCTCTCTCCCCCACCATAATTAAGGTTATAAAGAGGTCACTTCTCCTCAAAGGGGCCACACCCAATGGAATTGAAAGGAACAATCCCCCACTTGCCACACATAATATATCCTACATGTGGAGGATGAGGACACTTAAGCACCAAAACATGCCTCCATTCACTCATTTCATAACATTAACAATGCATTCATCTATCCCCATCCATCCAATTCATTTTCTTGCATGTGATCTATTGAAACCTATCTTATGGTTAATACATGTCTTGTTGGGTATGGGAAATGGTGAGGTAGTTGTTCATTAGAATTTCTTGGGAGGTAGTTGTTCATGATAGGTTCAACATGACATGGTCAAGGGTAGTTTATGGGCCCATGGTGTCATGTGGTCTAGGGTATTCACCCATGGCATTGGTGTGTTGAATGTTTTTTAAAGGCTTGGTTTTCTCCATTGCAAGGTGTCTGATTGGGCCAGTTTGTATCGATTGGCCAAGGTTAATGATTATATATCTTTGAGGTTGGTTTCCCTGGTAAAAGGCATCTAGGACACATCTTGGTGTTCATGCTTGTTACATTGTGCTAATATTTCTTCTCTTGCTATGTTTAGTTTTTAATATGGTATTAGAGCCTATTTGGCCTAAACTTTCTCATGTTAGTAGTCTAAGAATGAATATGTGTGTGAAGTGGAATTCTTTCAAGCTATGTGTTCTAGTTGCTACTTATGGCTACAATTTTATTTTCTAATAGTGGCATGGAATAAATATATGTTCTCCCAATGTATTTGTAAATTAATCGTAAATTAATCATGGCATATTGATGTTCATGTCAGTTATGGGAAATGTTGTTTTTCACATGTATGATTTGTAAGGTTGGTGTTGTTGTTTATGTGAGGTGTTCTAGCACTATTAAAACGAGTTGGTTAGTGATTTCTCCAATTTGCAAGACAAACATAGAAAAAAGAGTTGATTATCACTCACATGTGATTGGGTGTTGGCTATGTTGAATGAGGATATTCTACAAGTTGTGTTCAGATCAAATTTCAACCAAATATATTGTTGATTATTTCAATCTATCTTCAATCTTCATGATCTACTTTTCTACATAATGGTGGTAGATTCATATGATATGGGATTGATATGAAATTGGAATATTTGTATGAAGTTATGAAAGAGATACACATGCATGTTTGTTTACTATAGGTTCATGGATATATTGGAGTATATGTGTGAAGTTATGGAAGAGCTACGCATACTTGTTTTTTTTATATGGGTTCATGGATCTACCTATGTTGGGCTTGTGAAGTAGGTCATTCAGGAAACCAAGCCAATTTTCTAAGTGCATGATGGAGGTGAGGTATATTGGTTGAGAGCAAGATATGCATGATTTATGTGGGATCGATATTTGTTTGCTTCTCTTTGTAATAATCGTGGTGGATTATGGATGATGTATTGCTAGGTGGAAGCACAAGTATGTATATCAAAGTGATGTATGGTGTGTAAGATAGTTTGTTTGGATATATTGTTGAGTGTGCGTGTTAGGTCAACATTAAGCCATCCATTGCATGTGCCTAAGAATGAATGGTAATGGGAGTGCTAGACACTTGGTTGGCCCAAGAGGCATCTTGAAATTTGAATCTAGATGGCTTGAATGGTTAATGATGCATATCTCAAGTTGTATGCACATGAATTATATATGACAAAGCTTCATATGAGAGACAATGACCTGAGAAAAAGACCAAAAAAAAAAAAAGTGAATACATTTATTTGTGGGTCCCTATGAAGTCAATGAATATTTTGGAGCTGTAGTTTCCATATTTCCTATCTTAGGGTAAATTCAAAAAAAATGTTGTACATGTCCATGTGATAGCTATTTGTGTGTCTATGTTATCATGTTAAATAAAGAAGAATTCTTGTAAAAAAGAAAAGGATTTATTTGTAAATTGAATAGGATGAAGTGTGTCCACTGCAACTCAGTGGTAAGGAAATTTTGATGATGGCAAGATTCAATATATGATGAGAGGAGAAGGATGAAATATATTCATAATAAGAATGGGTATATGTGTAACTATATTTGGAGCAATGTGGGAAATAAAATAGGTGGATGTTTTTAGTATCATATGCTCCAACATGCACTAGTAGGCATTCTTGTGTAATTGGAATTAATCATATGTAAATGGGCATGTAATTGTAAGATATTTCTTAGGTATGCATACTCTTAAATTTTTAGTTAATGAGTACGAGGTCTAGATGTATACCTAGGTGATACAATTAAGGGGGGCATGTTATAATCCCAAATATCCAAGTATAAACCATGAGGGGTTTAGGTATTTATCCCAATTCAAGTTCAAAGCAGGGAATCTTAGGTTAATCTTAATTTTGTCAAGGAAAGTTTAAAGTTAATCTTGATTTGGTAGTTAATGGGTTTACTGTAGGTATTTTGCATGCCCGTGGTATTGATATGAAGACACTTATTTAAAGGCTTGGTGTTCTCCATTGTTTATCGACATAACTGGATTAGCCAAGGTTAATGAAGATATATCTTCGAGGTTGGCTTTCTCGTTAAAATATTTCCAA
Source organism: Picea mariana (assembly GCA_032191745.1). Lineage (NCBI taxonomy): Eukaryota > Viridiplantae > Streptophyta > Pinopsida > Pinales > Pinaceae > Picea > Picea mariana. The sequence goes on along the minus strand of JASDQU010103326.1, from coordinate 130,346 downwards.
GGTACATCTTAGTTTCCATGCTTGTTTCTTTGTGTTTATGTTTTTTCTCTCATTATAATCATTTTTTAATAGATCATACTCAATTGAATATGGAGAGCACTTTTGTTATTTGGAGCTATGGATAGAAGAGCGAATATTGTTCCTAATCAAGTTATCTAGAGGCTCTTCCCAAGGAATATTTGTCCCATTTCCATTACTGTTGCTACCTGCAATGGTTGCAGAGGCAAATGAGGGTAACAAACGAATTTTATAAGTAACAAGAACCAAAGTTGATAGGGGGGTCACTCTAAAAACTAAATGGATAGGAGAATACTTGTCCATGGTAGAGCTAAACTATTTCAAAGTGAAGTAAAATTAGAGGTATCCTTGATGATTTTGATACAGAGGAGGCCATGGAATTGATCACCTCTTTGACTTTGGAATGGGAAAATTGGAAAAAAGCCATGGCTAAGATAATATGGAAGAAAATAGATTTAGTGATCCGAACGCAATGGATGTAGGGAGACATCTTCTTGGATTGGGAGACTAGAAAAGAAAATCTCATGCAAATATAATCTTGCTACAAATATGACAATTGGAACCCTATTCTTCCTTCGACACCTTGTCGGAGCAATTCACTCACATCACTAGCCATACTAGAGTCGACGACAACTAGAACTCTATGCTTCCTGCGACACCTTGTTAGAGCTAGTCACTCACATCACTATTCATACCCGTGTCTCACATGCACTTATCCTACCCAAATATTCAGAAGACTCTGTTGTCGGTACCCATATTAAGTGACCCTCTTGGTAGTACAAAAAGAAACCTAGCAACCTCGGTATTAATGCCCATTATGGGTCTTAATTTTCATTTTTAATGGATGCTTTTTATTTTTTTTCGCTACACCATTTTATTAGGGTTTACACATGCAAATATTTGAATAATGTATTTATGATGGTTTACTTTTTTGTTTTAGTTAATACTTCCCTATTGTCAATGACACACAATGACATAATTTGGAGATGTATGAATATTGAAAAGGTCTTTCCACAATAATTTTGTTAATATAAAATAATTATTATTGTAAATGTAATAATAATGATTAATAACTATTTAATATTATTTTCTATTAACTATTTATATTGATTAAAAATAATAATATAATATACAA
>JASDQU010103326.1:115455-128993 GCA_032191745.1 Picea mariana | reverse complement strand
TATTTTTTTGAGACAAGAGACCTCCTCCCCACAACTATTTGATTGTTAAAGTTTAAAGTGGTATACATACATATCTTAATCCCTTTGAATTTGAATTATATAAGATGAAATTTATTACTAAAAACAATTATATTACATTTCTCAATTACATTATATTTCTCGTATTATTACTCTTTCAAACACCCCACTAAACCATCTTTCATATATATTTATACTAAAACCACTAAACCATCTTTCATATATATTTATGCTAAAATCAATGGATTTAAGGATAATATTATATTTAATATTTTAATTAAACTCTTTTAATTTATAAAAAAAATTAAACAATATGATAATGTTTATTAATGTTTAAAATTATCTTTATAAGATCTTTTAAAAAGTAGGATTGTTTGGTTTGTTTTAAAACTTTGTTTGTGTTTTAAAAACTTTAAGAAAAACATTCCTAAAAGATCATAGTTTTGACAAGTTAAAAGGTTAAGAAAATTGGCATTGTTACAAATATTTTGAAATTAAAATATGATATAATGTTGGTGTGACATTTTAAGAAAGTTATGTTTCATTTTCAAATCTTTTAATATTATAAATATACACATTCTTTAAAACCATAACATTTTAGGAATTGTTCAACTTCTTATTATTTTGAGATGGAATTGATAAAATTTTGTTTTTATTTTTCTAATATTGATTAAGAATTGTCCAACTTATTATTATTTTAGGATAGAATTGATAAAATTTTGTTTTTATTTTTCCAATATTAAATTTTTCATTTCACTTATTAAAATTGCTCAGAATTAAAACATTATAGTATAGCCTGCTGAATTTTCATTTCATTGATTAAAATTGCTCAGAATTACAACATTACAAGTATAGCCTGCTTAATGAAACCAAATGTGAATTTATATTATTTATTTTTACTATTTATATTATTAAAAAAATTATGACAATGAAAGTATACAATGATTTTATTTTTAATATCCAAAATCCTGATTTGAATATCTGGAAAGTGTAAAGTGAAGATTCGAAAAGCGTAAAGTGAAGATTTGAAAAATCCGTGATGTATCGTTTTCTGAACAGCTACAAAATGCATATTCTCATATAGCATATTATGCATATTCTCATCTTTATTTATAAGTTTCAGTCTTTTGATGCGCATCCCATACAGTGAAAGCCTTTAGTTTGGTTGCTAGTTTGGGGATGGAAGGCCATGGGATAATGAAGCTTGTAGCCAAGTAAATTTTAGAGAGTTTTCCAAAAGTGGCTGAGAAAGTGGAGTTTGAGTCAGAAATGATGGAGAGAGAAGTGTAAAGATGTCCAAAAATGGTGGAAAAATAATAGGAAATCAACTTGTGAAGCATTGATAGTCTTGGTTGGGATAATAAAAAATGGTCATCTTGGAAAAACGACAAAAAAATACAAATAATGATAAAAAAGTAATCATGTTTGGAGAGTGTGGGAGGAATACCAGTGATAAAATCCATGGAAATGGACTCTCAATGGTAACAAGGAAGAGGGAGGGAGGAAGGGGTTGATAGAGGCTGAGTTTGTGATTGGTAGGTTTAGCGTGGCTACATGAAACATAATGATAGATGAAATTGTCCATTGTAATGTCCCTAATATGAACTTTTTGCAACTGTACATATAGGTGTTGGCACCTAGTTTTGGTTTTGCATGCACTAGGGTAAGTGAGCGAAGAATTGTTGTCAAGGAAAGGGTGCACATATTTAATAATATTGCGCATACCTAAATAAGTGTATGGGATTTTGCATCAAGAGAAGGGTGCGCACATTCCATAGTGTTGCACATACTTGGGAAAATGTGCAAGGTTTACCTGGAAGTGCACATCTAGCATGTTTATGTGTGTGTGTGTGTGTGTGGATGTATATGTATTGAGGTCAGAGATCCTATGTAGTTATGAGGCTAGTGAACTGGGATGCAAATAAGCCAATGCGTCTATCCATGTAAATTATAATCATACTCAAGTTACTAATCATATCATATCATTGTGTGTAGACAAATCAGACGAAAAGAAATGGGGGCTAACTCCACCGAAAAAGGGGAAAGGGGTGGGACTTAAGTCCTAGGGAATATTTTATTAATATTTCTGGGAAAACGTATGTTATGGATAATTATTTATGATAAGTTCCCGAGGGAAGGAAACGAGTCACCAAGTGGCTAAAGCTACTTATGAAGGTGACAAGTGTCGAGTTTAAGGCATGCAATATATATTGTTGGCCTTACTGTATTTTGGGGGATGGTTATTCATTTTCTCGCAGACAAAAGGGGTTGGCGGTATGGAAAATCCAACTATTACCTTATCTGCAGAGAATAGATTGTAAGGGGTTTTATGTTTTGTAAACAAAGTGAATCTGTCGAAGAGACGAGTTGTCATGCTTTTGAGTAGTCTCTTTGGGTGAGAGAATTGTTGTTGAAGAGCTGGGTTTTCAGGCAAGTGAGCATACTCTCTAGGTGAGAGTTGGGAATTATTCCCTGGTGCATTGGGCACTAAATGCAGGGTTCAGAGACTTCCTATTCAGCTTATTGTTTGAACCCTAGAAGGGAAGTGGGGCAGTCGAGGGACTGTTGAGAAGAGAAGGGGCACACTTCCTTGGGTGTGACAAGTGTGTGGGGAATGAGAAATTGTAGGCTAGTTGCAACAATGGTACCTTGGATTGAGCAATTATGTTGAGTATCAGACCTTAGCCTATCATTAGGAAGCCTTTTTCCCTGGTGGAGTTAAGCCCCAACTCAGGGGTGACATGTTGCTGAAAGATTATGAGCAAGAGATTCTATGGTTGGGAGGAATGTCTGAGTTTTTCGCACAGTTTGTGACTTTTCATAAAAGATAAGTGTCTTATGTGCTTGTTTCATTTACTGTGTGCTTAATTATTTGTGTTTAACATGGGTTTGATTCTTGTATGTTGTTGCATATCAGTAATTGTTGTTATTTTGTAATATGATGCTTGCACATGTAAGGTGGTATTGATAGATAGTAATTGTAGGTGTGCATGAGTATAATAGTTATTGTTAGTTTTCATGTTAAGTTAAACTTATGAATTTGGTTATGAGTCTTCAAGACGAGTTTGAATGGTCATGTGCATAGAGAATACTCTATGTTCATGTTGGGCACATGCCCGTTTTGGAATAAATACTAATTTTGGAGAATAAAGCACAAGGAAGGAAAAGACAACTGGTAGGAAATGCAACACGTGCAAGGTAAACATGCATGCAGGGGAGGAAAGCATGTGAGGCATGCATGAAAGAATACCTAACCATGCTAGGGTTAGGGTTTTGGTAAGAATATGTAATGGTTAGTAAACCTAAAACATGTATAAATAGTTACCTAGGAGGTCTAGGTCGGTGTTCTTAGTTGGTTATTGTGTTGTTGATCATTGTTACTATGTTGTTCGAAGACTGGATGTCTGTAAATTCCGATCCCATTTTGTAAGTTGTTGAGTTGAGAGGAAATAAGGTAGATCTTGAGGGTTAGTTCACATGGTAAGGAGCCTAGTGTGATCTAGTCTTCCTCAATATAGATCTTGAAATGTTTTGATGGAGATTTGTAATGCACGAGGCGTTGTAGTTTTGGAAACGTAATAATAAAAGAGTAGAGCAGCCAAATATTTGTGGACGTAGCTCGGGAGGGGTGAACCATGGTAGATCATGTGTTGTGTGATTGAGTATTGAGTATTTCCTTTATGGTTAATGATTATATGTTAAACAAATGCATGAATGATTTAGTTAGATTTGTTACTTTACATGCATGAATAATAATGACAGATTAATCAAGATGAGTTGAACATTAGATTAAACAAATAAAGATAGCAGAGTTTAATCCCATATCCCCACTCATTCCTAGGATGCAAGCAACTGAGCATTGCATCCACCCATAAGAACTATCTCGGGTGAGACTGCGCAGTGCATTCTGTGCATTGTGTTGCTTCCTGGTTTACCAGAAGGGTAGATAGTTTTAGGGGGTTTTTTTGGAAACCATAGTAGATATGAACTTGGGTCATCCCAAGAATGGTAGCAAGAGTGAAGTCAAACCAACAAAATGGTTTTGTTGCCGGTTGGAAGAGAATGGGATTGAGTGAATGAGATTTGTTGAAGAATCATGAAAAGAATGTCATATTTGGTGAGGAAACATTAAAAGAATGAGAATATAAAAGGGGATGTTTATACCATAGAACCCAACAAAGGCACAGATCAAGAACTAGTTGAAAACAAAGGAGCTAGAATTTGTGCAAAAAGATAATAGAAACCTGGAGTTAACACCACACAAATATTTGGGCAAGTAAGTATTTAGCGGCTTTCATGAAGCATTTTTCTGTGATTTCTCGCATGTGTTGCAGGAGTGGATATTGAGATTGAAAAAAAACCACCCTATAAATTGGATCGGATAGCTAGAGTGAAATTATGTGGAGATCACGCAGTTACAACAAGTTGACAATAAATTTACGCACGTAGTAGATTTCTGGTTAGACAACATTGTTGCAGGATTTATCACAGAATTTGCAATAGATACTGCAAAGTCTTACAGCGCAGCAGAGAAAGAGTTCTTGAAGGGGCCTAGAGGTAGGTATATCATATTGTTGTATACTTCCATTAATATTTTACTTTATAACAAAGATGTAATGCCAATGGCATCAAACAACTAAACTTCCCTACGTGCATGGGAGAAGGGGGGAAGCACTTACAAGAGACAGAGATATGTTGGAAGAGATGGATAAAGGAAAGAAAGAGGAGGCCTTGGATGCAATCATGATGGAGGAAGACCAAATCAAGCAGATCATGGAAATAGTTGGAAGAACACGCAGTGGAGCACCTTACCAATATAAGATGAACAATAAAAAGAGAGCCATAGCCGCATAGTTGGAAGAACATGCAGTGGAGCACCTTACCAATACAAGATGAACAATAAAAAGAGAGCCATAGCTGCAAGGGAAGGCTTGGTAAGTGATGAAGAAGAGGTAGAGGATTTTCAAGATCTGGAGAAGATTCAGGAAATATTGCACGCGAAATATGAAAGGAAGACAAGAGGTCCAAGAGAAGAAACCTTAGGCAGAACTCCTATCTATATCAATGTCAGTGTGGAACCCATAAACCCATGTGTGACTAATACACCAAAGAGAACACCATATTTTAGACAACCAAATTTCAGTGGAAGAAACACAGTAGGAAGTACATCTACATAGGGAGAAACAACTGGGGGAGCCAATTCAGGAAGCATTAGTCAAGCTTCTACACTGTGCAGAGGTAGTAGTTCAACATTCGGGATGGCAAGACATGATCCCACCATCAGGTTACCAGAATTAAAGGGAGAGGCATCAGAGGACCCTAAGAAGCCTTTGTTCATATGTGAGAAGATCTGGGAAGCAAAGCAGATCACGGATGAGGATACAAAACTTGCGCAGTTAGCTATCACACTAAGAGACCGTGCACTAGATTGGTACATGAGCTTAGTTGCAAACAATCCACCAGGAACAACCAGAACGATTGTGGATATCAATAAGTTGTTGATAAATTAATTCCATAAGCCTAGCTCAAAGTATCAGTACATGAATGAGATGATAGAGATCAGATAGAAAACAAGCGAATTTGTCTCGAAGATTGACCAGAGATTCAAACAATTGAAGGGAAAGATGAAGTATGTCATGAAATATATGCAGCATAGGCATATGTTTGTGAATTCACTACTACCACACTTGAAATACCCTTTGAGACAACAGAAGTTTCAAACCCAAGCAGAGGCTCTGTAGGAAGCCTTGCAACTAGAAGAGAACCAATATCAGAAGACAGATCCAACAATAAAGGAGTTGAAGGAGGACCTAAAGAATCTAATATTTCAATTAAACCAGAACATGGGTAAGGACAAAAGAGAAGTTGTTTGGTGTACCACATGTAGGAAAAAAGGACATCACAAGAACGAATGCCCAACATTCACGCAGTACATGGAAATAGGACTCCCAAACCCTTTGCCATCAGGAGGACTATGGTGTGAAATATGTAAGACATAGGGTCATGATTCATATCATTGTCCAATGATGCATAAATACCAGACACTGAATAAAAGTTCATATTGAAAATTTTGCAAGTCAGTAGGCCATGATGACAAAGATTGTAGGACAATGGAGCTGATGAGGGAAAGAACATCAGATACCTATAGGGTGTAGGCATAAATGATGAGAGGGTAATCTGCACCACATTTTAACTAAGTACCAGCCCCATATAACACTACACCACAACAATATAACATTGCGAAGCCGCAGTACAATACCGTGCAGCCACAGTATAATCCTGCGCAGTACAATCAAGTCCTTCAGTACAATGCATCGTGAGGAGATCGAGTTGGATACAGAGGTGGAGGATGAGGAAGAGGAGGATTTGGAAGAGGCATAGGACCGGTGGTATGCCATAAATTTCAACAACTAGGACACTATGTAAGAGAATGTCCACTTCCACTTGCGACATGTATGTATTGTTGTGCATCAGATCATGACATAGAAGATTTTTTGATGCTATTGGGGAAGAATCAGGAAAAGAGAAATCAGAACAATCAGAATGTTCAATGGATTTCTGCAAAAGCAAGGCATGATGGAAGAAATATCAACATAGTTATGCATGGAGGAGCTAATACAAGAGATGATGCAGTAAGACAAGATCCATGACAACACCAATGGGTGAAGAAGAATGCCGAACAATAGAAGAAGATTGATGCGCAGAGTGAGGAGGAGTTATTCAAGCAAGCTAGGAAATAATTCTTGAAGCCATACATTGCATCTACATCAATTGCACAACATACTCAGGACGTACCAACATACGAAATTCCGTCATCGTTGGATCACACTAATGAAGCACAACCCCTAGGACACGTAAGTACCATAAAGGCTTTTCTGCAATCCTGTGTTAAACTACTAAATGATCCATTGTCTATTAAAATGTTACAAAATATGTTAAAAATATGTAACAAACACGTAGAGGGAAAGCTAGAACAGAAAACAATTAATCATCTACATACAAGGAGGAGAACAAGTAGATAATTTAGAATGAATGCCAACATTGGATATTTCAACATAAGTGATATTATAATGAATTTAGGATCCGAAGTAAATGTGTTACCCAAGAAGACATGGAAATGTATGGGAGATCCCACATTAGGATATTCACCTATTCAACTAAAACTAGAAAATCAACACAAAGTTTTGTCAATTGGAAGGCTAAAGGGTGTGACAGTAGACTAGATGGAGTGCACACTAAAGTCGATTTCGAAGTGATAGAAATAGTGGATGGAAAAACACCTTAACCAACATTGCTTTGCTTGGATTAGGCATTTGACAACTAGGCCATAATCAATTTGAATACAAGGAAGATTCCATTCGAGTTAGGAGAGTATAGATTCTTTGTGCTACTAGACCCATTGTAAGGAGAAAGGTTTGTAGAACCCACTTCCTTAGATCTAGAGGAAATCAACCAGTTATATAGAACCACCAAGCGAGAAGAAGATTAAGTAAATCCAACTGTAGATATAGTACTCAGCTGGAGAATTATCACATCATGTGCATCAGAATCAAACATATGGTTGGAGAATTGGCAACAGAGATTAAATGAAGTATCCACAAGAAGGTGCGCAAGAATAGACCACGTAGTAAGATGGGTAGGTACAGAGATAAGAGAACCTCTCAGTTTTCATGGGGTGAATGACTTAGAAGAATTCCTAACAAGATACGAAGAAGAAGTGTTAGAAAATCATAGGCTCTTCAATCTGGACATAACACTCAAGGCAACACCTGCAAGATGGCGGGGTGTGCACAAAGAGATCTTCAAGGACTGGTACCAATGTAAGTGATTACTGCACATTATATTTGGCACAGAACAGGGAATCAGTCAAATACAGAGATATGATGGACAGGGGACACTAGCAGAACGATTGGAAAAGTGCATAACACTATGGAAAATGACACCACCAGAAGAATGCCATCATCACTTCATTCACACATTCAAAGGAATTCCAACAAACTGGTATGTAGACCAAGAACTACGCAGAGGCACTGCAGAATGGACAACATTACAACATAATTTTATAGTCACTTTCTCATTTGAACATGAGAACCCCAACATGGATTCAACACTCAAACAAATCAGAGGGGTGATATTTATTAAGGACCTAGAGGTTGAACTAATAAAAGAGTACCAACAACAGAATAGACAAACAATGAAAGAAATACTATCGTGCTATCATGTACAGGAAGAAGCAGCATATGAAGATGACCCACACAACATTCAAATTACAAAAATTGAAGGGGAAAGAGAGGTAGTCGCGCAGTTCAAGTACATCACAAACTTCAAGGTATCAAGGAAGAATATGTGGATTCAAGCACGTAGGGATCCAAGAAATTAGTGGCTCCAATTGAGATACTACGTCATAGAGGAAAATGTAGAAATGACCATGAAATATTGACCAAATGACTGGAAGATCCTAGTCTTAAATCAGGAAGTACCTAAGGGCATGAAGGTGGATGCGGAAACTTGTCAGAGACAAAGCTACACTCAAAAGGCCTAAACCAACATAGAATCCAGAGCAGCAAAAGAAGGGGGGTGCATCAAAGAAGGATGCACAGGCAGAGAAGAAGGACACTACCTCACAAGAAAAAGAACAAGAATCAGGGACTAAGGGCACAGAGAGAACCCCCTCAACATCTACTCCACAAGAACCAGGGCCACCTAAGTGACCAATTTCACATTCAGAAGGAATGCGTAAGAAACAAAAGGTGCATAAATAACCGCTCGATTACACGATCACAGAGGATGACGTTGACCTCATGGCTCCGAAGGTGCAAGACCGCGTTGCAGAATATTTTGAAGAAGCCAAGCACCAAAGGGGTCGACACAGGATGACCTAGCTGGCATAAAGCAAGTCCTTGAACAAATTAGAACCACGCAGAGGTCTGGAGGGGGAACAAAATCCTTCCCCAAGGGAGAAACAACAACGCCGACGAGGATGATGCCACAAATAGAACACACTATTCACACAAATGTGTAGGCGAGTCCAACATTCAGAGTAACAAATGACATGTTGCATATGGATGAAACCCCAACACAGGCGCCACTGAAATATTTGGTGCAGGTCGACATGGTATTAGCTAAGATACCAACAAATATGTTGTACAGACTCCAAGTTAGCGTCACATAGGAGGTGCAGTCACACACGAGTACAGACGCAGTAGAACTGTAGGAAACTAAAAGTGACAAGGAATAATTGGAGCTCATGGTCGAACAAGTAAATTTTGAGACCAAATAAGAGAAAGAGCACGTAGATAAAATTGAACAGGGGGTGACAACAGTCTACAACCACCTTCCAGACACCGCACAGGTTGAGAGTCCAAGTATTGAAGAGAAACTCAATAAGATTTCCCAAACCATCGACCATTATAGGAAACAGATTGAGGAACTAAAGGAAAAATTGACTCTGACGACTCCACCTGAGGTTAGGGATCAGAGGAAAGTATATGTTGCACTCCAACTAGAAGAGTTGGAGAAACAAGCTAACACGATAGCATAACGGTTTGACAGAACAATGCAACTTTGGAGAGCACTGGAGGAAGATGAGAAGGTGTAGTGGTGGGAGCAGAAGGAAGAGAGGATAAATGCATAAATCTAGGACCTAAAGTAGAGGACTAAGACAATGGGCATCACTAATCATTTAAAAGGAACACAGGAGATGAATAGATTGCAGGATGAACTAAAGACGATGTAGGCACACAAACAAGAGAGATAGGAATAGATGGAATCCCTCCAAGAGAAAGCAATAGAAATGATCGCGTAGATAAAGGCAGAGAAGAAGAATATGGTGCAGACTCAGGTAGAATGTACAACCACAGTTCAAAAGAAATTCACAACACAGAACTTAGAAGTGCTTATAGAAAAGGTCATGCAGGTTCAAACATGAGGAAGGGGACTTGCAGACAAGTTCCACAGTCAAGCAGAGGCTATCAAGGGAGTGCACAGTGCCTAGGTGGCTCGGGACGAGTCACATATTAGTGTTGGGGGCATGTTGGGGATAGGGCCATTTTGGAATAAATATCAATTTTGGAGAATAAAGAACAAGGAAGGAAAAGACAACTGGTAGGAAAAGAAGCATGTGCAAGGTAAACACACATGCAGAGGAGGAAAGCATGTGAGGCACACATGCAAGAAGACCTAATCATGCTAGGGTTAGGGTTTTAGTAAGCATATAAAATGCTTGGTAAGCCAAAAACAAGCATAAATAGGTACCTAGGAGGTATGGGTTAGGGTTCTTAGTTGGTTATTTTGTTCTTGGTCATTGTTGCTATGTTGTTCAAAGATTGGATGTCTATAAAATCCGATCCCATTTTGTAATTTGTTGCGCTGAGGAGAGAAATAAGGTAGATATTGAGGGTTAGATCTTAGGTTGAGGAGACTCGTGTGATCCATTCCGCCTCATTATAGATATCGACATGTTTTGATGGAGAGTTGTAATGCACGATGCATTGTAGTTTTGGAAACATAATAATAAAATAGCATAGAAACCAAATCTTTGTGGACGTAGCCCAAGAGGGGTGAACCACGGTAGATCATGTGTTGTGTGATTGAGTATTGAGTATTTCCTTTACTGTTAATGATTATATCTTAAATAAATGCATGAATGATTTAGTTAGATCTTTTACTTTACATGCATGATAAGAATGATGGATTAATCAAGATGAGTTGAATGTTATATTAAACAAAAAAAAATAACATATTTTAATCCCATATCCCCACTCATTCCCGGGTTGCAAGCACCTGAGAATTGAAGCCACCTATTGATGGGTCCTAAATCCCTTTAACTCAACAATAGGAACCAAACTCACCACCGAGGCCCAATTAGACTCTGCAACGTTTAATAATGGAATGGTTCTCCAGACCTTGCGATTCGACCAATTAATCGATGGGATTTAAGTTTTCTTGTGAAGGCCTCTCTTTCAGTTCATACATTCTCTTCTTTTGTATTTTCTCTTAGGTGTGACTGGTATAACATGGAAATCTAGTATAAACCAACTAGGCAACAAATGGGAACAAACTTTAACTATTGGATCTTCGGTTGGGCTTGGGATAACCCTTACACCCTAGCATGAAGACAATGATCGTATACCATAGGCCTAGTACTAATACGTTAACTATGAAAATATTCCAATTACTGACTGAGATACAAATTATCAGAAGAAAACATGCATGTGATAAATGATGGAAAGAAAAAAAATTCATTCAAATCTAATCATCAATCACATAATAACACAAAGATTCATTTTTATCATTAAAAAAAGAACTATAAAATATTGCATCAGATAACTTATCAATAGATTTAATAGCTCTTACTCGTTACTGCATCCATTCATGAGACGAAATAGGAAATAGTTCTTCTCCACATTCAATCATACATGCATTTGATGAAAACATAAACTTGTCTCTGGTCCAAAAGGACTTCTCAATTAAAGGTAGCTCCAAAATAATTCTTAACAAAACAAAAAATGAGAGTTTCTTGCAACAACCATTGACCCTTGACTAATCGATCGATGCTCTTAATTATAACATAAAATTAACTAAAAATAATGGCTAAAGTGCAGATAAGTAAAATAGAATTCGCCACGTGGCGTTCTCTCTTATGGTTTTTCTATTAGTCATCTCAATATATCACTTAAGAGGGTGAATCTTCTCATACTTAGACCACTTGATGAACAATTCCTCACATGTGTTGGCGTATGGGAATCTATGATGTTCCATCAGGGCCATGTAAATATCTCTTATTTCTACTGCATGTGCCCGATACTTGGCTAGACTGACACTTAATTGTTGCAGCATAACCCAGGCTTTGATCGGGTGTTCCATAAATTGTCGCATCTGACCTAGCACTGTGTCTATCACCTTTGCTAGTTCTTTGACCCATGATGAATCTTGCTCGGTGTGCGATTTGACTATTTCGCACAAGTCGTTGAGGTCATTGGGCATGCCAAACTTGGGGAGTCTGATATCCTTCATCGCCTTGTTTATTTTTACCCAACTCTTCTCGCACTTGGCCCATTTTTCTTGAATCTCCCGATCAGGCTCTCGATCGATTTTTTCCCAATACTCGGAGGCATCTTTCTTGCAATAAAAAAATGAAATCCTTTAGGGGGCATGTATAGAGAAACACTGGGTAAAATACATGTATGAAGTGTAAGCATGAAAAATACAGATTGGTACATATCTGTAAAGCTTTCCAAACCTAGTTATTTGATACTCATGGGATCTTTGTAGCTTTCGAATTGCTTTCTTCGCTTCTGTTAGCGTCATCACTTTTCTCTAGTTAGGGCGGGTCTGAGTCAGGTTACATATGTGTGCCACAGAATGAAATATTGGGTACAGAAAAACCTGAGGGTCGAAGTCACGCTAGTTGCCGGTTGGCCCTTGGAGTTGGGAAAGGATGTCAAAGCCAATCATGTGTTAAGAGTATGATTATGTTTCAAAAGAGTTGGGTCCTGTCATAAGGGAAGTCGTTAGGTGTCTCAGGTCGAGGCAAGTTGTTTAAACAAAAGTCACATCAAAAAGTGCAACAACCATCATTAGCTCATCATGAAGGATGGAATAATGAAAAATCACGATGCTTGTGTTACACATGCCCTGCAACTCTTATCGGTTGCACCTCACATGCCCCAGAACATCTTCGTTGCTCAGATGTGCCACAAAAAAATTTCAGTTTTCTTCAAAACATCCATTCGCCATGAATTCAATGTTCCCTGGCACTTTTCCACCCACAACCCACTCTGTTATAAATTCTAGATGTTTTGCATGCATTCTACTATCTAGTCGAGCTTATGCACTGTTGATAGTTCACCTCACAAGCCCAGATTGATCAAGTTTTCCAACTTGGGCCTTCGCCAAGTCCCTCACACATAATATATATATGTGTTGCACCATGGGAATCCCTCAAAACATAAGAAAGGGCATGCGGAGCAGCAGAAGCATCAGGCCTGAGCCTCAAACAGACTAGGATTCATTCTTACTTGCAATGAGCATCCCCGAGGTTTCAAAGGGTAATTCGCCTCTACGCATGGAAACGATGATATTGCACCTCATGAAGGCCAAAGTGGAAGAAGTTTAACTGGAAAGAAATACGTTGGAAGACATGCCTCCCTAATAGTAGATACCCCGGAGAAGGGGCAGGCCAACGAAGAACAAGGAAGCTGGGGAAACCCAAGTCCCAAGCGAGCCATAGGAAAGATCGACTACCTTGGAATCACTTATGCATGCTATTTGGCTAGAGTCTATCGAAGGTACAAGTTGAGAAACTAGGAGAAGAACAAGGAGGAAACATTCCATGGGATCTAACGTTTGAGATCCGACTCAACAGCTGAAACAAGCACATCTTTCCATTTCCAAACTCTACCAGGAAAACAGAGAATTAAGATCACAATTGGCGGCAAAGACCCTTGAGGTGTCAGCATCACAAGGTCACGAAGGGAATGTGACGTGACTCAAGAGACAACTTCGGGAAGCATATGATA
>JASDQU010103326.1:55879-69218 GCA_032191745.1 Picea mariana | reverse complement strand
GTGAAAGATATGAAGTTTGAATGTGTCTGGTCTTTGTTCACCATCAAAGACCATATCTGGTCGTTGTCATTCTCCCAGGGAGATTTTAATCTGGGACATCAGCTAAAATCCTTCTTGAGAAGGGTTTCCTTTTTGGATAATATTTTTTCAGGTAATCTTCAGGTGTAGCCAGAGGCAACTGTGGATTAGACCTCATGTGTCTTCCTTTAGGAGCCACAACTGAAACAGTGGAGTTGCTAGGTGCAAGTTTGCAATTTTTAAGGTATTGATTTCTGATGCACCTTCATAATCATAATTTCTTTATCGTTCTTACCCAGGGAAATGTCTTCAATTCATTCCCCAGAAATGGTGCCATGAATTTTAGCATTGATAGTCACCCTTAGATTGTGAGGGGTTAATCCCAGTACCCATCAGAATGTTGGTGCATGTTGGTGGATGTTGGTGCATGTTGCGTTTCAAGCCCGAAATAGAATGTTCTGAAAGCTACGCTTTGAGCTCAAGGTTGATACTTGAAAAAGCAAAGGACTGGGTCTCCCTGTGACCCTTAGACATATTTATGTGATAAAATTTGGCTCCACAGGGGATGGCATGCTCCTTGCGAGCTGGAAAGAATGCACAGTTCTAGTTCCTTAGTTGTTGGGATATGGATTCTAGCTCAAAACTTTCACTAAATAAAACAGGGAAATATGTACACTACTCTACTAAAAAAATGAAAAAAAACATATGGGCTCTAGAAGGAGATTATTATATACAATCCTAGGATAACTAATTTTTACAAAGCGCTAGGTGAAAGAAAACTTCCACCATAGCCACCCAGACTGTCTGGTAATATAATTCCTCTCTTTACTAAAAATGATCCACAAAAGGTAAAGGAAGTATGACAACATAAATAAAACATGTCTTGGAACATTGACAGTACCCCCAAATGATTATAAGATGAATAATTTTGCAGGCTCCAATTATTTTGGAAAACACAGCTCCATATATAACCCCACAGGGTCACAAACTTTATAATCAGGAAATATCAACTGGTTATAAGAAATTACCTCCTGTCCTTAATTGTTGCTCACCCATTATTTGATGTTATCATATTATACAGATGGGTGGAGAACTGATGTAGATTAGATAATCCCAGGTGATATCTGCTCATTTACAGGCTCTGGACAGGAGATAAACTGCACATTTAGCTCTTCCATTTCTCCTTCATGGCTCTCCCAAGGATCAAATTCATAATCATCATATACAGGAACCATGGAAAATCTCTGCTCTTCGTTAGTACTTGAAATCACTTCTTCATCATAAGCAGGGCTGCCAAAAACATCTGTCTCTTGAACCAGAATATCCTCTACATTTCCTTCATAATAGCAGCAAGAAAAATCTTCCGTCAATTTCTCTATTTCTGCAGAAAGTGAATTTACCATCTCTGTCAACTCATCCAAGGCATCTCCTTCATTCTCAAAGCCTTCATAAGTAACAACTATACCTTGAACACAGTATTGATATTCCTCACAACAACTATGACGAATTAACTCAAAGGAATAAAATTTTTGACAATGCTTATTGAAAGCTGCATGAAACTGTTCTAGGGAGGATATGCTAGCAGGGGGCAAGGAGTGATACCACTCACGAGCATCTCCCGTTAACGAGAACAAGAAAATTTTCATTAATATATCCTCATGATGTATTCGCCACTGATGCATGAGTTTATGAAACTCAAGGAGATGCTTTGCAGGGTTGTCATCTCTATGTTCTCTAAATCCGGGCAAAAAATCACCCCACTCATCCATATTAGGAACAACATTTGGAAAATCAGGAACAACGGAGAAATTGAAAGGAGAAAACCTTCGAGCCAAGATGGCTTCCATTTGAAAATATGACTTCTTAAAACTGTGGAGTTGCCACTGGATTATTTAATCATGTAGTTGCCATATTAAATATATGCAATTTGAATGTGTCTGGTCTTTGGTCACCATCAAAGACCAGATCTAGTTGTTGTCATTATCCCAAGGAGCTTTTAATATGGGACAACAACTAAAATCCTTCTTGAGAAGGCTTTCCTTTTTGGATAATATTTTGTCAGGTTAGCTTCAGGTGTAGCTAGAGGCAATTGTGAAGTAGACCTCTTGTTTTTTCCTTTAGGAGCCACAATTGAAACAATGGAGTCTCCAGGTGCAAGTTTGCAATCTTCAAGGTACTGATTTCTAATGCACCTTCAGAATCAGAATTTCTTTGTCTTTCTTACCTAGAGAAATGTCTTCAATTCATTCCACAACAATGGTGCCATGAATTTTAGCACTGAGAGTCACCCTCATATTGCTAGAGGACAATCCTAGTACCCATCAAAATGTTTCGTGGATGTTGGTTTTATGAGTGGAGTTCAAATGGACAAAACTCAGTACATGAATGATTCTAACACAGAAACTGGGCAGGAAATGCACAGGGAAATGAGGGCCTCATTAACTTCAGTCAGTGAATTGAGTTTAAGGGTGAGAAGAAGGAAGACTTAGTGAGAAAGTGGAAACGACTACCATGGGAATCAGTGTTTCAAGCATCTTGGTGAAGAAAAATGCAGGCTCAAGAGCACTCTTGAACTCAAGCTTCAGACACTGAAATATGTCACAGGAACACAGTCGTAGTAGCATAATGATCAAACCTACATCACAATGCAACTATAACAACTCAACTGGATCCTCCATGCCCAAGCCTTTCGTCATAAGAGGGAATAAGACAACAAAGAAGTTGACTAAAACCGGTCACTGCAATACTATAATCAAACTTACATTACAATAAAACTACGACCCTCGACTTGATCCTCCATACTTGAGTGTTTTAGCACAGTTTTTACAGATAAATGAAAGAAGTTGACTTCTATTAATGCGAAAGTCTCAAATTTGATACATAACTAGAGAACAACTTTGGAATCAAAACATTACAAAATAGGGAGCTCTGCTCAACCAGTTGATGACCTTAACAAAATATCAAAACTACCTATTTATACTTAGACCAGTCCACCACCACAAGGAGTGTGACTTGGCTACTACATTCAAAGCCTTTTGTCTACACTTTCTTATTTTAGAATGAGCGTGCATCACTCTGTCATACGGGACCTCATATCGACATGGGTTTGCAGGAAAATTCGTCCACAAGGGTACCTCAAGCTGACAACTCTGTTTTCCATGGCAGGTTCCTCCATGCTTTCTAATTAGTGAGTGAGTCAAGGTTTCAAACACCGATCCTTTCATTTATTAACTGAACCCTTGAGATCAGGACAAGTCTTAGTGCCTAGTGGGTGGCCATGCAGTGCTCTTAGATTGGATGCTATATGAGCATGTGATTGTGGGGCTTTCAAAAGTGGTTTGAACTCACACTGCTTTTGGGCCTACAATCCAATACCTTCTTCCATGTATCACTTTCGCCAAACCACGGTTTCAATTGAGGGACCAATCAATAATTTTATCGATCGAGTAAGTTGCATGCCCACAATGAAGCATGGTCATCGATATGGTCTTAGTTTGCGATTAGGGCACACCTACTAGATCTGGTGCCACCGTTGGATTTTATCCGTCTGCCAACTTTAGGATCTATTAAAATTGTGCTTTGGGGTGGGGCACTTCTTTTGGCACTGAACAATAACTCCTCCTGAAGGATGATCTGACATGGAGGCTTGATGTCACTATGCTGACATGTCACAGACGGAGGGGTGACATGTGTCACTCGAAAGTAGGTTGAAGACACATCCGAAAATTGTTGAAACGAGTGCCATGTGTCAGCGTAAAATGGATGCCACGTGTCATGACTGATAAGGGTGCCCCATGTTTGCGCTGATGACCGCCATGTACTTTGGAATTTGGAGCTCGAGAGGGGTCTGCATGTAGAGCTGGCATAAGTATGGGCTCAGAGTGACATGGCAACCTGAAACAAATGTTGAATCTATGAAGTGAAAGACGACCTCCGATTTGAGGAGGACACATGACTCTTGATTCTTAACTTCGAGAGAAAATGCTCTATATGAAACCAGAAGTCGAGATGCTGAAACTCCCGAAGCTCGAATTCCTAAAGTAAATAATATCCGTTCGATCTGAAAGGATGTGTGGCGCTTGATTCTTAACTCTGGGAGAAAACGTTTCGGATGAAACCAGAAGTCGAGATGTTGAAACTCCCAAAGTCCAGATTCCCGAAGTAAATAATGTTTGTCTGATCTGAAAGGATGTGTGGCACTTTATCTTTAAATCTAGGGCTTTGGCTCTTCAGCGCTTCGACACTCCAAGGCTTCAACTGTTCGGGACTTCGATACTTCGACACTTCGACACTTTGGAGACTTTAGGTCTTCGATGCTTCGGCACTTCGGGGCTTCGACACTTCAACTCTTCAGGGATTTTGTCACTTAGACACTTCGGGACTCCAACACTTCGACACTTTGGCACTTCGGGAATTTGGCACTTCAGCGGCTTCGACACTTCAGCTCTTTGGGACTTCGGCACTTTGACGGCTTCGTAACTTCGGTGCTTCATGAATTTGGTACTTTGGATCTTCGGGAATTCGGCCCTTCGACACCTCATCTCTTCAAGACTTCTCAATTCTTAACTCCCACAATCCTTCGGAGCACCGAATTTCGAAGTTAGGGATGTACCTCCACGTGTCCCATTTAAGATCTACAACTCATGCTTGCTTCGGGATTCAGGGTTTTCAATGGCGCTATACTTCATGCAACTTTGAAATTATGAATGCCCATGAGCCGCTGATATGAACTGCTCCTAGAATCTTCGTCGCTGAAAGATTAAACTTGCATGTTTCTTGCGTTTCAAGCCCAAAATAGACTGTTCTGAAAGTTGTTCTTTTAGCACAAGGATGATACCTGCACAAGCAAAGGACTGGGTTGCTTTGCGACCCTTAAACAAATTTATGTGATAAGATAAGGTATGCTTGATTTCTCATTAGATTTCCATCTATGTAAATGTTGTATATGTGGAAAAAGTAATCAAATAAGATTCCCTTTTTGTGCTACAAGATCAAAATAAATATTGGAGTTGATACACATTGATGTGTTTGGACCTATGTCTATTCTATCACTAGGTAAATATATGTATTATGCTTCATTCGTAGATGATTTTTTAAGGAACACTGTATCTATTTTCTCTAAAATAAATCTACGGTTTTTGGTAAATTCAAAGAGTTTAGGGATCTTGTTGAGAACAAGACAAAGAAGAAAATAAAGGTGTTGAGGAAAAACAGTGGTGGAGAGATTTGTGGAAATGTATTCAAGTAGTCTTGTAAGAAGTGTGAAATGGAAAGTATTCACTACTCCATAAACACTTCTATAGAATGAAGTTGAAAAAAGAATGAATAGGATGTTGATGGAAAATACAAGAAGTATGCTTAGTGGTGTAGGGTTATCATAGGAATTCCCAGCAGAGGCATTGGATTCTACATGTTATCTGGTAAAGTGATCACCCAAGTTAGTGCTAGTTGATAAAACTCTGCATGAGACATGGAATTACAAAAAAAAAAAACTCTCTTAAACATMTCAGATTTTTTGGTTGTGATTCTTATGTGCATGTTCTAARRGAAAATAGGATTAACTTAGATTATATAGTAGGAAAATGTATCTTTACTGGTTATAAATATGGTATAAAAGTTTATAAACTTTTGAACCTAGTAACATAGAGGATTKCTTATAATGGAGATGTAGTATTTAGAGAGGTTAAAACTATTCCTAAACAAGAATTCCAACCAAGGGAAGAAGAAGAAAAGAAAATAGATTTTGAGTTGGAGATTTATGAATATTGTTCAATAAAAGAAGATGAACTATAATAGGAAGAACCTATAACACTAGTCATGAGGAGATTAGTTTGGGAAAGAAGGAAACCATAAAGGTATACCCCACCTAAATTTTTTCTAGTGTTTTTATACCTTTTACTTATGATGGTCCTAGAACTGTTAAGGATATAGTGGATTCAAATGATAGGAAACTATGGAAGAAGGCCAATTTTGAAGAAATGGACACCTTAGGTAAAAATGAGGCTTGGGATCTAGTTGATTTGCTAGTTACAATAAAACCTATTGGTAGAAAATTGTTGTTTAAGAATAAGTTAAATGTATAAGGAAAAGTAGAGAATTACAAATATCACCTATTGGAAAAGGGATATTCCCAGGTGGAGGGAATTGATGTTGGTGATATTTTTTCTCTTGTTTCTAAATAAACTTCTATTATTTTTTTTTTCCTATCACTACTACTTTTGATATTGAAGTAGAAAATATGGATGTGAATAAAACATTCCTACATGGGGCTCTTGAAGAATAAATCTACATGATACAAACATAAGGTTTTGCAACAAAGGGAAAGAAGGAGTTGGTTTGCAAGATGAAGAATCATTATATGGAGAAAAAAAATCTCTAATAATGTGTCATCATAGGTTTCATACTTTTGTATTGGAACTTGGTTTCTCAAGAAGAAAAGTTGATCTCTATGTGTATTCCAAACTAGTTGGTGTGTTGGACACACCATTCACACTAAGAGCGGGGAGGTGAATCAATGTAGGGATATTTTTACACTTCTTTCAAAACTTTAGTTAGCAACCACTTCAAAAATATTATTCATTCATACTTAGATACTTATATGTATCAACAACATTCATCAATAATAGAGAACTATAAACCATCACCATAATAAACACAGAGAACATCAGATATATGCGTAAGATTTATGTATTATGTGTTATAGGAGAGTACAATATCTGGGTTTTATCAGCACCAACTAAAAGAGAACCAACTCTCAATACAAGACCAAGCTTGCATATCTTGACACCAACTGAGATGTGAGGAATCCAACCCTCAAGTACAAGACACAACTTGTAGATAGAAAAATAGTCTGTCAAATGTATCGACATATATGTGACCTGTCTATATTGCAACACATGTATGTATGTGACCTATCTATAATGAAACACACGTATGTAAGCGACCTTCCCTCTGTTAGCTTGCATATACTTTTAGAAAATGAGGGTTACTAATTTTCTACAAATCTGAAACTTTGTTGCCTCAGTCACATCCACTTGCAACCTATCATTGTAGCCAACCTGTGCCATCTGTACCATGTCATCAATGAAGCATATTCAACAACCTATGCATGTACCTCATGCATACATCATCATATAACATAGATATCTATGAACCATATCATAACTCTACCATACATAAGAATGTTGCTCATACATCAAGCCAACCAACACATACCATATCCATATCTCACAACAACCATACCAAGAATGCTTTAAGAATTCACCATACCATAAGTAGGTCTACGAATAAAAAAAAACATATAACCATACCAGAACCTCTATAGATGATATTAACCTATAGAATGTTGACCTGGGAACTTGCTTCAGACTTCAGGGACATGGCACCAACATCTACTCAATTTTTCATGACCTTTTTTGTTGTACATGCCCTGTCCTTCTACAACCCGTGCATGTATGCTACCTCAGCCACAACATCCCACGTATGTATGTGACCTCCTCCACTGCAGCCTATGTATGCTTCAAAAACTAGGGTTTTCTCTGAAGCTCCGAAACTTTTGTTGTCAACCTTCCTTTTCTACCTCAGACTTTCATAACTTAAGATGTATCAATGGGTACCTGCAATAACCTTTTCACCAAATAATAGATATTCAATATGCTCAAACGTTTTCTCAATAAGAGACCCCTTCTCTCTTATTTATACTCTCCAAGTAGCTTCCTCTAGGGGTTATCTTCTAACCAACTACTTTCTTTTATGGATAACCTACTTCTAAACACTTTGTCCACTTAGAACCACTTTATCCATAAATAGTAAACTCGCCACTTCTAATTGCAACTAATTTATTTTTAATTATTTTATTTTTACAAAAATGTAACCCATGATGAACTCCTATTTACAACCACTTTGACTATTCAACTTCCTCTAGGAGCTTCTAGACTAATTTGACTTCTTTGATCTTCTAGGGGCTTCTAGATAACTCATTAGGGTTCTCCAAATTCACTAAGACCTATCTCCCCAACCGTGAGGAACTACGGGACGTACCACACATCACCATAAATGACACGAGATGTACGATCCATCTAGAATAGTCTCACTACAAATTCACTGATCTTCATTACATTATTCCTCATCCAAATTTGGGTTCCTTAACCACATTGCTAGAATTTATCAACCACCTAACCATTTGATTTGCAAATCATCTTCCCATGAGGGCTTTCACCATAATGGGATTACTTTGGAGTTCATCCACTTGGTACTTCCTAAATAGAAACGTTCATGCTCATCGACTACCCTGGAAATGACATCATTGATACAAATTCCTTTGATATCAACCTTGAAATCAATGACAACACATCAATATGACACCACTTGACACCAACCCTTTTAATTCAATACTTTTACATCAATGAAAACATAGTACAACAATATCCCCCTTTGGCATTGATGGCACACCAACATTGATGAGAACATAAATCATTGAGTGAAATAATGATGAAAACACTTAGACATGGAAATTCTCATGCTCCCTTTGTGATCATCACTCCTCATCAAAGTTTCTATCTCTCCATCTTTGACATAAATGGAAAAGGGTATATCTCTTTGGGGCTGATCCCCCTGATGAAACTATCCTCGAGGATGCTCCCCCTATCCTTTGGGATGATATCCATGCATTTGATGAATCTCTCCCCCTTTGACAAAGTATATCACTCTGATGCAATGTTGATGGCATGGATTCCAATGCTCCCTCTATGATCATCTCTATAATATCTCCTCTTGTTATCATACCTCTATAAACAATCATGGGAAAAAGAATAAATCCCCTTATGGAAATGTCTCCCCTTGTCTTATCTGCAAGATGTTGTGTAATCCTTGTGAACAATATGCTACCACTGTAATCTACTTATGCTAACATTGATCAACTCCTCAACAATACTGCATCAATAAAACAATAATATGTTATATCTATGATGATCATTGGACCTCACCCTACATCATACAATGATCCATCAATCTGTACTTCAACCTGTACCATCAACTAATGCATTATCCATGCACCAAACCTATACCAGCATAAGTGCATCAACTATGCACAACACAACATGTCACATCAATCTTATCAACCAAATCATATCTATTTTCCAAGATCAATCACCTAGACAAATCTCAACCATATGAAAAATATCACCAAGATGTGCATCAACCAAGACTACTCATAACCATCAACAAGATGTAGCAAGTCATATATGCCACATCATCCATAAACCATGTGCCAACTAGAAAGTGCCTTTAACAATGTACCATGTACATTCCTATCATGCATCATCCATAGATAAGGCTATGACTCATCAAGATGTACAACATCACCATATTATGTGTGCTAGTGGGGAAAACCCCCCTATGGCTACACTAGGGCTTAAAATGTAGGAAGATCAATAACCGTTTAAAAGTCTCCTACTTATCTAACTACCCCAAACATATCCCAGTCTCATACAAGAAAAACAAAATGAGAAGGATCGGGTAACTATACCTCTACTTCGCTTTCGATGATGATCCTCTCACACTTAATAACTTCGCTAACTACACGCCTCCTCCCAAGGTCATTCTGCATTCAAAGTCAAACAAAAAAATGCTACAAGCATGCAATTCATGCACAAACTAGGGTTATATGTTAGAATAAAAGCATAAATTACATGTAAACATTCGACACATCATGGTTTGGAACAGGAAAAGTACTTCTTTTATTGATAATATAATGATCACTTACAACCAAAGCTGACTACTGCTCCACGAACCTAGTCTAGGATCCTCTTCACCAAGCTCCAAGTGCACCTCCGTATGGCTTCTCTTCTCAAACTTCTCCTTAGGGAAGTATAATGGATTTCTGATGGAGGAAATAAAGCAAATTGGGGAATTATGAGGCAATTCTGACAAAAGGGCTGCAAATGCTTGGCACAAGGAGGGGATGTGAAACAAGCAGAGTTTCACTGTTCTTATGTCTAGATGTGGAACGAGACCCCAACACCTCCTTTTATATGGGAAAAGGATGGTTATTCAGTTGGGTGATAGGCTATGGGCAATGGATTAGTTGGGAAACTACCCAATAGCCCGTAATCTCAACAAATTCCTTGCGACTTTTTATTTTTTGCAACTTTTGCAAGTATACGTGGGATGTAGTGGTGTAGCATGTGTTGTACATGGGATGTAGTGGTGTATCATGCGTATGTACATAGGATGTAGTGGTGTAGCAAGCGTATGTACGCAAGAAGTAGTGGAGCGGGGCACGTACATCTTCAAAAAATTGGCTTTTTAGAAGAGCAACTCAGTGATGGCTTGGAAAAAAATGCAAGTAAGAGGGCCAAAGGCTAGGTATGCAAGTTGTTAGCACCAAAAGTCACCTCCTAATTGCAAAGGAGGTAATCCCAGTACCCATTAGTTTGTATTTCATAATGAATAAGTTTAAAGAGGTCGGAGGGGCGCAGACTCAAGATAATATCATTTTCACTAAGAAAACTAGACCAACATGCACAAGCAGGTGAGGTCTTGATTCAACTTTAGTTAGTAAGTTGTAGTAAGGGTGAGTAGGGGGAAGAAATTGAGGAGAAAATATAAAGGTTTTTTATGGACATCAGGTCTTCCAGTATCCCGAGGAGGAAAAAATCAGAAAGTAAGATCCTCTTGGAGTCAGAGTTTCAGGAAACTGAAAACACTGTAAAAACACTGCAATCAAACATCCATTACAACACAATCACAACAATCCATGTGAATCTAAGAATCATGAACATTCAATATCAGATGCATAACAATATGGAGGGATAAAGATGAATTAGATTAAACAAGAAGTCTCAAATCAAACTGCATAACCAGAAAACCAAAGCTTCATTAAAACTTTAAAATATGGGAGCTTAGCTCAACCATCAACCATAACAAAATATCAAAACTAATTATTTATACTCAGAACAATTCGCCACTACCAGGAGTGTGACCTGGCCACTACAATCAAAGATTTGCATCTACATCCTCTCTGTCATACTGTGTAGGCATTATTTTGTCAGACGTGAGCTCAGATTAACATGAGTTTTGCAAGAAAATTTTCCCATAGGAGTACCACAGCATGACGAATCAGTCCCCACAGCCAGACCTTCCATTTATGGGGTGAGATGAGGTTTCAACCACCTCCCCCATTGTCATTAACTACTTTCATTGGGATCGGGATGAGGCCTGATACCCATGAATGTTCCAGGCGATGCTCATGACTTCTACGAGTCAATCTCGATGCCTCAAGGCCATGCAGATCTTCTTCTGTGACCAACACAGGTGCTTTCATCCTTTCACGCAACTCCTCTCCATTTCTCCATGCAACCTCAGGCCATGACCTGGAGCTTCTATCCAAAGGTGTTTCTATATTTCACCTTTAGGGAGCTTCTACTCCACTTGATTCAAAATTTCCCGATACCCGATATTGCGAAAGGGCTTATCTCAGATAAACAGTCAGATTTGTTATGCATTTGATGGCCATGATTGCTTCCCTAAAAACCTGAGTCACCAATCATGCACTGGGTGCCTATATTTCTTCTTGGGCCCACCTCCTATGTGACCCCGAGCTATGACCATGGGCCCAACTCCTGGACGCTTCATGATTTTTCACTTTGCGAACTTGCATCGTGCTCCATGCTAAAACCTTTGAGTCATGAAATCACGACTTCTCGGATCTGGTGCTATGCGTCCCTTTGGATCAGACAACCCATGCTAATTTCAGATTTCGAGAGTTCAGACCTTTGACGAACAACTTTAAAAATATTTTGAACTTCTGATTCCCACGATTATTTTCCACTGCTGATCTCTCCCGATGAGATCTATGGTCTAGATTTAACCTTTGCTCGACCTATGACTTCAATATTTTCGACACTTCGAGACTTCAGAGAGTTCAAAATTGGTGCTATACTTGGTGAAATTTTGAGATTCTGAATACCCGCGAGCCACTAATATTAACTCCATGAGGGATCCTCACCATTGAAAATTGAACTTTCTCGCTCACTTGATTCGAGTCTGGAATGGGTTGCTCTGAGTGTTTCACCTTGAGCCTATGGTTGTAGCCTGTATAAACATAGACTTGGACGATTGGTTGGGAGTTCAGAAAGGCAAAGGACGAGCGACCGAGACAAAGAGGAGAGTGATCAACCTTTGAGAAACAAAAAAGTTTAGGGACAAGAATTCTCAAGTAAGATAACAAGGAAAAATTCATTCAAATGAATGAGGGAAAACAAAGAAAATTTACAAGCCAAAGGGGAATAACTTGATATCTCGTTTGCGAAAAGGAGAAACACAGGGAAAAATTACAGACTTAGGTAGAAACCACAAAAACTCAGGACTCTGACTAGTTTGTGTGATAACACAGGTGTAGATTAATTTATGGATATAACAGATGCCCACTAATGTGTGAGGTCAAAAGAGCATCTGATGGCCGAAATACATTACAAAATATTCACCAATGTACATAACGAGTGAGCCCGGGACCAGATTTCAAGAGCTACCATCTGCAAAATAACAATTGTCTCACCGAGGTGGGCATACCCATGCTCAAGATGAAATAAATCATGGGTTCAAATCAAATACACTACAGATCCATGTCATATAACTATGTAAAGTGTAGCCGCGATCAATACACAATGGATCCACATCTCAAAATCAAGGATATACATGTATAGTATCCATCTTCAAGAAGCCAATAATGCCTGATGGCTGGAGATGAGGCCTTTAGAGCTCGATCAAAAACTTAAATATCTTCAAAAATTGGGTAGGAGAACAATGTGGGTTTATGACTTCACTACCTAGAAGTCTTCAATGGCTCGTCGAGAAAATACAAGAGGATCTCGATGATCAGGCAGAGAACTTCATTGATTTTGAACAAGGATTTGACTAGACTTTTGGGATGGCCGAGCATGAGGTCAAGAGACAAACTGAAAAGAGGCCGACTCAGGCTGGGTGAAAATTCCCTTGGACAAGAGCACAAAAGATGATCAGACTTAGACAACATGACATTGACATAAGTTCATGATGCAGGAGTTAACACAAACTCTCCATGTGTTTGGAAGAGTAACCAAATGGAGGAGGACACAAATGTTAGGGTCCTAACACGCACATAGGTAGAAAAATATATTTGGATGTAATAAAGGTCAATATTAATAAGGCCTTGCAATAAAATAGAATAAGTTGAATGTAAGAAGACCTAATAGAAGCTTCCGCTTCTAGAAGGATCTTCCTCTAGATGCTTCTTTTGATAGACATATTTAGTATAAATAGGAGTCGAGGGTATGAGAACCCT
>JASDQU010103326.1:12128-23252 GCA_032191745.1 Picea mariana | reverse complement strand
ACGAGCGCTCCTAGTCGCAATGTGTTCTGAATCCCTCAGTTTGGAAATTCCTCTTGACTGCATGCCATAAACAATTTGAAATGGAATTTGTCCTGTGCTTCTGTTAACTAAGTCATTATAAGCAAACTCTACCTGTGGTAATATGTTGTCCCATTGGTTGTGGTGTTCTATCACCAAGCTCCTCAGCAAGTCTCCTAAACTCCTATTTACCACTTCTGTCTATCCATTTGTCTGAGGATGATAAGATGAACTAAATGATAAAAAATTTCCCAGCTTC
This sequence comes from Picea mariana, assembly GCA_032191745.1. NCBI lineage: Eukaryota > Viridiplantae > Streptophyta > Pinopsida > Pinales > Pinaceae > Picea > Picea mariana. The sequence goes on along the minus strand of JASDQU010103326.1, from coordinate 22,975 downwards.
TTCCATAAGGTTCTCCAGGAGTGTCCTACGAACTTAGTGTCTCGATCCAAAACTATTCTCCTTGGCAAGCCGTGAAGTTGAATGACTTCTTTGAAAAACAGATTCGCAATGTGAGTTGCGTCGCTAGTTTTCTGTCATGGAATAAAGTGTCCCATCTAGGAAAATCTATCCACCACCACCAATATTGAGTCAAATCCTCTTTATGTTCTTGGAAAACCCAATATAAAATCCATGTTGATTGCATCCCACGGCCTCTCAGGTATTGGCAATGGTTGATAAAATTCTGCATTCTGTCTCTTTGCTTTCGAATGCTGGAAAATTTTGCATATGTCGACGAATCTTTAGACATATTCTCACATTCCCAGCCAAAAATATGACTCATTCAGCTTTGTGAATGTTTTTTCATGACCAAAATGTCTGGCCAATCCTCCACTATGTTTCTCTTTCAGTAAATTCTCCCTCATGGAGCATTTTGGAATACAAAGTTGATTACCTTTAAACAACAATCCTTCCTGGATCATGTATTCTGCCCATTGATTTCTGTCTCTGAAAATTGGATTCTCAACTACTTCATACGCCTCCTTAAAATATGGATCATCTCTGTACATGTCCCTGAGGTCATCAAAACCCAAAGTTTTGATTCTGAACTCCTGCAACAACAAACATTTCCTTCTCAAAGCATCAACAAATTTGTTAGCAATTCCAAAAATATGTTTAAATACAAACGTAAAGTTTTGCATGTATTAAACCCATTTAACATGTCTCTGATTCAACTTTTCCTATTGAGTCACAAACTGCAGTGCATGATTGTCACTATATAAGACAAACTCTTTGGGAATCATGTAATGCCTCCATTTCTTCAATGTCTGGATGATAGCATAGAACTCCTTATCATAAGTGGAGTATTTTACTTTTTCTTCATTCAGCTTCTCATTGAAGTATGCTATCAGCCTGTCCTCTTGACTCAGGAATGCCCCTATTGCAAATCCACTTGCATCGCATTTCAACTAAAATGTCTTTTTGAAATATGGTAACACCAGAATTGGTTGCTCCATGATTTTCCTCTTCAACTGATTAAAACTCTTCTTAGCCTCTTCCGTCCAGTGAAAATATTTGTGTCTTTTCTTCACTGTGTCCATCATCGGTGCACTAATTCCACTGAAATTCCTGATGAACTTCTGGTAGAAACTAGCCAATCTATGAAAACTTCTCACCTCAAATATGCTCTTCGGTGAAGGCCAATTCTTGATCACTTCCACCTTATATGGATCCATCCTTAATTTATCTACAGAAATAACAAAGCCCAAGTAAATGAGCTCTATCTTCATGAATGAGGATTTCCTCATGTTTATCAACAACTTCTCTTGCTGTAATCTCTTCATCACTGTAGCTAAGTGTTTTAGATGCTCTGCCTCTATTTTACTGAAGATCAGTATATCATCCAGATACACAATGACAAATTATCCGATGAACTCCTTCAGGACTTCATTCATCAACCTCATAAAGGTACTTGGCACATTTGTTAAGCCAAACAGCATAACAAGCCATTCATACAACCCTTCATTAGTCTTGAAGGTTGTTTTCCATTCATCACCTTCCCTCATACGAATCTGGTGATAACCACTTTTCAAATCAATCTTCGAAAAATATTTTGCTCCACTTAAGAAATCCATCAAATCATCCATCCTTGGAAATGGAAATATATGCCTTATGGTTATCTTGTTAATTGCTCTTTAATCAGTACACATCCTCCAGCCTCCATCTTTCTTTGGACTGAGTACTGTTGGAATAAAACATGGGCTAGATCTTTCTCTAACCAACCCTTTGTCTAACAAATCCTGGACTTGTCTTTTGACCTCTTCATTCTCTTGCAGTGTTAGTCTATATGCGGATTTATTTGGCAAACTGGCTCCAGGTATGAGATCAATATGGTGACTCACACTTCTGATTGGTGGAAAAAAACGAGGTAGTTCGTCCACTACTGTGTCAGCAAACTCTTCCAATAGTTCATGAACCTCTTCTGGTAAATCGTCCACTCTTGTGCTGGTCAAAACAATTCTCGGTTTCCTGACCACAATGAATTGTGGTTCCTCCTTCTTCTTGACCTTTGTAAGAAGTTCCTTCCCACTCATGAGAAGTACAATGTTACTTTGTAAGAAGTTCCTTCCCACTCATGAGAAGTACAATGTTACTTACTTTAGGTTTCACTTCCTTATCTTTGATTGGAAGCAACATATGAGTTCTCCCATTGTTTTCTAGGGTGTATGTGTTCATTCGCCCATCATGAATCACATTCCTGTCATGTTGCCACGGTCTACCCAGCAATAAATGACAAACATCCATAGGGATAACATCGCAGAGTATCTTATCATTATACCCTCCTATCTTAAATTCAACTAAACATTGTTTAGTGACATTTACCTAATGTCCCTTTTGTAGGCATGAAACTCTATATGGACTTGGATGTTCAATCGTCTCCAGCTCCAGCTTTTCTACCATCTCTGTCAAAATAAGATTATCTGTGCTACCACTATCCACAATGACCTTGCATACCCTATCCTTGGTTTTGCAAGTAGTCCGAAAAAGTCTATTTCTCTGTACTGGACTCTCCACCTCCTTCTTTGGTGTTAAGAGAACTTTTCGCATCATCAACAATCTTCTGTCTTCAACATATTCTGCCTCAACATTCTGTGCCTCTGTGCTTCGGTGATGTGAGTCTCTCCACTCTCTTTCTTCTTGTCTGGACATTCATAAGATTTGTGTCCATTCTTTCCACACATGAAGCACTTTATTACTCCACCTCTTCCTCTTCCTCTACCTCTAGTACGAGGAAAAGTATTATTATCACAATACTCTCCTCTCTTTTCGGTATGCTACCCTCTCTGTTCAGCATATTTCCCTCACTGTGAGGTTCCACCTATTTCAATTCGAGCCTGAGATTTCTTCCAGTCCTCCTTGGGCTTCTGATTTTTATCTTGGACAAATGATTTGCCTTTGGTCTGACTTTTGCCTTGACCTCTCTGACCTTTCTTTAAGCTTAGCTTCTCTTCATCTTTTAGAGCCATCTGATAAGAATCTTCCACCGTTTGGATGGTTACCATGCTCATCTTGTCCTAAATGTCATATCTCAGGTCATTCATGTATCTGGCAACCTTTTCATCATCGCTTTCTCGATGACCTGCCCTTATGTTTAGCCTATGGAATTATTCAGTATATTCCTTCACTGTCATCATCTTCTATCCCAGGTTCTTCATTCTCCTGAATAGAGAAATCTGGTAATCCTTGGGAGTGAATTTTTCCTTCATCTTCGCAATCATCCTATCCCAACTCTTGATTTTATGCTTGCCTTTGCAGCTTCTGTCAGCTTGTAGTTCATCCCACCACAACGTTGCATGTCCTTTCAATCTTGTGACGACATTGTTACACATAAAAAATAATCACTTTGATAGTGTCGCAAGTGTCATCATTACAAAGGTCGAAAGTGTCGCATTTTTCTCACAAGGTCGCAAGTGTTGCACGTTGCTCATAAGTGTCGCAAGTGTCAGGGAAGCATATTTCCATGATGTCTATGTCGTGCCTATAACGACATGAGAAGGACACTTGAAACACCTCAAACATTGGATTTGGAAGAGGAGAAATGAGTCAGCAGGCTTGCAAACCTTTTGCCATCTGAAAACACTAAAAAAACTAGCTTTTGGAGGAGAGCACTACCCTATACCTCTTCTGGGAGCGCCGACACTCCCCCTTATACTGTCTTGGAGCATTATAAATCTCCTCTGGCCCTTTTGAGGGAGCGCTATGGATTTTGAAAGCGTTAGCACCCCCCTAAAGCCTACTAAGGAGTTCTACAACGCTCTGATGGTCCTTTTGAGGGAGCACTACCTATTATGGGCAGTAGTCAAGTTGTTGAGATGAATGGGGGAAGGATCCTTTCATTCTTGGAAGGCAATTGGATTCGAATCCCTAGTCTAGCCATGATCTTAGGGAAGATCCTCAACTGAAGGAGGCAAATCCTCAACTTCCCAAAGGATATCTCAAGTGGTTAAAGCCTTTCCAAGGCTATATAAGCAATCTTTCTAATGGTGAAAGGGGACATGGAAAAGGAGAATCACACCAAACTTATGATCTCATACATGGTGCTGGAATAGAGATATTCTGGAAGAAAGAGACCTATGATCTCATAGGGAGAAATCAGTGAAGCTGTCATTATTTGGATCGTGGATCTTTTGAGCAAGGGGTAGACAAGGAGAACTTGGTAGAGCTGTCGCAATCAATCCACGACTGTAAGCAATGTTTTGTCCTCATTAATATAGTTTGCTTGGCCTGTTTCTTTCTAATTCATATTCAATCTCACATGAATTTGTCTCTTTAGTATATAGATCTATTTCAAACTAATCTTGATAGAGTAGGAAGTGTTTGTACTTTGTTTGTCTACAGGGCTTGTCGAGGAGCGAAAGATCGAAACTCAACTCAGAGCGTGCAGGGACAAACATCGACAAAAAGGTACTTATGTTCTCCTTCCTCCTCATGCATTAGTTTGTATATATATGAAAGGAAGTCAGTGTCCACGTTAAGCACTTTCTGTCTTAGAGTTAGGGTCTATCTCTTTGAGGCAATCTACCTGTCCGTAGGGAGATTTTCCTGCAATAGACATGTCTGACCTTCTTGTCTTCCTCGACATCTTCATAGTCGAAATAAGTGTCCAGAGCTCTAATCCATTCTAGAAGCTCTTCAACATCCAGGTTTCCCTCATAAACTGGAATGTCCATTTTTTCCCTGGCACCCATTCTTGAAATAGCCCTAATCAAATGTTCATTTGTTGCATCCTCGGCTGCAACTTCTTCTTCATGTTCAGCCTCAATTTCAATTTCAGAATCACTAAGATCCTCAGCACTGACTATGTGTCTCTTTGTTTTCTCCATGTCTTCAAGTTTGGCACGTAAATCACGCATCTCTCTTGCCATGGTTGGGTCAGTCATATGCCTACCTCTTCTTCTTGGTATTTCCCTTTCCTCTGGCGGATCGGGTGTTTGCATGTCCCTTCTTCTTAGCGGCATGGTGAATTTTTCCTTTCTCTGNTTTTTTCCCTGGCACCCATTCTTGAAATAGCCCTAATCAAATGTTCATTTGTTGCATCCTTGGCTGCAACTTCTTCTTCATGTTCAGCCTCAATTTCAATTTCAGAATCACTAAGATCCTCAGCACTGACTATGCGTCTCTTTGTTTTCTCCATGTCTTCAAGTTTGGCGCGTAAATCACGCATCTCTCTTGCCATGGTTGGGTCAGTCATATGCCTACCTCTTCTTCTTGGTATTTCCCTTTCCTCTGGCGGATCGGGTGTTTGCATGTCCCTTCTTCTTAGCGGCATGGTGAATTTTTCCTTTCTCTGCTACAAAAGGAAAAGAAACCTTTCTGGCCTCTGATACCAAACCTGACGCAGGCTTTATTCCTCTGCCTCGGCAAAGGCCTCTGCGCTAACCTCCCGGTCTTAAGGATTGTTCAAATTTTACCCTCAAGCCGGAGTGGCTCCTTCGATTCTCCACTGGAATCTCCATTAAAATTGACCCACAGGTCTTTTCTGGTCCTTGTAGCCTCTAGGCCTGATTGTTGTTCTCTTCACAACAGAAAAATGGAATTTCGGGTTTCGGGGTTTCAAAATACCGTTGTCACAACTTTGTCTTTCTGTTTCCCGATCTTCGCTATCCTGATATGTTCTAACTTCAGTTATCCCTCTGGGCTATACCCATTGTCCACATGACCTCACTTTATATGAACGCAATCCTATCTCGTTCGGGATTTCGGGCTTTCGGATGTCGAGATGTATTTGACCTCTTGTCCTTAGGATCCTCGATCCTCAGAATCTCAATATACTTTAACTAGGAACCCCTTTTCACTGTAAACACGATCAACGACCGTGATCGTCTACTAAACCAACGGCTCAGGATCTCCCTCGGGATTTCAGGGTTTCAAATGTTGAAATTCATTTGTCCTTGATTCTTCCAATCTCTCGAATTTCGATTTCCCGGTATGATGACAGCTGACCCCCTCCCGATGGAGCTTTCCAACTTATTAGGATTTTGGATTTTGCAATTCCGAAATGTGGATATTTCCTGTCTTCAGGATCCATGAAATGCCGAACCCTAACTTCTCGGATTTCTACCATATGTCTCAAATGGATGGTCGGTTAAGATAAAACCTCAGACTTCACCAAATGAAAAGTCAAACCAATCACTTATGTGAGTCCCAGTCTCCGAATCTCCAATTTGGATGATCATGTGACACGTGTCTTTCCTTAGATCCACGGTTGTGATCCTTTCGCTGTTTCGGGACTCAAAAGGTCCCGGACTCTTGTTCTCTAGACTTCTGAGATGTTGATGGCTCTCAATCCCTGCCATGTGTCCCAACAGATCGAAAGTTCTGATTTTGTTCGAGGGTTTCACTGTGGATTTACCCGATCTCTTGTCCACAGAACTTCTGACATTCCGAACTCCAACACCTCGATATCCCGATACCTTTCGAGACCCTTGCTCGGCTTGAGAGGGTTTAAACCTTGTGCAATTCCTGTCAGATCGGATGGCTGACAGGATTTCTCTAATCCTCTATACAGAATTTCGACTGTCTTTTTCTTCCCTAGGACGATTTCTGTGAAATGAACCAAGGATTCTTCCTCGGACTTATCCACCTGTGGCACAAACTTCCAATGCCTTATAATCACTCAAATGCACCAACTTCTTGTACTGCCTTCAATAGTTTCAAAGGCTTTATCCTTCCTGGTCTTTCTCACAACTTTGAGTCTTAAAGAAGACCCTTGCACGCACTCCTTGCGGCAACCTCCAAACACTTGAAGTGTTGAGCACTCTTTGACCTTGCGCACACTCTATAGCAGTGGTCTCTCAATACTTTGCTCAGGTTCGAAACTCTGAGATTTTCCTCGGCCTGCACACTCCTTGCACGGCTCCTGTGCTTGATTGCACCTCTGCGTGAATGAGAACAAAAGCTATCTAGTCTAATCTTTCAGAGACAAACCTCTGAACCCTTTGTCAATGCACTCCTTGTGGACAATTCAACTGTACTCCTTGCAGGAACTCTTGCTCAGATAGAGAAACCATTGAAACTCATACCTCTTACTCTCTCTCTCTCTCTCTCAGATTTCAAACACTCAACAAGAAATCATTCATACATAGCATAAAATAAATTGTATGATGGAAAAAGTAAAACCATGAGCATAACATTCAATATACATACACAGAGAACAAATACGGCACCATGAATTTAAGTCAAAGCTTTCTCTATAAATTCATTAAGAGAAGGTGAAATTTCCGGAGTTCTTGGGCACCCCGGACAGCGCAGCCGCCGAAGCATGGTTGGATAATATGATGATGTGTTTCGCACTTCGCGACTACACCTCCAACATGACGATTCTCTGTACATGGCTTTCTTCACACAACTCTCTACTCTCTTTTCTTCTATTCTCTTCACACACTCTAATGTTACAATACACAATGAGGGTGTCTATATTCCATTTTCCCTCTCTCATTCTAAACTGTCTAATCTATGCATTAAAGCTACCTACTAACATAAATGACTTCTTAGTCCTTCAGACGAGAGAGGGTCGCTCAAGGTATGATTACAATCTATTAGTACACCTCTCCTTAACTATCACATTTAAGTTTGGTGCATCCAATTTTCAAAANTACATGGCTTTCTTCACACAACTCTCTACTCTCTTTTCTTCTATTCTCTTCACACACTCTAATGTTACAATACACAATGAGGGTGTCTATATTCCATTTTCCCTCTCTCATTCTAAACTGTCTAATCTATGCATTAAAGCTACCTACTAACATAAATGCCTTCTTAGTCCTTCAGACGAGAGAGGGTCGCTCAAGGTATGATTACAATCTATTAGTACACCTCTCCTTAACTATCACATTTAAGTTTGGTGCATCCAATTTTCAAAAGTTTTTAAACAATTTATCATGTGCTCAAAATGTGTTGTGGTTGCCCCATGCTCGCTTGACATTGGCGATGCTCCTGCATCATACTCCCTCGCTTGAAAATTTTCACGGGCTCCTATCCATGAGCTCTCGCATGGTCTGTCCATGCTTTTGAATCTCTGCTTCATTTTCCCAGCTGGCATCTTCAACTGGATGTCCTTTCCACTTGACCAAGTATTCAAAGTATTCCCTTTGTCTGGTCTTCTTTCTGACCATTTTTTCCAGTATGCTCTCCATCTACAGCTTTTCTTCAACTGGCATCTTATTTTGCCACTGAACCTCTGAATGTTCATCACTTGTTCATGCTTCCTCAACTTTGTATGGGTACAAATATTAGACATTGAATATCGGAGAAATTATGATCCCATCGGGTAGTTCAATCTCATAAGCATTTGCCCCAAATTTCTTCAGGATCTTACACGGTCCGATCTTCTTTATCTTCAGTTTATTATATGTTCCTCTCAGAAACCTTTCCTTTCTTAGATGTGCTAGAATCAAATCACCAACTTCAAACTGAATTTGTCTTCTCTATTAATCTGCTCTTCGCTTATATTCTTGGCTTGGATTATGCAAACGCTCCTTCACCTAGCTGTGAAGTTCTTTCATCGCCTTTGCGAAATCTTCTGCACTAGTGCTCCTAGTCGCAATCTATTCTGAATCCCTCAGTTCAGAAATTCCTCTCAGTTGCATGCCATAAACAATTTGAAATGGACTTTGTCATGTGCTTCTGTTATCTGATTCATTATAAGCAAACTCTACCCGTGGTAATATGTTGTCCCACTGGCTGTGGTGTTCTATCACCAAGCTCCTCAGCAAGTCTCCTAAACTCTTGTTTACCACTTCTGTCTGTCCATTCGTCCAAGGATGATAAGATGAACTGAATGATAAATTTGTTCCCAGCTTCTTCCATAAGGTTCTCCAAAAGTTTCCTACAAACTTAGTGTCTCGATCCGAAACTATGCTCCTTGGCAAGCCGTGAAGTCGAATGACTTCTTTGAGAAACATATTCGCAATGTGAGTTGCGTCGTTGGTTTTCTGACATGGAATAGAGTGTGCCATATAGGAAAATATATCCACCACCACAAAGATTGAGTCAAATCCTCTTTGTGTTCTTGGCAAACCCGATATAAAATCCATGTTGATTGCATCCCACGGCCTCTCAGGTATCGGCAATGGTTGATAAAATCCTGCATTCTGCCTCTTTGCTTTCGAATGCTGGCAAATTCTGCATATGTCCATGAATCTTTAGATGTCTTCTCACATTCCCGGACAAAAATATGACTCATTCATCTTTGTGAATGTTTTTTCATGACCAAAATGTCTGGCCAATCCTCCACTATGTTTCTCTTTCAGCAAATTCTCCCTCATGGAGCATTTTGGAATACAAAGCTGATTCCCTTTAAACAACAATCCTTCCTAGATAATGTATTCTGCCCATTGATTTCTGTCTCCGAGAATTGGATTCTCAGCTACTTCATACGCCTCCTTAAAATCTGGATCATCTTTGTACATGTCCCTGAGGTCATCAAAACCCAATGTTTTGATTCTGAACTACTGCAACAACAAACATTTCCTGCTCAAAGCATCATCAACTTCGTTAGCAGTTCTAGAAATATGTTTAACTACAAAAGTAAAGTTCTGCATGTATTCAACCCATTTAACATGTCTCTGATTCAACTTTTCCTATTCAGTCACAATCAACAGTGCATGATTGTCACTGTATAAGACAAACTCTTTGGGAATCAAGTAATGCCTCCATTTCTTCAATGCCTGGATGATAGCATAGAACTCCTTATCATAAGTGAAGTATTTTACTTTTTCTTCATTCAGCTTCTCACTGAAATATGCTATCGGCCTGTCCTCTTGACTCAGGACTACCCCTATTGCAAATCCACTTGCATCGCATTTCACCTGAAATGTCTTTTTGAAATCTCGTAACACCAGAATTGGTTGCTCCGTGATTTTCCTCTTCAACTGATTAAAATTCTTCTCAACCTCTTCTGTCCAGTGAAAAGATTTGTGTCTTTTCTTCACTGTGTCCATCATCGATGCACTAATTTCACTAAAATTCCTGATTAACTTTCGGTAGAAACTAGCCAATCCATGAAAACTTCTCACCTCAAATATGCTCTTCGGTGAAGGCCAATTCTTGATCACTTCCACCTTATCTGGATCCATCCTTAATTTATCTGCAAAAATAACAAAGCCCAAGTAAATGAGCTCTGTCTTCATGAATGAGGATTTCCTCATGTTTATCAGCAGCTTCTCTTGCTATAAGCTCTTCATCACTGTAGCTAAGTGTTTTAGATGCTCTACCTCTGTTTTACTAAAGATAAGTATATCATCCAGATACACAATGACAAATTCTCCGATGAACTCCTTCAGGACTTCGTTCATCAACCTCATAAAGGTACTTGGCGCATTTGTTAAGCCAAACAACATAACAAGCCATTCATACAACCCTTTGTTAGTCTTGAAGGTTGTTTTCCATTCATCACCTTCCCTCATACGAATCTGGTGATAACCACTTTTCAAATCAATCTTCGAAAAACATTTTTCTCCACTTAAGAAATCCATCAAATCATCCATCCTTGGCAATGGAAATCTATACCTTATGGTTATCTTGTTAATTTCTCTTGAATCAGTACACATCCTCCAGCCTCCATCTTTCTTTGGACTAAGTACTGTTGGAACAACACATGGGCTCAAGATTTCTCTAACCAACCCTTTGTCCAACAAATCCTAGACTTGTCTTTTGACCTCTTCATTCTCTTGCGGTGTTAGTCTGTACGTGGATTTATTTGGCAAACTTGCTCCAGGTATGAGATCAATATGGTGACTCACACTTCT
>JASDQU010103325.1:396261-409460 GCA_032191745.1 Picea mariana | reverse complement strand
AAGGCTAGCATTATGGCCAACAGCTGGGATGGCAGTCAAAAAATGTGGAGTGAAAATTGACATACCATAAGAAAATGGACTAGTAGCCATGGGGATGGTATGAACATTGTAAATTGGAGAGTGGCCAAAACCCCCAAAAGGGTTAGAGGCAAGAGACGAATCATTGACTACGGGCCGAGCCATAGTACCAGTGTAGGCCTCCGACACGACAACTGTAGTGGTTGCAGGTGTCGAAGGAGTGAAATTAACTATAGTGGGATTGGGAGTTGATGAAATCCCAGTGTTATGAAGACTAGACCCAGTACTCATCCTTGTGGGATCACAAGTCTGGAAAGTGGATGTGTGTGTACCACTCTCGATAACTCTACGCCTTTTAGAAGGCAATAGCTCGAAAACCAGTGGTAACTATAACAACTGACGGGACCTATGAGGAATTTGGTTCAACTCCACGATGACTTATGAATCTCAACAAATAAAAATATATCCTAAGGCCAACTAGTAATCAAAGAGCATACCAAAAATTCAAATGATCAATATGCATGAAAACAGGCTAAAGTGGTTGAGTAGCCTCCCTCGCTAAAGAAGGTATGCCTCATCCAGGAGGGAACTAAGACTCCCTGCTAAATTTTGGAGGTAACCGAATCATTTATAAGGGTCCTCGTAGGCTTAACAACCAGTCGGTCAGATCCCCCCAGAGAGGTAATCCTCCATAAAGGTTGTGTGTTGTCTAACCCCTATCTGACTCAGGATACAAGCAGAATAAACCTTGCAAGAAACCTATGAGAAACCTAAGTCAAGCAACTAATCAACCACTGTATAACCAATGCATAGGCGAATAGTCACAAGTCTGGATTACTGTATGGGCAGGGTAGAAAATATCGAAACCTTGAAAGTATTTCCTCTCACAGAGGTATGGATACTAGAAAGATCCCCAAATATGAATAAATCCACAGAAATATCTCTGATGCTAGGTGAGTATTCAGGGGTTATCCCTTCAACAAACTTCGCACAACCTCGTGTTTAACTCTGGTGTGAGTGGAGCCTCCTGATATTACCAATTATACAATGGATTTCTCAACTCCCTGTCTCAGACATATATGTTGATTTAATTGCCTTGGAGAAGTTTACTCACAAAATCCTATTCCAAGGCACTAAATCCTTGGCTACTTTATGTAGCCTAAACAATAAAATCATTACTAATCAATTTTAGTTTAAAGTGTAAATTTTATTGGCTGTGATTACTCAAAAAGGTATGGAAATGAAACTCATGGTGTTATGACTCTACATGAAAATAAAAATAGATATAATGCAAAGCCCAAATTTAACTTTTTAGTGAGTGATATGCTAAATAAAAACAGTGCAATCTTCAAATTTAACTCTGCAACTCAGAAGTAAAATGCAATCTTTCATTAAATGTGCTAAGCTAATGATAAAGGTTCCAAGACAAAAATACCAACCAATGAAAAATACCTATTTTTTTTGTATTTTCAATGTATTAAAAAGAAAATGCATGGACTGATAAAATACTTGATATATAACTTCTACTATGTATAAAAGCAATCACTCGATCAAAATACCAAGAAACTAAGTAGACAACCCAACTACCAAGGAAAAATAAAAAAATGGAAAACAAAGAGAAAGATGCTCCCCAAAAATTCAACTCCAAACAAGTTTCCTGTCATCCCAGATAATCTCAACAGGCACCATAAAGACCTAAGAAGGCTCAGTGATCCTCAAAACCTACCCAACAGTCACTAAACCAAGCAAGGGGAAGTGGTATACGTGAATGTTCAAGAGGAAAGGGCGTATATATGCTTCTTGCAGTGAGACAACAAGCGTTTATACGCTACTGTCAAGGAAAAAAGGGAGTATATGATTTAAAACAAGGCCAAACAAGGGTAAAAGGATGAAAACTCAGACCCAGAGTGAAAAAAATCTATCCAGTAGTGATACGACAAGAAACACAAAGGAAAACGAGCAAGGAAAGAAGAAAAAGGTACTTCAACCCTTAKAAGGAAGATCTCTCCCCAGTGGAGTCACCATTTCTATTACAAGGGAAAAACTCTCTATGGCCAAGGGTAAACCACAAAAAACATGTATGACTGCAAAAATAAACTCAATTCCAACATGTGCTATATAAAATAATGTGCAATATGAGGAAGAATCTTACCTCGATCCAATCATTTGATGTTGTTCCACCGTTGAGAACTTTGACCCAAAGCTTTACACCTACACGAAGTTCTCAACAAACAAGCGATGCGAGTATATAGTGACGATATATAAAATGAGTTATCACATCAGATAGTACAATCCATTAATAAACATTAAAAACATTCCCATGGATAATAATCATATATTTGCAAGATATCGATAGGACAGGAAAGGAGTATTTATATTAATAATTGATCAACATAAGTATCAACATTACAGACTTCTTTGTCGGCATGGTTCAAAACCAAGTTCCTTCCAACTAGGTCTCCACCACTTCAATCCTCCACCAAAGGCAATATCATGGCAAAGAGGTAATGAGGTCCTCTCGACAATAAGGAAAGAGCTTGGGGACTGAACACTATGTTCAAACTTGAGGGACAAAGGGATGCAGACTGAATATGAACTAATTTCTCCATAGTAACTTTTCTCTCAAAGTTGAATGCTTTCTCCTTTTTTCCATAGCTCGAAATTGTGCTCTTATAGCCTCCAGAATGCAACTGAAGGGTCGATTCGGAATGTTTCTAGTATATGGAAGGCCAAAGATCATATATCTTCTATCGTGACATGGAAACCCGACCTCATTTTGTAATTTCTAGCACAAATACTGATATATGTGAGATGTAGTGGAGCAGTAAGCATATACACATCTTGCAAAGTAGTTAGGGAGCATATATGTGGAAAAATATATATTTTTGGCTCTGGATTTATCAAAAGGGGGTTGATAAGTCTGCATAGGAAAATGGAAAAATGCCCTCTGTGCAAGATAGCAATGGTGAGGAAAATCTTTCTATAACATGCACTCACAAAATGCATTCAACAAAATGCATTTAAGTATACAATTCCATCATGTATGAGTGCAACTTTGCCACTTACCAGGCATGAGTGCAACTCTCAATGCCTATTTATTCAATGCACCCTTGCATTGATTTTCAGAATGAGATTTGTCTAAGTCATGCATCTCACCATCCATAAATTTGAAATATGACCAATGTCTTGACACATCTCCACACACTTCCCATTGTCTTCACAATTACTTGGATGCCTTCCTTTTCGACATGAACACTACACCAAGAATACAATTCTGTAGTGTTTATTAGTGTTAGAAAAAAGGTTGTAGTCCAAGTTTCATTTAAAGTAGGAATCTCATTGGGTATTTGTGTGGAACATAACCTTTGTATAACCATACCTTTCCATATCCAACCATGTCCTGGTCTCATACATGACTAGCTTTCTTAGCATCATTCCTATAACAAGTTATTATCTTTTATTTTCTCTAGTTATTGCCTCATAACCAAATTAACATGACATGCTACTATGTCAGTGTGTGCTTTGAAAAGATAAAAGATTTGATAAATATAACATGCCTCTAGCCTTTACCACACCTAGTGGTAACTTAATCCTGACAATGCACTTAAACAATACCATGCATCGTAGTTTAAAATTCAATTTGGGGAAATTCTTTCCTATATTTCCCTTTGGTAATTATACAACATAATTTCTAAACAGGAATACTTACCTGCATGGCTTCCATTAGACGAGTTTGATGCTACCTAATTAGCTAATGACAATAGAATTTCCCAGGCTTCTTTATCAGCCTTATAATTCAACATTTGAACTTTCCATTTCCTCCTTCCATGTGCAACAACATTATCGACAACACTTGCAAACATTCAAGCATTATCACTTTATGGTTGTGCTAAAATCCATAAAATACTTGCTGCTACAGTAATTGCAACAACTTCTTTTCTTCCTGTATCATGTTTCCTGGTTTATCCCAGAAGTTTTCCATTCGTTTGAATTCCTAATCCTTCAAGTGCTCTTCACTGTAACCACTGTGCATGATTATTTCTGATCCGAGCACTTTCTAGCCAAAACACTCTTGGCTGCATTTTATTTTCCATCCAAATACTAAACTGATATTAACCTTAAACTTTTGTTTACTTCCTGAATCCATCTATCCCAACTCATACTTGGATGAATTATAATTCCAATCTTGCTGTCTTATATACTATGGATCTTCAACATCCATTTATTTTTCGAACTGAACTATTCCAGCTCTTCCTTGACTAAATAATTTAGTATTTGAATTTTATTGCATTATTCTCCAGTCCTTGCCAACTAGCCTCAAACTTGTCTTGCATAGCCAATTCTCTTAGCATGTTGTAAGGATGGACATATGCCTCCTTCCCTAGCTGCATAGAATTAATTAAAAGCACTTAATACATATTTTAACTTACCAACATAGTTTCAAGTGGTACCTCCACCCCTTGGGAATGTCACTCATGGATCCATTCCATTTGAGATGGATTCTTCTCAGGCACCATCTCTTTTTCATTCAAAACCATATATAGAACCATTTTCTTCTTCATGGTTCTTTACTGACTCTCTAAAGAGATTCATTTCACCTTTAAGCCTTTCTTGGCTTTGACATATTCATGCTATTGTGGAAACATCTTCAATACTTTTGGAATGCACCAATAATCTCTAATACTATTCTTACTTTCCCTGTTGGAGTGTTTTCATACATTCCCATTCTCTTGATATCTACCCCATTAATTGTTCTTCCATTATTCTAGGATGTTCATGGACTTGCAACTACATATTATGCTGATATTAATTTTCAGCATCCCACTATTATTCGGATCCCTCTGATCTAACTTCTACATGACCCAATTTTATATTACCAGTCATGTTCTCTGAGTAACCTTGGACAGTTAACATCAACTTCCTTCTTGAGGTACTTGATTTATCCCTTCCTTAGCTAATCATATCATCACTTGGATTTGCTTGATGGGTATTAATTTCCCCTGTCTTGACCAATCTGATTTCAACCTACCTTGCACAATCCACTTCTATCATGCCATATTGATGCCCTTCATACCATGCTTCCACTGCACACTCTGATAAC
The DNA here is from genome assembly GCA_032191745.1 of Picea mariana. Lineage (NCBI taxonomy): Eukaryota > Viridiplantae > Streptophyta > Pinopsida > Pinales > Pinaceae > Picea > Picea mariana. Next base: position 404,341 of record JASDQU010103325.1, on the reverse strand, counting down.
CATAAGGGAAGCATTACTCTAATTTCATAGCTAATTCCTAGATATGATGCACTCTTTATCCAAAAATGCATTAAACCTCTTTCTTTATCCGATTACTATCATTATGATAGTCAATTCTTTTTATAATAGGTATTACTCCCATGCATGGATTAATTTGTATATTTATTTCTTTGGGAGTGTTCACTAATTTATTCACTACATTCTCTATTCCTCTACCTAGATTCCATTGAATACTTGACTAACATGTGAGGGATTCCTATAGTGGCTTCCAAAGACTTTATGGTTGCGCCAAGATTCATACCTTAACCTTTTGTAGTCTTGGATTTTGATCATCTTCTGAAATATTTTGTCATAGCACTCTTTCCCTGAGTACCTCTGCTTAATTTTAACTAAACTTTGCCAGGTTATCTGACTAAACAATTTTATGAAAATATGAACCATTCTGGTTCAATAATACATATTAGAATTCTTTCTTCTGATTTCCTAGAAATTTGAATTCCTTGATAAATTTTCTGGGTGGATATTTAAATTCCACTGTTGAATACCTTTCCATCACCTGCTCCCATGCTCAATTCCGAGTCTTGAGCAGAAAGTTATGGCTAATTGAAAATTGTCGAATAACTTTTTTGTTCATTCTTCAACTTCCACAACTCTGTGCTGTAATATGCATTTTTGCACCTACATCTTTGGAATTTTTGTGGGATATCAATTGGGTTTCTTAATATACATATTATGGACACTCTATCCAATTTTCACCTCATTTTGGGTCCTGGGCTACTAGTTACAGCCCGCTGAAGTTCTAGGCCAAAATACCATATTGTAACTGATATGCTATAGGTACCTTATTTTCCATATTAAACACTTTTAACATGCCCAGAAATTTAATTCAACTCTTGGAATGTATTCTATGGTTCAATAGATTTCCATTGACTTCTTCTGCACCTCAATCTGATTCTGGAGTAGAGAGTTATGGCTCTTTGACGTTAGATGGGTCTTAAAATTTACCCTCCACTATTTGTGCTGTAACTTTCTCATAAAAGATTCATTTGACGAACAATTTACACCATTAGAAATCTCTTTCCGAGATATTTTATTTGAGATGCAAAGATAGAGTGTACCTTCGATACACCTCTTTCTCATGGTTTTTGAGTTGCTCAAAACGCTCTTAAGGCCTTCAAAACACGTTGTAAAAAGATGACGTTCAAATGATATAAAACATCACAGAAAATCACTAGTTTTTTGCTATTATTTTCCCTTCAAACAAATTTGTGCACACATATATCAACCTGTGAACCCATATTCACCATGCACAATAAAAACAAAAGTTAAATCATGCTTCGCGCACTTTAAAACCATTGTGTATTACTTCTCTGTCGCTCCAATAACTTGCGCGCACTACTTTCGTGTCGCGCACCAATATCCACCGCACATGGTTTTTGTACCACGCACAGTTTTTGTACTGTACACATTTCAATCGACGCGCTGCACCATGCCAGAGTTTAGTACGTCTTCATCACGCATTAAAACGCTGCGCCCACCACTAACTAAGTTGTCACACGACAACATATACCCATATTGCGTGTGCAACTACCAAACTCCACTGCGTTGTGCCAATATTGCGTGCACCACACGCGCCATTATTATGAATGTCCACACTGTGCACACTTCTTATGAGTGTGAAAACTGTGCAATGTAAAATTTAGCACGTGCACCCACACACCAACATTTTTCCACGCGTCACCAAAATTTAGTGCGCACACCAAAAAACCACTATTTTTCTGCGCGGTACCAAAATTTAGCATGCACACCCGCACACTAACATTTTTCCGTGTGGCGCCAAAATTTAGCGTGCACACCAAAATTCCAATATCTTGTCGTGAAATGCCAAATTTTACATATCCCAATCTTTTTACTGCACATCCTGCATTTTTAGTGTGCCCACCTGTGCACATTCATCTTTATGCACATCGATTCCTCATGAATTCCACTGCAGAAATTGGGGCTTTTTCCTAAATTTTTCCCCAATTTACCATAGACATTATGCAACTACAAAATTCATTCAATTTCACCACGATAATACCAATTCAAACTTTGCAACAACAAATCATCGTGGGTTAACATTTATGGAACGAATTCACCCAAATCAATTCACGAATTGAGAATTTTAATTACGAAAATTGCTCCATCTGTCATGGCTTTACTGTAACTTCAAATTCGACCAATTTTATGTCCAAATTTGCTAGAATAGATATTAAATAAAAAATATCTTACCACATGGTCGATTTTCTCAATTCCCCCATGAATTTACGAACCGAAATTGGGGCTTTTCCCAATTCTGCATCATTTCTTTTAAATATTACCATGGACGCTCTGCAACTTGAAATTTGGCCACTTCAAAATAAATCCTCCGTGTAATTTCTCTTCAACTCAAATTTCTCGGCCCATCTAGGCTCAGTGTTGAAAACTGAAGCTCTGATACCATTTTGTAACATCCCCGACCACCAACAGGCTGGGCCATGCCACTACTCAGACACTTTACCTAGCTCTGAAATTGTTCGTAACATCCCCGACCATCCATGCCAGGCCATGCTACTCCAAAGAACACTTCCGTTCTCTATGAGGAACATACTGTAACATACTCAGCATCCAAACTGAGCTATGCCACATACAATGTTCTATCTGCATGCGATTAAAACATATCCAYGCACATAACTCTTGCGGAATATTATATATAAAACGTGAATAGACAAATACATTATGTAAATGAACAGATTCACACTGAAATAGCAGTAAAAATATACATGCACCATATGCAGGMAATAACCGTAAAAATAAACACAGTTATAATCACACATATGATAACCCATAAAAATATGCACATAAATAACAATKCGACATGTAAATTTATCACACAATTGACACTTATCTTGGTAAGAATGTCACCAATTGTGTGTAGACCTTCCACAAACCTCCCAACCTTATACCACACTATTCATCACTCTCAACATTGAGTCACCCCCGAGATGGGACTAAACTCCACTCGGGTAAAGGGTTCYGAACCAGGATGATGGCTCATGGAAAACAGGAAAGACTCCATCACAGGTGCCTACTCAAACTAATAGACTACAGTCTCTCATTSCCCACATGCATGTCCCACCAAAGGAAGTGTGCCCCTTCTCTKCTCAAAAGTCCCTCGTCTGCCCCACTTCCCTTCCAAGGCTTCAACAACAGACCAGATAGGATGTCTCAGAGCCCTACAGTTGTAGTTTAGTGCCTTCAGGAAATCAATTCCCAACAATTCTCTCACTCAGAGAATTTCTCATGGGACTGACAACCCACCTCTTCAATATCCCATGGGCATGACAAATCGCTTCTTCAGTCCATCTCCCACGCTCACCAACTAGATGAACAGATATGGATATGGATATAGGTTTAGGTACAATGACATGAAGTTATGGAGGTCAACTGACTATGTGAGTGAAATCTCCTCGGATGGTTGCATGGATGAATGCATAATAGAAAGAATCATAGAAGAAGTGATGGAAATGAACTAAGTCCCCACAATATGTATGCATGTCCCCAAATTGACACTTGTCATGTTGGGAGCTACTTTGGCTGACTTGTCCCCAAATTTAGAACTTAGGATAACATAATTATCCATACTTTATACTTTAACAAATATTAATATAATATTCCTTTTTTGCTTAATCTCCTGTTGGAAGCCCTACATGATTTTTTCCTTTTAAATTGACAAATAAACAATTCCTGTAGCTGCCTACGCTTCGTCATGTAAATATTTGAAGGTGACTTTTAGATTATAAAAATGATGTTTTGATTATTCCTAATATTGTTTTTTTTGTGTTTTTATACTTCATTCATGACTGAAAGCATGAATGAAGCATTAAAACTTCAAAATCGTATTTTAATTTAAAAAATAAGGCTTGGTCTTGAAAGGTTCAATATGTTTTAAACCTCTTCTACTGAAGTTTGTTTTTCTTTGAACTCATAAAGGAAATACTTGTTTCAAGACTATACTTGCATTGAAAGTTATACCTTGAATACTTTGTATGCCAAGAATCAATTGATAAATAGACTATAGGTGTGTTTCATTTAAGATTCATGGTAAGTCGACTTTGGTTTTAAATCTCGATATACTTTTGTCTTGTAAAGAACATCCTCTCCTACCCTTAGCAGCTCGACTTCAACCTTTATATTTAATGAGATTTAAACACAACTCGGTTGTACCCTATACTCTGTTTGAAGTGGCATTACGAAATGACAGATCTTCATTACGAACTAAGGCCTTCAATCACACCCTATACTCAAAGCATTCATTGTCTTAAATGCATGATTTCCATGGTTGGAAACCCCTTATGCTCTCATTTTGGTCGCGCTAAGGTAGCTGTGGGTTTTATTCATTTGTTATTTGCTCTGGCCTTCCTCTGTTTCTATTACCGCTTATGCTGACAGTGATTTCTGGTCGCCTTGCGACTGTCTGTTCGAGCACTCATGGCCCCGGTTGTCCGGATTGAGACAAATGGCCCCTAGACTTTTCTACTGTGTGATGATGCGAGAGAAGACCTTAAAAATTAGGGTTGGGTTGTGTTTCTTAAGAAGTTTCAGGGTTATAACTTACAAGAATCCCAAGATTTCTCCCTCATGTTTGATGGGTGCAGAGCTAAATTAGGCGACATTCATTTGGAAATCACCAAGGAATTCCTGAGTGAGGCAACCAATCGCAAATTTCCAACCAAAAATGGTTTAAAAATTCAAAGATGGACGAGGTACCATGGGGTCTGTTCTTCACCTCCGGAAAAATTCAGTGTTGCGACAAAGGTATGCTGATTTCTCTATTGAAAGATAGATGGCATGGGTTACTGGCTGTTTTAAGGCAATGTGTTACCTGTGAAGGATGCTATGGCCTCGTCTTCATTTATCATATAAGATTACTCATGCAGTTTATCGGTTTCGAGTTAAACATGCCTTTTTACTTATTGAGGAATTTATATGAAATGGCTAAGAGATATAAAAGGCAGAGTTTGAATTCCAATTTATTCCACCATGGGTTTATTAGGTTGTTGTTAGTCCATCATTTGAAACTACAGGGTGACGATTGGGATGCTTTCCTAACTTGAAATGGCTTTATTGCATTAAACCCTGTAGAGATTCCTGTGGTTGATAAGCTTATGCTGGAAAGGCCTCCTATTCCTTCCATTGACAGACCAAATTTCTTAAGTGAAGAACCTTGTGAAAGGGGTATGCCCAATAAGCTTATGTTCGAGCAACATGATGCTGACCCTAGGGTCATTGAATCTCCTAAGCATGAGAAGTATGTTTTCCCTAATACCATTTCAAATACCATGAATAAGAACTCGCACAAACTGTCACGGAAGAATTCAAACATAGGGTTTAAAAACAAAAGAGCTGGGAGATTAATCTCGAGGAGCTTACGAAATAAATCAAAATCTCATGTGAGCTCAATCGAATCAATTGAGGTCCATGAAAGCTCTGATTTTGAGATCGAAAAGTTACTGGCAGAGGAGGACCCTAATTACTCTAAACTGGATCTCAGTCAGACTTACGATTTTGTAAATAACCTGCCACCATGCCTGAAACACAACAAATATTTTCCAAGAATTAAACTCAATCAAAACCCCACAGTGGATAGTGGTAGTGTTTTGAAGCACAATCATGTGCCTCCTCAACGGACTGTCCAAACTCCACAGTGTGAAGTATGTTTACATTGGATAGCCCAATATTACACGGATGCCCCAGTCCTTCAAGAAAAGATCAAGACCCTTACAACTCGAAACAACTTATTAACAATTGAAAACCGTGAACTCAAGACCAGTGCACCAAGGCTAGGAAAATGTTTGAAAAGGATTGGCAATGTCATAATAAAAAATGCTGAGTGTGTCAAAGCAGTGATCAACTCTGATATTTTATGATTCAAATTTAGTATTCAGTTGAAAGGTAAGATTCTTTTTTTATCTTAGTTATGATGTATTATTATTTTCTAATTAATATGCATTAATTTAGATTTATTTTGTTTAAAACAAGACTAGCTATAGAATCAACAAATTTCGTAGCCAATCAATTCTCATTTACAATTTTGGAACATATTAGTTAAATAAATATCTAATTTCTTCATTTCTTTTTTCTTTGAGGATATCATGTATCTTGTGGTGATCTTATAAGATGGAACATTTTTGGACTTAGTTAATTAGCCATTTCTTTTGGCTCATTTTGTAAATCAAAACAAAACTTTTATTATTTTGAAGATACAGTTTGATATGGAGTGGCTTTATGACCCTCTATTTTTGTAATTTTTAGATCCTTTTGAGATATGATCCTATATTAGAAGATAGGATGCTTAGTTTACCTGAACGCTTTAAATACATAGTATTTTGTAATAGAAGACATCTTTGTTGGGAGCAAGAGATGAACGGGTGACTCCAGAACTTAATGAAATAGCATTTTACACATTTTGGCTTTAGCCTTTTGTTTACAATGTTATCATTTATGTTTTGTTATGTCTTGATACATGTATATATCTGATATCTTTAGATTAAATGATCTGTGATCTGCAAGATATTATATTATAAATACCATCTAGAATTTGCTTCTCAAAATATAAATGTTGTGATTATGTTTTCAATTAAAATGACAGGATTTATCTTTCGATTTTGATTGAAAAATGAAATGTACAGATTACTTTCAGATTTATCTTAGAGTAATTATGTATAATCATGAGATTACAGATTTATGTTGGTGTCTCCACTTCAGTCATTAACACCCAAACTGCCAACACATTGTTCTAAATTTATTTAGAATGGTCTTAAGGTTCATTGCAGGTTTCCCTCTTGGACATGGTAGTTGGATGTTCTCTAATCATGAAGATTCTTGGACACGCATCACTAATTCACTAAAAGGTTATCTCCTTTACATTTTCTTTCATTTGTTTATCACTGAAATTCGAATGTATGTTTCAACTTTTGACTATCCATACATTTCTATTTCATAGTATTTTATTTTTATATTAGTTTGGATTTATAAAGGAAAAACCAAAAAATATTTTTATGTTCTTTCTTTATCTTCTTCCTCGAAGAAAACCATTTTCACATTGAGTTTTGTAAGTTTAGATTAAAACTTACAGTTTGTATACCATGTACATAAGTAATGAACAAATTTTCCTTTTAAATATATCTACAATAGTTACATTATACGTATGTACATATATATACAGTGATTAGTAATTAGTTAGTTAGTTCATTTCTTTTATTTGTTTCTTTTAGGACTTTTAGATTGTCTAACGGAGCCATTAAACCTGTCGAAACGAGTTATACCAAACGGCTTGGGTTATTTAGACAACCTCGGGCCAGACTCATTCTTCCAGTTGACAGATGGTCATTTTCTCCCGCCAAAAAATGGCGCTAGAAGGATGGCCTGAATACAATTGATGGCACATGGAAGTCATAAGACTCCACCTCCACACACTTTCTCCCCTGTAGTAACACATAGTTTCTCAGACAACAACATTACTTCTGAAACAAAAAATACCTCGAACGAGAATCATGAGGTTCCCATTGAGTCAGTAACACCAAATCCTCAAGGGGCCGATGTACAAGAAATTGTTCATTAGTCACTCTTAAGGACACACAGTTCTTTGGACCGTATCAGACAACCTAGTAGGACTCTCAATCAAACTTTAGATTTCTCGGATATCCGAGAGAAACTTGAAGGTACTGGTCTACGTTTGGATCCTTTAGGATATAATACCATATATCCCGACCACACCCTGTTAAGAACCAAATACCGAATACAAAAGCACCACAATAGATATACAAGAACAATATGCAAAATCTCATTTATTACCATCAAACCCTTAAGGTAGGGCAACACCATACAATGGATCCTGTTATGGAAGGGATCCTCTCTTGTTCACTTGCCTCTTCAAGGGGGCAACCTCCTATTGAGCTTCAGCTCCAAATACAATACTTCTTTTCATGTCTCATTACATTGCTTGAGCCCCTTTATATAGTGCTACCATCACCTAAGAACATTCTAGAGGAGGAATCTT
>JASDQU010103325.1:376605-387733 GCA_032191745.1 Picea mariana | reverse complement strand
TGAATGACCTCCACTATTATCACTATGGGCCCTCTGGCCCCCCCCACTACCTCTCTAGCTACCTTACATTCCATCCCCCTTATGAAAGCGTTGTCCTCAACGCTTGATGTACAACCATATACCAGGGTCCCATGGATAATTGTGGACCGTAATGCTGAAGAAGACTGAAGAACCAGAGTCCCATGTAGAAAGGAAATCCACCATGCTGAAGTAGTCCAACCACCATTGTAAGCCCGGGTCCCATGTCCAAGTGCTCATGTGAACTCCCCGTAGAATATTTTGGAACCCAACAACCAACTCCAAATGATGCACCAAACACTGACATCTATCATGTGGATCCAAATAAGAAGATCCATCCACATAGTGGAAAAGTGTCGTAGCAAAATCTGGAAGGAATAATACCACTGTAGAATATGCCGACTCAACGCTGGTAACTAGCTCTTGATGTGGGACCTTTATGTTCTCTACAGAAGGTGGAGTAGAGTCATCAAATAAAATATGGAAGTGGTTGTCATCCCAGAAATGACAACTATCCATATACCAATCATCACAATCATCCTCAAAATCATACCAAGCATATATTTCTTGATTATATTCATCCTTGAGGCCCTCCATAAGAAATCTCTCCTGCATGTTATTCAATGAATCTTGAATACTATGAAAACTATCATTGAGACCATCTGTAAGACTATTTGTGAGGCTATATGTGAGGCCTTGTGCAAAATCATCCAATGTGTGAAACAATTGGGCTTTGAATGATTCAAGAATTTCTTTCAGTTTTTGAGAAGAAATAGCCATCTGAGCACCCTATGAACCTTTCGGTCCCACAACCGTCACGAAAAAACCCCAAAAAATAGAACAATAAGTTACAACAAAAAATCACGGTTTTTTCTGAAAAAACCCTAAAAAGATGCTGAAGTTAAAATGCTCATAACTTCACTTCCCGGACTCCGTTTCAGCTGATTTTTTTTTTGAAATTGGGTGAAATTGTGAGAGGAGATCAGATCTGTAATTTTTTTGAGAAAATTTGGCCTCCAACTACTACAAAAATAAAAACAAATTGAACCGCCGTCCGCAAAAAAAACCCTGAAAAATTGCAGATTTTAAAACCTCAATATCTTGACCTTCCGGACTCCGTTTTGGTTGATACTTTTTTCAACTTGGGTGTTTTTCTGAGAGTAACTCAGATATACAACTCTTTTCTTCAAAATTTTCACAAAAATATATGGAAAATGTCTGGAATGTCGCGTCCCTCTTTTTTCTTCTCCGAAAAAAAATCTGCAAAAATAAAAAATATTTGCCCACAACTTCGGCCAAGGAAAGTGCTCTGATACCACTTGTTAAGAACCAAATACCTGAATACACAATATATCCAAAGAGAAATATAGAAGAAACCACACAATATTATTACCAAACCCTTGAGGTAGGTCAACACCATACAATGGATCCTATTATGGAAGGGATCCTCTCCTGTTCACTTGCCTCTTCGAGGGGGCATCCTCCTATTGAGATATCGCTCCAAACACAATACTTCTCTTCATATCTCATTACATTGCTTGAAACCCTTTATATAGTGCTACCATCACCTAAGAACATTCTAGAGGAGGAATCTTCTAGAAGTTGAACCTTCTACGAAGTCCTCTTACATTTATTATATCTAACTACCATAGTGGGCCTTATTTAATAATATAGTGGACCTAGTCCACCTTACATTGAATGACCTCCACTATTATCACTATGGGCCCTCTTGGCCCCCCCACTACCTCTCTAGCTACCTTACAGTCTGACTGAGATCCGATTTAGGGTAATTTGGGTCTTCCCCTACCAAGAACTTTTCGATCTCGGAATCAAAGCTTTCATGGACCTCGATCGCTTTGATCGTGATCACACGAGCTTTTGATTTATTTCGTAAGATCCTCAATATTAATCTCCCAGCCCTTTTGTTATTAAACCCTACTTCTAGATTCTTCCTTGACAGCTTGTGTAAGTGTTTATTGGTGGTCTTTGCAATGGTATTAGGGAAAAGATACTTCTCACGCTCAGAAGATTCAAAGACCCTAGGGTCAACATTCTGTTGCTTGAACATAGGTTTATCGGGCATACACTTTTCATAGGGTTCTTCACTTAAGAAATCTGGTCTGTCAATGTAAGGAATAGGAGGCTTTTCCAGCATAAGCTTATCAATCATAGGAATCTCTACAGGGTTAAGTGCAACAAAGCCATTGCAAGTTAGGAAAGTATCCCAATCGTCACCCTGTAGTTTCAAATGATGGACTAACAACAACCTAATTAACCCATGGTGGAATAAACTGGAATTCAAACTCTGCATTTTATATCTCTTAGCCATTTTATATAAACTCCTCAATAAATAAAATGGCATGTTTAATTGAAAATCGATGAAGTGCATTAACAGTATTATGTGGTAAATGAAAACAGTCCCATAGCGTCCTTCACAAGTAACAAACTGCCTTAACACAACTAGTAACCCATTCCATCTATCTTTCAACAGAGAAATTGGCATACCTTTGTCACAGCACTAGATTTTTCGAGAGGCAATGAAAAGACTCCATGACACCTCCTCCAACTTGGAATTCTTAAACCATTTTTTCCAGGTAATGAGAAGGCCCATTGCCTCGCTCAAAAATTCCTCAGTGATTTCTAATTGAACATCACCCACTTTGGTTTGGCATCCATTGAAAGAGAGGGCAAACTCCTAGGATGCTTGCAAGTTGTAACCCTGGAATTTCTTGAGAAAATCAACCCAACCCTGACTCTTAAGGTCTTCACTCCCATCGTCATATAGAAGCAAGGTTTGGGAGCCATTTAGTTTGACGCAGATGACGGGGGCCATATGGGTTCGGACAAGCAGTCACGAAAGTAGACAGAATTCACTGTGAGTATGAAGGGTTTCAAAAACAAAGGAAACCAGAGAAAAAACCAAAGGAATAAAACTCATCAATACCCTAGCATGACCAAAATGAGAGCATAAGGGGTTTCATACCAAAAAAGTTGAGTGTTTTGTGTAATGAATGCCAAGAGTACAGAACAAAACCCAAGACTTTAACTTGGAATGATGGATCTGTCGATTCAAATTGCCACCTCAAACAGAGTACAGGATATGACCGGGTGTGCTTGAATCTCATCATTGTGTAAAGGGTGGAGTTGATTTTCTAAGGTTAGGAGAAGAGGTGTTTTACAAACCAAAGCATAACGACAATTTGAAAAGAAAAATGTTTTACCAAGAATTATAAATGAAACAAACCCATAGTTTATTGCCAATCAATTCTTGGTGTATCATTCAAGTACTCAATATATATCTTACAATCCATGAGAAACTTAAAACAATTGTTTTATTGATATAAGATAATCTTCAAAGAAAAACAACACTCCTTAAAAGATTTGTAAGAACATTTACCCTTCTAGAGACATAAGCCTTAGATACAATTGTAATAAAATTATAAGTTTCAATGCTTCTTTCATGCTTTCAGTCATGAATGAAGCATGAAAATGAAAATAAAAATAGGAACAATCAAAACACCCTTTTATAGTCGAAAAGTCACCTTCAAATAGAAATATTTGTATGACAAAGCGTAGGAAGCTATAGGAATTATTATTTGTCTCTTTAAAAGGTGAAAATTGTGTGGGGCTGCCAACAATGGCGACTTACTGGGAGAAGCAGTTATCTCTGCATCACCGACGAGTTCATGTTAGAAATTCTTAGAATGATTATAGATCAAAGACAACTGAAGGACATCAAGCAGTCCAAGGATCATTACATAGTCTAGTTTCAAATATCTTCCTGTTCAAATGAAATCCGGTGACAAAATTTAAAAATGAGAGCAACGATATTCAAGTCAATGGCTTTGATACTGTTGACAGGGCCACTGCTGCTAGTAGGTGTCCATAGCCTCGACAGGGATGTTAATTAACCCACTATGACGCCTCTACCCTGTCCAAGAAATTTCAAATCAAAATGAAAATCATTGATGATCAATATCAACATTTATACCTGATAATGTTTGTGAACCCGACATTGCTTCACTACCAGTAGGCTTGTTCAGTACCCCGGTGAAGTTGTCTTGGCACCATGCACGCAATTACATGCTACCAACAGACCTGTTCAGTATCCCGATGAGTTTACAAACACTTCCCACAACTCTTAAGAAATTGTTTACAATCTGATATAGTTTTTAGGATATTCAGAAGAGCGGGGTGATGCTGAAAATTTCAGTCTTTAGAACACTTGTTATTTTTCAGCCTTTAATTTTCTGCTTAATCACCTTCATTATGATCTGAAGTTAGTTTCTTGATGAAACCAATTTTTCGAGGACAGGAAAGCATACTTTTGAGTTGCTTTCTTTAAAAGCAGGGACAACATAAAGAAATTTTAATGATAGTCATGTATGCTCATAATTATACAGTGAAACCATGAAATCTATCCTGAACATAAAAACTTCTTTAGCTAGTCTGCATTTCAGGAAATTACAGAAATTGATGCTCTGATAGACCTTGACTGTTGTTTTAAGATGAGGCATTCTGGTTTCCCTCCTTGAACTAAACTGTGATACAGACATGTTTTAACCAGAAAGAAACAAAAACAAACAAAATAAAAAAGAACCAAAAACCATAAAATGAAACAACTCAAAACAGAGAAATTATGTACAACGGTGGATTTGGAAATATCAAGAAAAATACCTTTTGAGATCTTTTCCATTCACCGGGAAGGTGTCTGGCTTTCCCTCTAAATTCTATAGGCAGAAGGAGTTGGGACCTAGTTTTTCAATGATTATGAAGGGCCCCAACCACAGGTTCTAGAACTTGGTGTGTTCCCCTTTTCCCTTGTGAGGTTTATCCCATTTGAGAACCAAGTACCCTATCTCAAAGTTTCTATCTGAAGCAGAGGTAGAATCAAACCAACCTTTCACAATCTGTTGATGCTGATCCAACCTCTCTTTTGCTAGTGCTCTTGCTTCTTCTAGTTTCAGCAAGGCATTAATTCGACTTTCAAGAGGTGGGCATTCTTCCTCTTGAACCTGCTATGATAATTGCAGAGAGGGAAGAAGAACATGAGGAGGGAGGAGTGCTTATCTTCCATAGACGATAAATAAAGAAGAATTACTAACAAAAGTTTTGGGTGTCACCCTATCAGCCCAGAGTGCGTTAAAAAGAGTGTTGTGCCAGTTCTTGTGGTTTTCGAAAACTGGCCTCTTGATGATTTTGATCATATTTTTGTTTGTTGATTCTGCTAAGCCATTTCCTTGGGGGTAATAGCTAGTAGAATACTTCAGTTTGATCCCTTTTTCCAAGGAAAAAACACTCATATAGAGGGATGAGAATTAAGAAGCATTATCAAAGACCAAACATTCGAGGATGCCAAATCTAGTAATAATATTCATGTTGAGGAAAGATATTACCTGATTGGTGTTGACCATTTTCAGTGGTGTAGCTTCAGACCATCTGGTAAAATAATATGTGGCTATAATGATGTATTTATGTTGCTGTGAAGAAGTGGGGTTAATTGACCCTATGATGTCAAGACCCCATTGCTGAAACGGTGAATCCACAGAGACAGGGTGCAAAGGGAATGCTTCCTTTTTCACTCATCCAACTACCTTTTGGCAGATTATGCATTTACGACATAATGCATGGGCATCTTTGAATAATGTGGGCCAATAGTACCCAACTCTTAATACCTTGTGAGCAGTGGTGTCTCCACCGAAGTGCCCACCAACTTCACCTGCATGAAGTTCAGATAATACTTTCTCTGCTTCATCTCTTTCCAAACAACGCATGAGAACATTATCGAAATTCTTACAGAATAATACGTCATTTACCAACTGGAAAGGTGCATATTTCAATCTTAATGCTCTTCTCTTTTTTGGATCGAGATGGTGAGGGGAAGAACCATGGGTTAAATAAAACTTAATATCATCAAACCAAGAATTAGCAACAACTTGTGTACAACAGATCTGATTTTCATTATGTTGATTGACAGTTGAGACATTAATTTGACTCTGTTGTTCTTCAACTAAATCAACCACTAGCTTGCATAGACCTTGACCTCTGACAATTTGTGCAGGGGTAATTTCGAGGTCATACTCTTGTAATGATGTCATCCAGTTTGCCCTTTTTCACCCAATTCCTTTTGTACTAGTAAGTTTCTAACAACAAGATAAGGCACAATGACTTTAGTTCTATATTTCAGCAAGTATGATCGAAAATGTTTCACTTCTTTGAAAACTGCATAAGCTTGTTGATCTATAGCTGGGTAATTAAGCTCTTCCCCTTTGAATGTTGAGCTCATGAAAGAAATGGGTATTTCATTATTTTCAGCATTCTTTTGGGTTAAGACTGCCACATATGATTGGTCGAAAGAGAAAGTGTAAAGAGTGAAATCTTGCAAGAAATCATGACTCATCAAGGAAGGGGCTTCCACGATGGCTTGTTTTATGGAATCAAAATCTTGATTTTCCTGTGGTCCCCAATGATACTGAATGCCATTTTTAATTAAATTATGTAATGGCCTTACCATTTATGAGAAACTTGGGACAAAACTTCTAAAAAAGTTAATCTTGCCTAAAAATGACTGCATGGCTTTCTTGGAAGTTGGAGGGGAAAGTTTAGCAATATCTTGGGTTCTTTCGGGGTCGATAATCATTCCATCTTTGGAAACTATGAACCCAAGTAGTTTACCTTTCTCAACTGCAAAGATTGATTTCTTAGGGTTAAGGGACACGCCAAATTTGTGGCATCGTTCTAGGACGGCCCTAAGGTGAGACAAATGATCTTTCTTGTTTTTGGAAAAAATGGTTACATCATCAAGATAGACCACTACTGATTGATTTAGGAGACCACGAAAAGCAATGTCCATTTCCCTCTGGAAAGTGGCCCCAACATTTATAAGCCAAAAAGGCATCTTTCTGTAGGCATAAGTACCCCACGAGGTACGAAAAGTGGTTTTGAGTTGGTCTGAGGGAGACATGAGGACTTGGTTGTATCCCAAAAAACCATCTAGTAATGATAGTCTTTCAGAACCGGAAACTTGTTGAAGTGTATGTTCCATTGAAGGAACGAGATAATATCTTTGTCTGACACTCGATTTAGATTATGAAAGTCGACACACAGTCAGATTTCGCCACTTTTCTTCCTAACAGGGACTAGATTAGATACCCATTGTGTGTGTCTCACTAGGAAAATTATATTTGCATTCAATAATTTATTTAGTTTTTTCTTGATAGTGGGTTCCAACTTAGGGTGCATCTTCCTTAGTTTTTGTTGAAAAGGTTGGGTCTAGGATTTCATGGGAATGACATGTTGCATGATATTAGGATCAAATGTTTTTAAATCATTATATGTCCAAGCAAAAACGTCTTTAAATTCTTTAAACAATTTTATAAAGGAAGACCATTCTTTCTCGGAGCACCCCGTTCCCAAATTAATGTTCTACATATTTTCTTTAGTTCCTAAGTTGATTGTTTCATAAATCAAAGAATAACTATTCGTTTTACAATTTACAGACCCTCTAAATTTATCATGCAAATCATAAAAACTTTCTAGTCTTACAACAGCTCTAGGGATAGATTTTACCAGATCGGATGTCAATTTAGGAGATCTAGGATCTAATATTACCGTGAAGTTGCAGAGGTTTTCATCGTGAGTTCCTTAATCAATAATCAAACCTTGGAAAGTGTCTTCCATGTGCAAGAAGTTGATGATTTTTCGATCATCATTGAACACTCTCCAATTGGTGATGTTGTCCGGGATCGACGACCTGAACAATAATTCAATCGAAAATGCATTTGGAGAAAGGCCTTTTGCAGGCAAAAGTTTAGAAGCGACATTAGCCAATAAATCAGCCTCTGAATTACTTAATCTAGGAATGGAATTGATGTTAAATGCTGAAAATTTTTGCATCAGACTCCATACCTCGGTTTAGTAACTTTTCAGATGTGGGGACAAGCAATGAATGGAGTTTCTTACCTGCCTAACCACAATTTCCGAATCACTGAAAACTATTAATTTTCTCACGTCCATATCCAAATCCTTTTTAAGCCCTTGTAGGAGTGATTCATATTCGACAGTGTTACTAGTGCACTCGAACTCTAATCGATAGGTGATGAAAGTCTTATTAACTATGGGGTCGATGAGTACACATCCTGCGCTGACTCCTGCTTTGGATTTGGATCCGTTGAAGTATAGCGACCATATCTAATCTTCGTTAGAAACGTTTGAAACATTCGGCAAAGCTGGTGACTGCGTACAAGTAATGAGTTTTGATCCTTACCCAGGATTGGTGATGGGGGAAATTTCAATGACGAAATTACCAAAGAAGGTGTTCATTCCCTGCATTTCAAGTGAATTAGCAGATGCAGTAAAAGGCTTGTTTGGATCATTTATATCTGTAATGGTGTGTTTGAGATAACGTTTGTGATTAATCCTAATTCTATTCGGCTGTCCATTTTTCGGTAGCCACAAATAAGACCTGTCTATTGCAAAGTATCCATGCAGTTGTTCAGAACAATCCCTGCTTAAGAACAAACCATAGACTTCAGTTATGTCAACAACAATGATATCAATAATTTGGTGAACTTTAGGATTAGAAGAAAGCCTAACTAGAACACTCTTAAGTTCACCGATTACCTTAACGTTCGTCCGATCAAGTTGAATGATCTTAAGACTAGAAAGCTGAACTTCTGCGTTAATTTTTTGGCAAATAGATAAAGGCATAACATTCAATGATGCACCAGAATCTACCATGCAATTATGTACATTTCTATTGAAATTTTCAAAAGTCAATAACAAAGGTGAGACATTTTTACGAGTATTAACAACAAAATTTTGCTGATTTTTTGTCGCTGTCCCTGAAACAATTTTATCTACATTTGATACAGTTTTTTCTGTTGAATCCCTTTTATCAGGAAGTTCGGTTGTGGTTTTAGCAGGGATATTTTTTTCTATTTTAGAAGTGATTTCTATAGATTTCTTGCTGTTAGAATCGTTGTTTTTGTTCTTTTCTGCTATATTTTGAAGCATTTTCTGCAGAATTAAAGGAAATTTCATAAGCTCATAAACATAAATATTAGCTTTTAATTTCTTCAAATATTCAATCAAGTCATATTCTAAAATAGGGACTGCTAAACTATACTTTATTTCAGCTTGCTTAGGCTATTTTGGGGGCACATTATTACTCATTTCGGAAGACAATTTACTCTATGATTTTCTCCTTGTGTTATAAGGGTGGACTGTTTCAAAGTTTGCTTGAAAAATACTATCAGAAAAATGTCCAAAGATATTGGGATATGACTCCTCTTATTCAGCTACTTCTTCTTCGGATACATCTTTAGAATTCTCAGGAGGGGTAGATTTATCATGTGCTTCTAGGATAGTTTGCATAGCATATTGCAAGCTTTTGAAATTAAGACCTTCAGTGGTCGGATTTGGCCGATTGGGAGGAAAAGGCTTGCTGAAAGGAGGTTTAAAAATTCCTTTGCTTGTGGATGCCTCTTCCATGATATCTTCAAGTCTACGACCTAATTTGATAATTTCTAGACAACCTTTTGCAAACTTTCTAAATCTAAATCTTCTGGCTGACTTTTGGCTTGAGGAGGCCTAGTAAGGATTTCTATTTTCTTTTTAGTAGGTGTAGTTGTTTCAGCTTCGCTATTGTCTTTTAGACTTAGTATATCCTTTTTTATTTGACTCACCTCTTTGAAGGCTTCCAATAACAAATTTATTTTGGACCTTTTAACCCAAATATCTATACTATTATGCAGACCTTTGGTGTAATATGAAACAATTACACTTTCAGCTGGCATTGAATCTGTGGGAATTCGATTTTTCAATGTAAGGAACCTTTGATTAAAATATTTTACTTTCTCCTTAGGATTCATTTTTAAACTGGATAATTCCATAACCAAAACTTAAGGTTATTTGTCATCTCCAAATTTTTCTAAGAAACAGGTTTTGAATCTTTCCCAAGAGGCGATGGTTTGTGGTTGTTGGGAAAAATACCATGTAGAGGCATTTCCCTCGAACGTATAAGGGAAGAGTCTGCATACTACATCTTCATGTTCTACACTTCGAAGTCTAATGGCTAACATAAAATTCTTTATGTGGTCTTCAGTAGATTGCTTAGAATCTGGGTCAAATTTCGGTAACCATTTCTCTGGGTGTTTTGGTAATGGGTGTTGGGGTTCAGGTACAACCATGACATCTTGGTCTAGCTAGGGTCTGGTGGGATTGTTTTGGTTTTCCATGGGTGTAGGTGGGGCCGAAGGCTGAAAAGGTTCAGATGATGAACTACCTTTGTCAGAGGATTCTCCTCCTGAAGAGGATGGAGATGAGTGTGGTGGGGAAGGTGGAATACCAGATTCTCCGACTCCGAGAATAGGTGTCTCGGTAGGCTCGGTAATATTATCTTCTAAAGGATTTAAATGTCGACCAGTGCCCTCAAGTTGTTCTCTGATATTAGAGAAATCTAAAGGTTGGTTAAGTGGCCTACCAGGCTACCTGATCCGGGTCAACGCACTATGTGTCCTTATGAGTGACTGATGAACAATTTCTTGTATGTCGGCCCCTTGCGGATTTGGTGTTACTGGTTCAATGGGAATCTGGGGGTTTTTGTTCGAGGTAGTTGTTGTTCCCATAGTAACATTGTTGTTAGAATGACTCCATGTTACTATAGGGAAGCGAGTGTGTGGGGGAGGAGTCTTATAACTTCCATGTGCCATCAATTGTATTCAGGCCCTCCTTCTAGTGTCATTTGTTGATGGGCGAAAATGATCATCCGTCAACTGGAAGAACGAGTCCGGTCTGGGGTTGTCTAAATAACCCAAGTCGTTTTGTGTGACTTGTTCCAATGGGTTTAATGGCTCCATTAGCCAATCTAAAAGTCCTAAAAGAAACAAATAAAAGAAATAAAAGGACTAACTATTAACTAACCACTTATATATATATGTGTGTGTGTGTGTGTGTGTGTACATACGTATAATGTAACTATTGTAGATATATTTAAACATCAGATTTACTTATCTTATTTATGTACATGATATACACGTTGCAAGTTTTAATCTAAACTCATGAAACTCAATGTGAAAAATGACTACTTTGAAGAAGTAGATAAAGAAAG
>JASDQU010103325.1:316966-376505 GCA_032191745.1 Picea mariana | reverse complement strand
GGACTTGAGCGTTGATTATGTGTCTTGAAGGTCCTAACCTTGCAGGGTAGGTTGGGTGGGTAGACATCTTTTGTTATCTTTATGTGATATGGTTGATCCTTGCATAATAGTGGTGTTGTATCTGAATCTTCTTGTGCAGTGATATAGATGAGAATAGAATGTGTAATATTGATGTATGCTATTTCGCATAACATTTCCCACTGATATTTAAAAAAAAAAATTAACACTACTGTACTTACTTACTTGTATGTCTCAACGGAGGGGTCGTTACAATGGCTAGCTCTGATCAATGATGTTGAAGATGCACTGTTGATCTATTGTAAACCATGCAAATTTTTACATTTATCTTATTTGTAAGGTGTACATGTTAGTCGAATTATTTGAAGATAATTTTGTTACAATTAATCATCAATCTGAGTTTCGTAAACTTATGAAGTGCTCAGAAAAATATATGCAGAAATAAGTCATGAAGTGCTTCCAAACTATGAACTCATCTCACTACTCATCACATGACTTATTACAAGAAATCTGTAAACATAAAGTAATCTAATTGAATATGAGATGTCATTCAAGATTGATTGAGATCCATTGAGAGCTTCTAAGGTAGAAATGAAGGCCAATCATATGTAATCTAGATTATGATTGACAATACTCTGAGGATCCCACTTTTAACAAATCTAATCAATACTCATAAATGTACCTTTATGAACATAACTAATTCTCACTCCACATGGCATGAAACTGAAATTGTAATGCAGAAATAAAATAAACTCACACAACAGAAAATTAACTATTTGGGAAACATATACCAGAGAGGGGGCCATGCCTCTCTTGGCATACACTACCAAGAAATACTATGATGGAAAGCGCTTGATCTGCAACAAGTTCTTTATTTCATAATTCTCTCCATGATTGCATTGATGCTCTATTAAGTCTCTCCTCTACCTCCTTTTTTTTACAATGATCCTCACATTTGTACATATGGATTTCAAAATAAAGAAGGAAAATGGTTATGAAAAAATGAGACTAGATCCCAAATACATGGATCTATAACCATGTTGGCACAAGGGAAGACCCAGGGTTCAATGCTTCAACAATGCACCAACAAAACCCTAACTACCAGACCTTTAGGCAACACATGCAAAGTAGATGAAGTCTCACCTGAGGTAGAGGAAGGGGGGGTTGCAGGACTCAAGTGTCTACAACCTTGTTGGGACACAGATATGTGATCACAATACTTTAAAAGAGCACTTAGCATTTAAAATTAATTGGTCTTTAACCCTTATTCACCTCGTTGGTTACACCCTAGATCTAAATCCCGTAGTAGTAACCAATATCTAATACTTTCATTCGCTTAGCACATAAAATTAACTCAGATCTAGCATTCATTCACCTTATTAAGCACTAAGCTACTACATCAGATGCATTCATCAATCAACACTAAGAAAATATAAACATAAACACCATGAACGATATCGCACAAAGCACATCGACACAGGATATACGTGGTTCACCCAGTGTGGGGCTACATCCACCAACTCTTCTTCTCTTCTTATTAGTCTCTTCCAATCTCCTTACATGCACAGAGCCACAAAGCCAACTCTGCTTAGGACAGGAGATCTGCGCACACCTCGCCAGGTCCTCCTTCCCTAGGTTAGGTCAAACCATAGAGCCTTTACACGATCTGTGCACAAAGCACTTACAAAACCACTTGCACTTAGCTCTGCATTCCTAAACACATGTTCTTGCACATAGCTAATATTAGCACTAAGCCATCGAGCTACTAGGTCTACTTCTTACATCACCTAGATACTTATTTATACATTAAAAAATGGGCCTAAACATGGGTAAGACCCATGGGATGACATCCCATACCTGTTACATAAACTCTAAAACCCAAAAATCCCTCAAAAAGGGAGAGATCCTACGATCTCTGCTTCACCTGGGCACTCCATCTTTGACCAGCCTGTCGAAGTTCCAAAATTGGTCAAACACAACAAAGGTTCTCAAAAACTTGGTCAAGGGAAAACAAGCCCCCAACACTCACCTATGACTTGTCTCGAGTCACACTGATCTAGGAAACATCGCTTCGAAGGCCTCAAGCTTAGCTCGAGCTGCCTCAACTTGTTGCTTTGCCAAAGCCTCCTGCTCGATGAACTCATGAATGACTTGCTCAGTGACAGGTCCTTCTAGGCACTGCTCTACTATGGTGACCACCTATTCCAACTATGATCATTTTACCTCAATCTCTTCAAAGAGGGTGCAGGCTTCATCCTGCACCGGCTGGAATCATTTTGTCACCTCCATCATTCTGCTCTGGATGGAAGTGGCCTGTTGTTGAACCACACGCTACTCCTACAATCTCTTCATCTTCTCAATGGCCGTAAGCTACTTCATTTGTTCTTGCACTATCGATTCTTGTTGCTTCACCTCCTGGAGTTGTGCCTCCAATCTCATCAACTCCAGGTCTTCTGCAAGGTGCTCGTAGAACTATGCACTTCGTTTACTTAATTTATTCCATTCTAAAGCTAATTCCTTGATTCTTTCGACTGGGCTCCTAGCAGTTTCTTCCCTTTCATCTCACACTTCTTGCAGAGTGCTCGACATTGCTTGTAGTTCCAAATCTGCTACTCTTGCTTGAAGTTGTTGAATGGCTTCAGTGAGATTCCATCTATGCCAAGCCCAACATAAAGCGGAGTGCTCTAGTGACTGCCTCTCTAACCCCCATCTGCTCCATGAGAATCTGGTCTTTCTCTTTTTGGATTTTTTCTCTGTCCACTTCAAACTTTGCCTAAAGGTCCTCTCTCTCTTGTTGTGCAACCCGAATTTTCTCTAGGGATTCCTCCTTTTCTTACTTCAAGGCCTCTGTGGCCTGTTCTTTTTCTTCTTGTACTCGTTAAAGGTGAGCCTCTGTCGCATCTTCTAATCTGCATAGTGGGGCAGGCTCATCTCCCAATTCTATACCTTCTAATGACAATGTCTCAGTAGACTCTGTGTGGCTCGAATAGAGAGCTTGTTGTACCCCCTTTAGCTCCACCTCGATTCTATCATACATCATTTTATTCTTTTCTTCATTTCATTGCAAGATATCCTCCGAAGTATCTGTTACAGCTGCGATGATGAGGTCAATATCATCCACCGTGAGTATGTTCTGTGACTGAGGCTTATTGGCTCGATATTTCTTCCACGCTAAGGGTTTCTTTGGAGAAACCTTCCTTTTCTTTGACATCTTGGCCTCTGTAAGGGGATCCTTTGGCAGTGTCATGTTGGCCCTTGACCACGTTTTGTGAATTCTTGGTCATGTCTGACCTATTTTTGGGGACTTCGACAGGTTGTCGAAGGCGGAGTGCAAGAAGAAGCAGAGATCACGAGATCTCGGCCCCTTTTTAAGGATTTTTGGGTCTTGGGATTATGTAACGGGTATGGGAATGTCAACCCATGGGTTTACCCATGTTTAGGCCTGACTTTGTAATATATATAGAAGACTAGGTGATGTAAGGGCAGAGAGAGGCATATATGTGATGGAATTCTAAGTTCTAATGTTAGATCTATGTGATCAAGAGATGTAAGTGCTTTGTGCATACTGTGTAAGACTTGCAAGGCTAAGTGCAAGTAACTGTAAGATATTGTGTAAAATCTTAGTGTTGTACCCTATCTCAAAGAAGGAGGATCTGGAGGAGTGTGCGCAGATTTCCTGTCTTTTACAGAGTAGGATTTTGATGCTATGTGCCTATAAGAATCTTGATAAAACATAATAAAGAAGAGAAGAGTTGGTGGACGTAGCCCCAGGGTGGGGGTGAACCATGTACATGCTGTGTTTCTATGCTTTGTGTGATGTATTGATTTATTTATGTGTTTACTTGCTAAGTGCGTTGATATAGACAGATAGATCTTTTGATTCTTTGTGCTTAATGATTTATATGGATGCTAGATCTGACCTATGTGAATGTGCTTAGTGATTGAATCTGCTAGATCTAATCTATCTCTTTATGCTAAGTGCTACTAGATACCTTGAATGAACACTGTGATGCTCTATGATTAGGGTTTTATCTGCAGAGTAGATACCGGTTAAATATTAATGAACTATCATTTTTAAGTGCTATGTTAAGGTGTTACAATCACATATCTGTGTCCCAGCTAAGGTTGCAGACACTGGAGTCCGACAACCACCCCTTCCTCTACCTCGAGTGAGACTTCATCTGCTTCACAAATGTTGTCGAAAGGGCTAGTAGTTAGGGTTTTTTTGGTGTGTTGTTGTAGCATTGAACCCTAGGTCTTCCCCTATGCCAACAAATGGTTCTGTTGCCAAGACCTAAAACCATGATTGCTGGGAACTGAGGAAGAAAAATCTTTGTGCAAAGATCCGACCTAAAACTGTGAAAGCTATGTGCATAGATCTGTTTCCCTAATGTGCAACATTCTACTTGACCTGTGAAGCTCTATGCCAAGAGGAAATACAGATCCAAAGAAAAGAGGTCAGATCTGAAGAAAAGAGGTAAGATCCAGAGCTTTGTGCCTTGATAAAGGTGAAAGTAAGACTAAAAAGGTGAGATATGTAAGCTTTGTTCTCTGTAGAAGTAAGATAAGTGGAAATGTTTATTTCTAGAGTATGGATCTAGAAATGGTTGATAGATTCTATTTTAGCTTGAAAACTAGGGCACTGATAGATAAACAAAGATTTGATATAAGTAGATCTTATAAGAATAGTTAAAAATATGTTATACCTATGCATAGAGAGAATGTTTGGACTAACAAGTAGATGCAGGATCCTAGAATTTTTTTTTGCAAGTCATCTACTGTGATCCTGGTGTGTAGTACAGGAAAGGTTGGGGATCATTTAAAAGAAAGAGAGGATTAGCCCTCTGTTACAGTTGTAGAAAATTGGGACATCTTGCTAAGGAATTCCCTGGTAGAAGACCTAGTTGCCTATGTTGCAATGCTATGGACCATGACGTATTGGATTTCCCTAGAATGATTCCTAAGCTCAAAGGAATGAATATGAGACAAGAAGACCATGAAAAAGGTCAAGCAACTAAGACCATGGTAGAACCCCAGAAAGAATCAGAGAAAGTATTGCTACAAATGAAAGAAACACTGAATGACCACTGACATGTCATATTATCAGAGATATTCAAAGAAAAATCATGCATATAAGCAAGAATAGGAGACTTTGACATTGACTGTGTTATGGATGAGGAAACACAGGTTAATATCATGACAGAAAGAACTTGGGAACTTTTAGGGAAGACTGCTATGATTTCTTCATTGAGAGGAATAAGATTATTCAGAGGAAAACTGATAACCCTATGTGGAAAGCTCACCTAGATATCTATGAATGCCAATGGAACTTCGACAGAGGAATATTTTGAGATTATTAAATTTACTGAGAACAACGCTCCATTTTCTATGTTACTAGGAAAACCTTGGATTGAAAGAGATCGGACTAGAAGGAAGGAAGAATAAGTCTTGGACTAGAAGAAGCAAGATTTAAAAGATTTCATGACTAGGAGGATCGCACACTTGATTGAAGAAAAGGAGAATAGATTGAAGCTATTTAACACCAGAGAATTGGATGACGAAGTTGCAAGAACTCAAGAAGACTCGCAAAATATTGAAGTACCTACCCCTGATGAAGAAGAAGCATTACCCTTCAATCTTAAGGAAGAATCTCAACAGCGTGAAGTTACTATGCCAAAAGGAGATAAGAATCAGAATGGAAAAAGGAATACCGAGAAAAATCTCAATGGAAAGAAGRCTAGAAAAATAAGTAAGAAGAGAGCCAAGATCGAAAAGTTATAGAAGGTTCCAGAGGGAACTTCGCAGAAGGAAAAAATTCAAAATTGGAACTTCGTTAGGATATCAAAACAACGTCACATGGAACTTCTCCATGGTGAAGCAATATATCCATTAGGAACAATATAACCGTTAGACCGATGCCCCGAACGGGTAGAAAGGAATTTATGGTCAAAAATTTCACCACCAGACTATTGGGACCACACCATAACAAATAGAACTGAGTTAAGGAAGGCTTATCACCCATTGCAAGAGATCCATTGCCAAGTTATCTATTTATTCCATCAAGCCATGCACCGAGAACACTTTTTCCAATCATGATTATCTGAGCCCAGAGATTAGTTGATTTTTCATAGTGGTCATCGCGCTATTGCCATCCATCCCGTTGCAGTGACTAGTTACTCTTCAAACTTGAGATATTCAATCACGAGCACGTATGTCCGAAGAAATTAGCACAGTTGAAGAATCTATGAAGGAAGTACTCATCAACCTCATGACTGAATGAGTAATGTCTGTGGGTGTACAAGCATCATCGATGAGAGGAGTGCAAGCCTCTTCGTCGACTGCTCACGGAGCTGGACCATCCCGACCATCAACAGAAAAGAGAACCAAGCACAAAGATGACCTAGTGAATGCGAAGATGATCCCAACCATATTGTATGACTACATCCCGCCTTTGGTCGACGCAGTGAATCGTGATAGTGTGCCAAGAGATTTCAAGTACACCATGGTTACAACGTACCTCCTGAAGGAGATACACACAGTTTGAGCAGACCAGGACAAGATCGCCATGTTGAAGTTCAACGAATTCAACCTCGGAGATCACAAGAACTATAGTATGCTCACCCCATATTTATAACTAACCAAGATGAAGGGGAAGAATTCAAATATAATCCCCCAGCCATGGACGATGAACCTCACGCAGTCGACCCTGTTGAATGTCATGAAAATTCCACACTTTGGAAGGTACCAGGAAGTTAATGCCTATGTCAAGATACTAATTTCATGTTACCATGGTAGCTACTTATGGCTAGACCACCGTATCACAGTTGATCTGACGCTGATCCATAGGATCACAGGATTGAGTATGCAAGGACCTGAGTTGTAGGAGTTCTATCCAGGAAAAGCCACATATCGCGCACTAGCACAGAAGATCAAGGATACCTACGACGATGTTGAGAAGGGGACGTGAGGCTACAAGGTAGCTTCCATCCAGAGTGTCGCAGTGTGCCTAGCATGTCAACTGATAGTTGGAAATATAGCAAAGAAGAATCGACCTACACAGGTCACATGCTTTGTTGTTGACCTTGCAGGGAAGTGCACGGAAGGCCTATAGATGAACTAAGAGAAGTACCTAGTTAATCAGTTGGAACTAGACTGCCACGAAGCACAGGATCAGGGTTATGAATTTCACTTTAGCTGGCTCCTGATCCTCATTGCGTTTGTTTCCTGGGAGATGCCAAAAGGTGCGACCTTCCTGGATATCAAGTCGTTCAAGACGCTTGCTGCAAAGTTCACCATGCTTTGGTACTCGAGCAAAATGAGCAAACAATGGAATTCAAACGATGTTTTTCACACATATTACCTTCAACTGAAAAGATCCATCGAAGTCGAACCTCAAATGAATCTAAACATCTTACAGAGGTTCCGACCCTTGATGAATTTCTGCGCATATCAGAACTTCATCTACATTACAGCACGAGCCAATGAACATAAGGAGAAGCTCCAATAATACTATAAACTCATGGAAGAAGACCTTGAGGAGATCATTAAGGACTGGTTAGTTGACCTCCTTATCCCCACCAACCCTACAGAGATGTCTGAACCTGAACTTGACAGCTCGGAGGACGCTCACAAAGAAAAGAACACACTTGTAACTAGTAGAAGGAAGAAGACTAAAGAGGTCCAAGACTTAAGCAGTGCCTCAGGAAAGACCGCTTTAGTATCACCTAACCGAGGGGGTGATGATGAAGTAGAAGAGATAAATGGAAAAGAAACTGAATAGAAGCAAGGTGAAGTAACACCACCCAGAGACGAGGTTGATCCCCTGAAGAAGTGGAGGGTTTCTCCTCTGAAACCTTCTTCCCGGAATAAATCAAGAGCCACCGTGACCAAGATGCAGACTGTACTCACTAACGATGATTTTGACTTCATCATAGCAGATCTAAATGATGCTTCACTGGAAATCATGGAGAAACAAGAAGCCAAGTAGGAGGAAATGTATGATAGAATTGAAGCCGAACTCCGAGGGGTACAAGAGGCCCTTCAATCTAGTCGTGTAGTCTCCACTACGCCATTGCCATCGGGAGAACCAGAGTTGGGAGATGAGCCATCCCAACTCCGTCGACTAGTAGATGCAACTAAAGCTCACCTTCACCGAGCACAAGAAGAAACAGAACAAGCCACCTAGGCCTTGAATCAAGTGCAAGGAATAATCATAGAACAATGCAGATTTGTAGAGTAGGAGAAGGTTTCTCTCTAGGAAACGTTTGATAAAGAGAAAGAACAGATACAACAAGGAAAATAACAGTTGCTCGAGGAGCAACTCGAAGTGAAATAAGTGGTCAACAAAGCACTTCGCTCTGTGACAGGCTTAGAGCCACAGGAAAATACCAAGTTTCACATCAAGTAGAGAAGCTTGTGAAATCTATCTAGTAGCTACAACAGAGAATATCAGACTTAGAGCTCCGCATAGTGCCCGACACTCCGTAGGATGTAAGGGATCAAAGAGAAGAAACTTCCCGTAGTGCAGTTGAAAGAATACAATTCCTTGCCATGGAATGCAAGCAACTGAGTGATCTCAGTGCCCAGATGTATGAGAGACTCACTGAGAATCCAGAATTAAAGACACTAGAGTCACAGCTCCAGGAAGCGAAGTAGCAAGCAGAGACAATACAGGTGCAGTTGAATCCCTTGTCAGCTATTGAAATAATGAAGCGATCCTAAGAGAAGCACACCACCCAACAATAGGTCCACACCATTCAGAGCAGAGTTATGGAAGTGACTCAAAGGATCCAACCTATACAGGATGAGGCTTACCAACTATCCACAGAGATCAAAGGCTGAGGAGCATAACTGGAGCAAGTTCTCACAACAACTGAAAAACACCTAGAGGAACCTGTCAAAAAAGAGTCATCCAAGAGTTTGTTGAACAGGAGGCTGTGGCACAACAACAAGTCGAAGTATCTCGAGCCAAGCTTGAGGATTTTGAAGCAGAACTAACTAGACTAGAGTGACTCGAGATGAATCACAGGTGAGTGTTGGGGGCATGTTGGCCCTTGACCAACTTTTGTGGATTCTTGGTCATGTCTGAACTATTTTGGGGGACTTCGACAAGCTATCGAAGGTGGAGAATAAGACGAAGAAGAGATCGTGGGATCTCGTCCTCTTTTTAAGGATTTTTGGGTCTTGGAATTATGTAACGAGTATGGGAATGTTAGCCCATGGGTTTACCCATGTTTAGGCCCAATTTTGTAATATATATAGAAGACTAGGCGATGTAAGGGGAGAGAGAGGCATCTATGTGATGGAATGCTAAGTGCTAATGTTCGATCTATGTGATCAAGAGTTGTAAGTGCTTTGTGAATAATGTGTAAGACTTACAAGGCTAAGTGCAAGTAATTGTAAGAGACTGTGTAAAAGTTTGGTGTTTTACCCTAGCTTGAAGAAGGAGGATCTGACGGAGTGTGTGCAGATCTCCTGTCTTCTGCAGAGTAGGATTTTGATTCTATGTGCCTATAAGAATCTTGACCAAATATAATAAAGAAGAGAAGAGTTGGTGGACGTAGCCCCAGGGTGGGGGTGAACCACGTACATGTTGTGTTTCTATGCTTTGTGCGATGTATTGATGTATTCATGTGTTTACTTGCTAAGTGCTTTGATATAGATAGATAGATCTATTGATGCTTTATTCTTAATCATGTATATGGATGCTATATATGACCTATGTGAATGTTCTTATTGCTTGAATCTACTAAATCTAATCTATCTCTTTATGCTAAGTGCTACTAGATACCTTAGATCTGAATGAACACTGCGATGCTCTATGATTAGGGTTTTATCTGCGAAGTAGATACTGGTTAAATATTAATGAACTATCATTGCTAAGTTCTATGTTAAGGTGTTACAATCACAGATTTTTGTCTCAGCTAAGGTTGCATACAATGAAGTCATGGAACCACCCCTGCCTCTACCTCGGGTGAGACTTCATCTTCTTCGCAGGTGTTACTGAAAGGGCTGGTAGTTAGGGTTTTGTGGGTGTGGTGTTGTAGCATTGAACCCTAGGTCTGCCCCTGTGCCAACATGTCACTTTGTCCTTTTCCTACTTGTCTTCTTCCCCTTCCTCTTCTTGGTTTACTTTGTCGCCTCCTCCTCCTCTAGGTGAATCAGGCGTAGTTTCCTCCAATGCCCTTTTTATCTCCTACACTTCTTCCTTATTCTTCTTCTTCTTAGTGTTGCTTGGTCCATCATACTCTTCTCAAGTGACCAAAGGATTTCTGATGATATCGGGGTCAGAGAGCTCTGTCTGCTTGACTAGTACAAGGAATTTCTCAAGCCATTCCTTAGTTATATCTCCCATGTATTCATCAGTCAATTTGTAATATGACTGCAGCTCCTCCTTTCTTGTGTCCCTGCGCACAGTGATTTAAATGAAATGGAAGTCTGCGTGGAACTTCATTAGTGGCCTGTAAGTATGCAAGGTGTTCAGAGTCATTTGAGGGAATGACTCAATGGCTCGCGTGAGCTATAAGTAGTAAGTGCGAAACACTGCATTTGATTTTCATTTCTTCACCATGTCGCTCGTATACCACAAGGTGGTGAACCTTGCGGCCAGTGGTTCTAATGGCTTGACTTCCGAGAATGTCGCTCCCTCCGACATCTCCCAAGCAACAAACACAATGAGGATCAACAACCAGTTGAAGTGGAACTTATAGCCTTGGTCCTATGCTTCGCGACAGTTCTTCTCTAACTCATTGACGAGGTAGCTTGCCCAGTTCATCTGCATCCCTTCAACACACTTCCTTGCGAGGTTGATGATGAACCCCGTGACTTGCATTGGTCTGTTCTTCTTAACGATCTTACCAGTGATCAACTGGCAAGCTGGGCACACTGTTCCCTATTGGATGGAGGCTACCTTGTAGCCTCACTTCCCCTTTTCCACATGGTTATACGCCTCCTTAATGTGTTGTTCCAAGGAGCGATCTATAATTTCTCCTAGGTAGAATTTATGAGGGTCTGGTCCTTGCATGCTTAGTCTAGTAATGTGGTGGATTAGCGTCAGATCCACGGTGATGCACCTATCCAACCACAGGTACCCGCCATGGAAGCATGAAAGGAGGATTTTAACTCATGCATTAACCTCCTAATGTCTGCCGAAGTGAGGGATATTCATGACATTCAGGATGGTGGACCTTGCGATCTCCTTGATCCAGGGTTGGGGGACTATCTCGTGGCTCTTCCTAGTCATCTTTGTCAAGTAATTGTGTGGTGTGAGCAGTGCATAATTCTTCATATCTCCCAGGTTGAAATCACTGATCTTAAGATCAGGGATCAGTCCTAGCTGTGGTCCAACTACGTGTATCCCCTTTGGGAGGTACGCAGTGATGAGTGTGTATTCGAAATCTCTTGGGATATTGTCATGACTAACTGCGCTAGCCAGAGGCAGGATGTAGTTGGAAAAGACCGACGGGATCTACTTTTCATTCCCCAGATCGTCGCGGTGCTTGCTTCTCTTCTCTGTCACAGTTAGGGATGGCCTAGATCAACATCCAATTGATGGGGATGCTTGTAATCCTCTCATCGATGAGCCCTGTACTCCTGCAGACATGACCTTCTCAGCCATAAGTTCTATTAAGATATCTGCCACAGACTTCTCTACTGCGTTGCATTCGCCCGACATACATGCTTGTGAGAAAATATCTCGGGTAGGCGAATAAATACTCAAGGTAAGAAAAACGGGTGGCAAGGTCTCAAAAGCACAGTGTAATAGCAACCAGTTAGCTTGAATATCTTAGTTTGCAAAATTTTCCATGGTGCAACATTCAACGGGATAAATAGACAACGTCGTAATATATCCCTTCAACGAGCATGAATGCCTCAATAAATACTATTCCATCTGTTATGGCGTGGTCCCAATGGTCCAATGGCGATCTTTCCATAGCATTGTTCTAACGGTCGGGACACCTCCAACGGTTATATTTCTTTGCCATGGCGAAGTTCCATTCTGTGTTGTTCTGCTATTCTAGCGAGGTTCAAGTTCTACAAGCCTACTTTCTACGAAGTCTTTTCTGGAACCTCTTGCAATTTTTCTAACTTTTATTTCTTTTTACTGAGCTTTCTGGCCTTTTTTCCTATGATTTGAGTCTCTGGGTTCCTCTTTCCATTCTCATTCTTATTTTCTCTTATCGTGAGAACTTCACACTACTGAGGGTATTTCAAAGAGTTCGAGTGTAATACCTCTTCTCTTATTACTTTTGGGGTAGGTGTTCTTCTCTCCTGCATGGATAGGTTATTTAAGCCTTCTTGTGTTCTTTCAACTTCGATAACTAGGTATCTAGCCCTCAGTTGCTTCGACTTGTCCTCTTGTTCTTCTACTAAGTGCGCTATTCTCCTAGCCACGAAATCCCTTAATTCTTGTTTTTTCTGTTCTGTAGCTACCTCTTTTGCTTTCCTTCAGATTTGATCTTTCTCAATCTAGGTCTTTCCTAACAAAAGTGCAAAAGGATCGTTGTCCTCAACAAACCTAATGACCTTAAATTATTCTTCAGTCAATGCTCCATGAGAAATCGTAGGTACATGAGTAAGTCTTCCACATAGGGTTATCTTATTTCCTTTAAACAATCCTATCCCTCCTAATGAAGGAATCACAGCAGGATTTCCCAAAATTTCCCAGGAACTTTTTGGCATAATGTCCACCTGTGTTTCCTCATCCAGAACACAGTCTATGTCGAAGTATCCTATTCTTGTTTCTATGCATTCCTTCTCTTTTAAGATCTCTGGTAAACTGATGTCTTTGTGATCATTCAATCTTTCTTTCATCTATAATAATATAGTCTCTGATTCTTTCTGGTGCTCTATCATATTCTTATTTTCTTGACCTTCTTCATGGTTTTCTTGTCTCATGTTCATCTTTTCAACTTTAGCAATCATTCTAGGGAAATCCAAAACCTCATTACCAACAACTTTACAACAAAGACAAATAGGACCTATACTAGGGCATTCCTTAGAAAGATGTCCCGATCTTCTGCAGTTATAACATAATGTCAATCCTCTCTTTCTCTTAAATTATCCCCAACCTTTTCTGTACTACACACTGGGATCATAGTGATGGACCTGCAAAAAATTATTTCTAGGATCCTGCATCCACTTGTTAGTCCAAAAATTCTTTCTATGCATAGGAATAACATGTCTTTCACTATTTCTATCAAATTTATTCATATCAAATCTTCTTTCTTCTAGTTGTTCCCTAGTTTTTAGACTAGAACAATATCTATCAAACATACCTAGATCCATACTTTCGAAGACAATTTTTTCACATATCTTACCTTTTCCAGAGCACAAATATTTAAGATCTTACCTCTTTTCTTCATATCTGATTCCCTTTTAAGCACAGAGCTTCACAAGTCAATTAGAATACTGTGCACTACAGCAACAAATCTACACACATAGCTTTCTCTTTTCTTCAGTTCCTAGCAATCACAGTTTCAGGTCCCGACAATGGAACCATTTGTTGGCATAGGGGTAGACCCAAGGTTCAACGCTTCAACAACGCACCAACAAAACCTAACTACCGACACTTTTGGAAACACCTGCGAAGAAGATGAAGTCTCACCCGAGGTAGAGGCAGGGGGGTTGCAGGACTCAAGTGTCTACAACTTTGTTTGGACACAGATCTATGATCATAATACTTTAACAAAGCACTTAGCATTTAACATTCATTGGTCTTTAACCATTATTCACCTCGTAGGTTACACCCTAGATCTAGATCAACGTAGTAGTAACCAAGATATAATACTTTCATTCACTTATCACATAACATTAACTCAAATCTAGCATTCATTCACCTTATTAATCACTAAGCTACTACATCATATGCATTCATCAATCAACACTAAGAAAATAGAAACCTAAACACCATGAATGATATATCACAAAGCACATCGACACAAGATATACGTGGTTCACCCCTGTGTGGGGCTACGTCCACTGACTCTTCTTCTCTTCTTATTAGTCTCTTCCAATCTCCTTACATGCACAGAGACACAAAGCCAACTCTGCATAGGACAGGAGATCTGCGCACACCTTGCCAGGTCCTCCTTCCCCAAGTTAGGTCAAAGCACAGAGCCTTTACACGATCTGTGCACAAATCACTTACAAAACCACTTGCACTTAGCTCTGCAAGCCTAAACACATGTTCTTTCACATAGCTAATATTAGCACTAAGCCATCAGCCTACTAGGTCTACTTCTTACATCACCTAGCTACTTATTTATACATTACAAAAGGGGCCTAAACATGGGTAAGACCCATGGGCCGGCATCCCATACCCGCTACATAAGCCCTAAAACCCAAAAATCCCACAAAAAGGGTGAGATACCGCGATCTACACTTTGCCTGGGCATTCCATCTTTGACCAGCCTGTCGAAGTCCCAAAATTGGTCAATTACTACCAAGGTTCTCCAAAAAATGGTCAAGGGCCAACAAACCATCACAAACTTAATTAAGGAAATGGAGATTAATTAATGGTTGTTGTATATGTTTAAATAGTATGGAATACAACAACATAATATTTGACAAAACCGCATTCCCAAATTCATCCAAAAGAGGCGTAACTGTAGGAATTCGGGCGCTATAGAATGTCTTGGAAAATCCACCTTGAATATCCACCCTTATCTCTCAAACCGTTTTTACTTTTGAAAATCAACTAACATCTAACCAAATTGGGCTCTTTTGCACAAAACCCATGTCGTGGATTTTCAAGATTCCTCTTCATCTATTAAAAAATGACATGGAAATTTTGACTATCAGAACTTCCAATCAGTGGTAGAATTTCTAGTAGCTGTGGAATTGCCAAGAACTACTAAATTTCACAAGTTAGGAAATAAACTCATATGCTCCAAATAATCATTAATACATGGAATATTCATATTTTTTAACATTATTATGGCTTTGAATTTCATATGAGTGAATATGGGTAATCATGGTGGAAATCGAATAATATGTGTAAATGAAGGTGTAAATGAGTGGAATATAAAAAGGAAAGCGATACAAAACTAAGTAAAATAATCCTTTAAAACATGTCAAATTCAGGGCCCAACAGTACCTCTTCATATAAAATGTACAATGCTGCAGGTTTTCAATTTTGTTAATTTGTTTATTTTGATGCAAGTGAAATTCTAATTACATCACTCATGTCACTAAGAAGATATATTCAGTTTAGAAATTGAGTATCCTCAACCTTGTTACATCCATAGCTTTATGATTATAGAGGATTTTGATTATTATTCTAGGTTTTGCTTTAAGCTATCTTGAAGTATGCAACATAAGTGATATTGAGCACTTTTGTAAACTTCATTTACAAAACTATGTCTTTCTTTAATTTTTAATTTTACATTTGTGTTAATGACATGTAAATGACAAATTTCCACATAGTAATGGAAAGTATTTATGATAGCATATTTATAATTATAGGTTGTTACAAA
Organism: Picea mariana; assembly: GCA_032191745.1. Taxonomy (NCBI): domain Eukaryota; kingdom Viridiplantae; phylum Streptophyta; class Pinopsida; order Pinales; family Pinaceae; genus Picea; species Picea mariana. The sequence continues at coordinate 361,011 of JASDQU010103325.1, read as the reverse complement.
CTCGTCAAAACATTCAAATCAAGGCCCTCAAGAGAATATCCCAGCAACTTGTTGAAAACACCTTACCAATATGTGGTGGCCATGCTGTGTAGATTATATGGGAAGCTTGATGCTTCAAAATTCGTAGTAGCATGGGTGCCTCTCATCTACTATGTTGTAGATGTCAGGTCAACCTTCAATTGGGTTGACATTCTATCAACATCCTTGGAAGAAGCTCTCAGAATAGCCAAAGAGACATGGTTTTCATCTGTCACGCATATCCACAGATGGGTTGGGCTTGGCAACCTAGTTATCCCCCAGTCCATATATACTACAAGGTGCTTTGGGAACACAAGTATCAAATAAAATATCACAAAATCTGTGATCACTTCTTGGCACCCTTGTTTCAACTTATATTCAACTCGCTTGCACCATTCATTACAAATAAATAATATGCGATAGTCAAGAGGATAGTCGACTGGTACCTACTAGAGTATGAAACATACTTAAGGATATAAAAAGTCACCAAAGCTCCTCATTTTCTCCCAAAATTCATTCCGGACAGGCTCATGTTACAGGAAATTTCTTACCAAACTATGGTGCATGGAGTTGGAATAACTCTCTACAAGGATAAGAAGGATATATGGCCTCCTCTCCCACTATGGGTCGGTTCATACTCCTTCGAAGAAGTGAAGGAGGCCCAAGCTGAAGTGGACATATTGAAATATTTCCACTTCGAAGAATAGACATTCCAGAGGCAAGATCCTTTGAACATAGTCAAAGATCATTGAATCAACCACATATACAGGTGGGAATACAAAATTGATGTTTGGGAAGAAGAAGAGATCCACTGTCGCATGAGGACATAGCATGATATTATATTCAAGTGAAAAGAAAACCCACTAGATAGAGTTTCAGATGAACAAAGAGTCCAGGAGGCCCAAAAGAAGGCCAAGAAGGAAGCGACAATGGAAGCAGAAGAAGCAAAAACCATGATAACAACCACAACCTTAGAAGCAACAACAACAGAGGAAGAAAGAAAAAGGAAATAAGTTGAAGTGATTGAAGCAGTAGAAAACAAGAGAAGGAAAGAATATGAGGATGAGGAGAGAAAACAAAATAAATTAGAAGATGCAACAACAACCAAGTTATCTGCAAAACATCAAAAGAAAGAGGAAAAGGTAAAAAAAAGAAACAAAGATGCATATTAGAAGAAGTGAAAAGAAGAAGAAGCTACAGTTGAGGCAACAAATGAAGTGAAAGAAGCAGTAAAATATGAAGCAATAGTGAAAGAAACCAAAGAAAAGAGGGCAGTCGAAGAAGCAACAACAAATGTAGCAGAGGAAGAATAAAGGAAGCGAGATGAAGAAGAAATAAAAAACAATGATTCCCCCATGGACATTGACATTCTGAGGTCATAAAATAAATCCCCACTCACCAGGGGTCACTTCCCACTACTGAACTTAGATTGGGATTGTTCATTTCTTCCAAGGCTCACAAGGTGGCCAATATGAACACTTTATGATTCGATAAAACCTCTGACAAGATAGTGCAATAGCAAACCAAGAAGCTCCCTATTATTGGGAAGGATCCAATATATGTGGTTACCAAAAGAACTATGAAAAAGAATGTCAAGAAGAACCCGCTCTCAATCGCATCAGCTAGAATTTCTCTCACGATGGCATCAGAAAAAAAACTTAAGGACCTGGTTTGTGAGAACCAAGAAAAGGATGACGGGATTAAATATCTAGAAGAATAATTCAGGCGTGACAAAAGAGATAAGGAGAGACTTAAAGAATTCATAATATGTTCCAAGAGATTTAGAATGGAGCTTCACGTCATGGTAGTTGTCATGTATGTGAATCTTCAAGTCTTCCAACAGTTGGCGGCACAAATTATGGACCATTATAACACATCACAATCCAAGAATGTTGAATTCACTACCACCAGAGAATGCCTAAATGATATGCAATGGTGGATTGCTAAGAATATAGATGCCCTAGCTGGACTTCCTTGCATATCAGAGTTGGAGAGCAAATTTGACTATGTCTCTCTTGATAATTTCCAACAAACCAGGGAGAAGGTTGAAAAGGATATAAATAATCCATTGTCAATATGTGCATAGATTCACAAGGAAGAACACATCTTAACACACAAAGGACACCTGGCTCTGATTGAAGCACTCGGAAAAATGAAATTCGATGAGCAGAGTTTTTAGGAAGTTGAGTTGAACATGAAGCAGAGGAAAATGGATTCCCAACCTGCAACTAGAGTAACAATGGACCTGATGGAGAAGCATCTCGTAAATCCAACCAAAATGCAGAACATGATTCAAGATTTCATGGTCAACTTGACAAGAGATATGGAAACCCTCTTACAAAATTCAATAGATCATAAAGTGGTGTTGGATATGCTTCCATTTTGTATTGCCAATGTGGGATAGGATGAATCTTGGGAAGCTTACTTGAGAGACAAAGGAAAATGAAGGAAGACAAAATAGCCAATTTGAATATGTTCACAACTTCTTTCTATTTTGTCTTTTTTCCAACTATACTGAATTTTTTCTTATTGTAACACATGTCGAAAATAATTGACAGGGGAAGATGAAGAGACTTGTAATTGCTTCTTGCATAATTAAAGAAAACCACATAGGCAAAAACTGAAATACTATAAGTAGAGGAAGAGACCCATTTTGAAGGGGCTCTTCAACCATTGCAAATTTGGGAACTATTTTCTGAAGTAATATTGAGAAGCCCTCAGGACCGATTTTGCTGGAGAGAAATGTTGTTGCTGATAGCTATTTTTCTTTGAACTACCTCAAGTGATATGTTATGTTGTTTGCATATGTTGTAAGAATGTTGTTTCATTTATATACGTTTCTTATGCGAATAGATATTTTCCTGCAGTTTGGTATTTTATCTATTGTTAATTATCCTAAGATGATGAGCAGTTTATGCATGTCATTTTTTAGCTGAGACTAATCTGGATATGTTTTTATATGCATGTGTTATTTAACTATGTTTCTTCTTAACAACTATTTGGAAGGCGTTCTCATAGGGATTATTGACCTTCCCAACTACTTAGTATTTAGTGTAGTTGCTCCAGCTAGCTAGGATAGGGTAGAATAGATTTTATTTTGCAAGTATTTAGTTTGAATTTGCATTCCCCCTTACATTCAAAACCATTCATTCATCTCCCCAACCCAATAATGGTAGTTGGTCCAGAATTAGGATGGGTCTCCGAATCCAAATGTTGTGTAGTCTAATTGGAATCGCATACTTGAGAGTACCCCTATCTATTGAAGGGAATTTTCCCACATCAACAGGTCCTAAAGACGCAATGCGGGAGATCAAGGAGACCATTCAAGAGGATTACATGCAAATTTTGAAGAAACCTGAATGTATATTGTATGTAAGTGCGCAAGGCTCCATTTTGGAAGCTAGAGTTCCTTGAGCCACATCTCAGAGACTTCCTATCTGATCTATACTAGAGCCCTGGAAGGGAATTTGTAAATCATGAGGGACTATGGTGTAGAGAAGGGGTACACTTCCTTGAGTTTTCTAGATTGAGGGGAATGAGAGATTGATGGTTGGAATTGTTGCAGGAGTTGTGAACTTGAAAAAGTATCAAGTGTTGTAATGTAAATTTTGTACATGTATACCATTATGGTGTTGTGCACCAAGGACGGTGAAAATTGAAGGGAGAGGGGGATGTAACATCCTTTTTTTTAATCCCCATATTAGTAATATGTAATTTAAATATGATGTACGACCATGGGCCCGACTATGTAATATGTAAACATTGTAAATCATGATAATAAAATAAAATGTAACGTCAGCTCCAAGAAGACATGGACAGAGTAATGGGGGGCTAAGTTTCCACAAGAGAGGGAAAGTTATAAGAGGGTTTCTATGGGGGGGAATATCCATGGATATTAATTCTAACCTAATTTCCAGAAAATATTATTGTGTATAAACCTTCTAATTTTCATTTGAGTGTATCAAAGCCCCAATCATTAAACACATGTAAGAGGGTTGGTGTGCAAAGTCACATCCCATATTTATGAGGGCATGGGAACTGAGTACAATCAACATTTGGAAATGTGAGAGTCAACATGCATGGGTAAAAGGGAAATTTGAATGGGTAGTGTAGGTAGTTTTTACATGTAGTTTTTTGAGCATCAAGGGAGGAGAGAGTGTTGGAACTTAAAGGAATCCATATGGGCATGCTTGGTAGCTTGTTAGAGTTGTATATTCAAGAAGAAACACATTGTCATACCTGCAGAGTGAGTTTTTTGTGTGATATTTTCCCCTAGAGTAGTGATTTGTTGTTGTGATTTTTCCTGTGGTAGTTGACATCCCTAGAGTCCTCCGCAAGTGAGATTCCTAGCCAACCTGTGGTGGAGCCCTGAAGGGAAGTGGGAAGGCACAAGGGACTATGTGTAGTGAAGGGGGATCTCATTCCTTGGGTTGTGCAGGTTGAGGGTAAGAGAGATATAGGATTAGGATAGTTGTAGGAATATTAGTTTTATGTAAGTATTATTGGGTTGTGAGTGGACAATAGAGACACCCTCCATTGTGGATTTGTATCCCTAGCTCAGGAGTGATTTTCTACTGATATTTGGAGAAGAAATATACATTTGGGAGGAACGTCCATCCAGTACAACATGTTTCACATATGTTGATAAAAGATAAGTGTTTTATCTTTGTTCTCTATTTTTAGTCATGGGTTTTATTTGATGTGCATAAACTATGAATCTTTAGCATCTATATGTTGTTGAATGTTAATTTAGATGCATTCATGTTTTAAAAATTTTGTTATATGCAATTGTATTATAGCGTCATTTGACACCAAATATGATTATGATGACTTATTGGCCTCGGTCACATCCATTTCCCTACTTGTAGGACCAATTTCCTCCTTTCCTCCTAAAAAATGCTTTAAAAACCCCATTTTGGTTGATGTACATGAATTGCCTTAAAGAATCTAGCATACATACACGTGTTTCTAGTTAGAAACCCGTGTACATGTTAATTTGGCTCAAAAACTAAAATAATTCCGACTTTTTGGGAGGAGTTGACAGGTTCCCCATGTTCTTGACCACCTGTATCTTGTCCATAACTACTCCGACTGTCAAAAAGGAGTATAAATTAGAGCCTTGGGTGGAGGAAAAACATAACAGAGAAATGCATCCTTATGTTGTTAATTCCCTACAAGTCCCCTTTTTTCCTTGCATCTGAGATCGTCCCTTCCATCTGAAAACCCTTGTTTTCAAAAGTTGTGTTCTCCCTATATTGTCAGGAAGAAACCCTTGACCTTCCTTGGGCCTGTTGGAACACAAAGTATTGGAGGTATTGTTGGTCATCTATGGCCTTGGGTGGAGGAACTTAGAGTCCAGTTTCAGGGCCGTGCTGTAACGGTTACACGTTGTAACAAAATTTTATGTTGGTCATACTAAAATCTCTCATTCTCACCCAATTTCATGTGTTGATTCATGTTTCAAGTATGTCTTGTATCTTCTATTTTGAATCTATTATGGAAATTGTTATGGTCATGTTTTAGTTGATTTTCAGATAATTAATTCTTTGTAGTTGTTCATCTCTTTATGTGCAAGAGATTTCAAAGGATCATTGCAGAAGAGTGTTGGAGTGAAAGTATTCAAGCAGGGTCGACATCAAAAATCAGAATCTAGGCTTGTTCTCTTCTCTCTCCCTTGAAAGTTAGTTATAGCAAGGTAGTTATTCTTAATTAACTTCTTGATTTGAGTCTAAGAGTGGTATTTTAGGGTATCGCTATGTTGTGGCTCTGACCCATAGCCATAGGACATTATTTTCCATAACCAAATTGGTGACTCCACTGGCAACATCTCCCTTTTTGGGTCGTTAAGGGTACTTTTGGATTGTATTTCTTTTGAAGCGTTTTTTGTGTCTTTGACCATTATTTAGCATTCTCTAAAATTGTATGATCGTTCTTGAGTCTTCCAAGCCCTTTTCTCTCACGTTTGAGGATTTTTTACTAGGTTTACGTGGGTTTCCTTGAGTAACGTTGCGTACATACGTGGCTTTCCTTGAATACATTCGTGTACATATGCTACTTGTCTTCAAGAGAGTCACATACATATGCAACTTGTCTTGAAGAGAGTCACGTACATGTTCTGGGAGTGTTTTTTTCTCTCTTGCTCAAATTTCTAAAAGTTGGGTGTTGGTAGTGTAGGGTCTTCCTGGATCCTGTGTGTTTTAGAGATTGCTTTTTGGTTTCTGAAATTGTTTCTTTCATTTCAAGATTATAAGAAAAGTCCAAAAAAAAAAAAACATTCTTGGTTTCTTTTTGGTTGTTAATGGTTTTAGGTCTTTAGAAATATTTGTCAGGTGTATGTTGCACTCTAACCTATTTTAACAGTTCTTCATTGGGTGTTTAGTCATCTGTTGTAGTATTTCTTTCCTTCTACCTTCTTGTTTTCTTGATTTTCTTATAAAAATGGAAGTGTGAGAGCATGTTCTTGTGAAATTTCTTCCTTAACCTGTGCACTTGCATTCAAAAAGAAAGAGTTCATTATATGCAAGTTTTCTTTCAAAATTTTCTCTTGCACTTTTCAGAAAAACAAAAGTATTTTTGTTTGCATTTAGGGTTAGTTTCTAAGGTGCATCTCCATCATTTAAAATGAAAAAGAGAAAAAGTTGCAATTTTCATTTAGCATAGTGTGTTGCATAAGCTGTTGTAGATTTCAATTGAATTGTGTATTGCATTGAAAGTGAAAAATTTACATTTGCATTGCATTGAAAAGGAAACATCTTTATTTAAAGAAGAAGTGAATTACCATCTATATTATACACCTCTTTATTTTGAAGAATTTAGCTTGTTTTTATCAGTAATATTCTTAGAGTGTGTTGGAGCACGTATATGTTTTTCTAAACTTTAGACTTTAAATAGATTTCATTCCCATTTAAATAAAAACAACGCATGCTTGATTTTCACCGTTGATGAAGTCTTCCATATAATCAAATGATCCTAATCTCTTAGGAGTTATGGAGCCGCCTACTCATTAAAGAAGTCAAATCACTAAAGAATACTTTGGAGTTTCAAGTTTCAGAGTTTCATACATTAGGCGTTTCAACATGCCTCACCTTCAGAATCCCGATACATGAAAAGCATTCGATCCTAGTCACCATATACACGTACCTTCCTCAGCTTTAACATGTCACTGCGGAAAGCAACCCTTCGGGAAAACTACAGAAGATCAAACTTGTAAATCTATGAAACACGAAGTCCTGAAATATTAAACCTTGGTTAAATAAGCTAATCTCAATTATAGGTCATTAATAGTGTCACACACTCGAAGTTCGGATATTCACCATCCATCGCATTGTAAATTCATGAAACCTGAACTTTTGAAATGTATTAAGCGTTAAACAAAGTTAATTAAATATTAAAGATGATTAACGAGTAATTAATCACTTCGTGGTTTCAAGATTGAGAAGTCATATATCAAGCTGTTATTGGATACCCCAAGGTTTGAAGGCCCGAAAAGAGTTAAGGTTAAATATGATTAATTAACAAGTTAAGAACTATTATCTCATGTTAATCTTTCATTGAATCGTAGTTCGGATAAATTCAAATTTCATCTATGCTTTTCCCGATCACGAACCACCAACCATTAATGGTATTAATAGTTAATCTAGGGAAAATGATTTCAACTAAGATCTCAAAACACCGCCCAAAATATTTTCATTAAGGGAATTAAACAGGTTGTTAGTGAAGGTATACACAAATTGATGCACTTAAGGTGAAAAAGATATTACATTCTAAATTCCATTTGTGTTTTTCACAGAGAAATCTTAGCAAGATAAGAAGTTTTGTGCATTTGTTGTGACAGGTAACACAGTGTTGAGTTTACTACTATCATGGTTTCGTGGAAAATGGTCAAAGGGACTTGTGAGAGCTCAAGCCAAAACACAGATGTCCTCTCGGACACATCACCGAGAGTTGTGGAGACCAAAAAAACTTGGACGCATGTCTGTGATATATTACAATATGAGCTGAACATCTGTCCAGAAGAGTTAGATTATGAGGGGCCGAAACTCAGGCGATGAAGCTCAAATACGTAGCCCAATCAAAGCTTCATAAGATATTCACGCGGTTGAGGCTCATGCCATATAACAACATGATAGGTTGGGCCCTGGAGAACATTGACGTCGTGACCAGGGCCATCTAAAATTCACATAAAATTGTTGTTGGGCATTTCCGCCCAGAACATATATAGGTGATGTACAAATTGTCCCCAGCATTCAAACATAGTTATAATGCCTCTTTCTTAAAGGAGTTTGATGAAGAAGAGTGCCCACAATGTCTTAAAAATTACCCTGACTTGATCAAAGATTGGTGGGCATGCCCTGAGAAATTTAGCGCAGACACCCATGGCATATACGCCACTGCATCATTAGATGCTCATATGATGTATGTGGCCATGATACTATGTAGACTTTTCGGGAGAGAAAACTCTGCCCACTTCCTATTATCATGGGTACCTATCATGCATGAAGTTGTAGAGGGTTTTTCCTTCATTTGGGCCAAGATATTATTAGACATTTTGGCCAAGGAAATCACCGAATATCAAACATTGAAAGCCAAATGATGACCTGCCCCATTTTACATGTCGACATATCTTATGGATGTTTCTTGTTTTATCATGCTTTTTCCTTTGATGGGCTGGATCTGGGCACCGAGCAGTGCTGAACCAATACATCTTTATCATTCCAAGCTATGGGAAGATAAAGAGAAATATTTATTCTATGAAATCTACAATTATGTGGTGGTGTCGATGCATATTTCTATATATGGGTGCCCACCTCCCAGGATTTCTGAAAAAATAATGACCAACCTAGGGAAGATAGTGGATTGGTACATTGAAGAGCATTTATCTTATATTAGGGTTTTTGATTGTTCGGTTCCTCTGCATGCCTTGCCCAAGTTTCTACCATATTGATTGGTGTTTTGTGAAGTAGCGCATCAAACTTTTCTTGGGGGAATCAGTAAGGAACTGAAGGCAGTGCAAAAAAATGTATGGCCCACCTTTCCCTTGCAGATTGGTATGTTTTCGTTGTTATATTTCGACCACTCGAAAGTAGAGGTTGCAGCCCTAGAGGAAATCAAGCTTGTCAATATTGAATTCAAGAAACACGATCCTCAGAATATCATGTGGAATCATAAGGCCCTTTACAATTTGAAAAGATATGAGCATGAAGATTCTCCCCAGGATGAGATATTCCAAGGAGTAAGATCCTATCAGGAAGTTTTGAGCTGAGTCCAAACTCTGGCTCCAGATAAATTGGTTGAATTCTATAATTTCCAAAGGCACCGAAGAAATGGCCTTCCTAAAGTCTTGTAGGTAGAAACCCCAACACCTCCAACTACACAAAAAATTGAGGTCCAGAGTTTAGAAACAAGGAGCTCCAATGGACAGGATGCTCAAGCAAATTTGGAGAATACTAAGGTTTTGACTCAGAAAGGGGACACCACATTGACAAATCCACCAAGTGATCAAGCTAAAGATCAAATTGAGGCCTTGATAAAAAAAGGGAGAAGAAAAGCCATTGTCCACACCAAGAAAATCAGCTACCGACACAGCCGGGAAACAACCATCCACCGAGATAGGCAGCCCTGTCCAATATATCACACCTTTACAGTTTAGTAGAGGGAACCTGAGTGCCAAAGTAGTATTCATAGAAAATCTTATGCCTATTTTGGTCGAAGAGATGTCTACTTCCAACTTCTTCTTTAACAAGAAGAGGAGGGATATAGTAAAAAGAGAAACACACCAAAAGGAGGGTGCGACTGTCAAGAGACACATGGTTCTATTGGATGGATAGGCCTTAGAAGAAGCAGACTTTGCTATGGAAGTGGCAGGCTCATTGGGATATTTCGCCACCGCAAATCATTATTCATATGGGAACTTGAAGGAACAACTAAAACAAAAGGAACTATTGGTGAACCAATTGAAAAATCAAGTAAAGACTATGGAACAAATGTCAGTAGAGAGATGAACAAGGGTTTTGAGTAGATTAGAGATTGTGATAGATAGGAAATTTAGCAGCTCAAATTCAGTCTCGACGAAATGCATAAGAACACACACGCAAGTAGAGAATGGGCCATTCAGTAGAGAGAGTTGGTAAAACAACTACAAGCCAAAATAAACTTGACTGATAACACGGCTGTAGATATGGAAGTTTTCCAAGCCCAGGCGTTGAAGGTGCGTGAGAAACTTGAATCAGCATAACAAATCCTTTTCACTAAGATAGAAGTCGTCCCAAACCATTTTCAGGTGGTAGACCAATCCTTAAATAACAGTTTCTTAAAGGAGAGAGAGGCCATTGCTTCTCGAGCTACTTTCTAGGAGGCAGTTGTGTCATCAGCAGGAGAGGAATTAGCCATGGTCTCTATATTGTCTCTTTCAGAGCAAACTAGAGGCGATATAATACTGAAAATCTGGGAGGCTAACATAGTTGAAAGTAAAATATTAGCTAAGGAAGTGAAGAAATCTTGTGAATAAGCATTTCATTCACTCAACAAAGAGTCACTGGGCCTTCAAAAAGATAATATCTCTGAATTCCTGTGGCAAGTTGACATAGAAAAAAATCAACTTAATTTCAGGACAAACATGGAAGAGGCTCGAGCTGAAATCTTGCAGTTGAAACAAATTGATATTACCCAGATTCATAAATGGGTAGTTGATCCTAGTATGTAGCTATAGTCTACATATTCAGAAGACAGGAGAATGGAATATAGGCTGCCTCACTTAGAAAAGAATTTGTATATTTTTTAGGTGAATGACACAACTGAGCCTTCCAGATTGGTGGTGCAGTTCATAGGCAAATGTGTGCAATGTGTCAAGCAAGGGAAAGACAACACGTCTAGGAACAAATGAGACCACGTGGGAATATCATGTACATAGATCATGATTAGAGACCATTTGTTTCTGAGATGGAGAACAAGAAGGAGAAACATCTCTGCTAGTGTGGCAAAGAGACAGGGGAGATGCAAGTGAAGTGTTTCAAATTTCACATGTTGTAATATTTATTGTTTTAGAAATAAGGAGAATCCACTTAGGGTTGATAAATTTTTTGTATAAATACACATTTCAAAGACTTAACACGGTCTGCTTCTTGCCGAATGTAATAGAGAAAATCTCCTTTTGTGAGAGTTAATACAAGCGCAGACTGAGATTCCAACCTTTGTGCAGTTTGAGTTATGTGTCTCTCCTGTATTTCATAATTCTATCTTTATTTATGTCATTCCTTGATGCGTGAGTGGTTGCAACTTAGTACTACATCTATTGTGATCACATTTTATCAATTATTTGATAAGCAAGTAGTTTTTCCTCTGTATTCACTGTAAGTAAATACAAGGCCTACAAGATACTTAGATCATTGTATCTTATATCCTTTCAAGGGTGCATTCTTTATTTTCTTCTACTATGAGAAAGATAATATTCATTGTGTATTGATGCCTCATTTTGTTTAATAGTTTGTAATATTTCACCCATATCATTTGATTTTATAAATCGACTCAGACGACAAAAGACGGCCTCTGTTCTATTCTATCATTAATTTCATTTGAGGATTAATTATTATATAACTAACGGAAGAAAAAACACCTTTCAAAACATCCCTTTATTTTTATGATGCCTTGACATTACCCTCTAACCCTTAAGTGCAATCTCAAGAACAAAATCTTTTTGTCACCATTGGCAGGGATGAAGAAACAAAGTTATTTTTCCCTAGGAGAATGACATTGGTAAGATTATCTCTTTGATAGTGAACAAAGATTGAATACAATAATAAGGCTATTTTTTATCTTTCACTTGGCGACTCCACTACAGATAAACTGGAATTTGGTAGAAAGAATACTAGGAAGAACCCAGATGATCAACAAACTATGCCTGTATGTGATCCCGAAAAGTTGTTAAAACCCAAGGGATACCTCAAATATACTACCTCATATTCAGGTAAGAAGTATCAACCCAAAATAACTCAAGTAAATACTCAGATTCTGGTTGAAATATTAACTCCTGAAGAAAATTTTAAACAAACGATTTCTGCGGAGGCCTCAACTAGAGATACTATAATAAATATTGATATTGACCCTTCCGATACTCAGAATAGTCCAAATAAAATATCCTCATCCATACCCACTATTGTTACTTCTATGTCTACCCCATCCTCACCCGAAACCAAGGTTTATGTTCTGAGAAATCCCCAGGAGCACACCTTATACCTTGATTCATCTCTTATTGGTTCACCTATCTATACGTTTTGTAAGTCTGAAGAAGCTAGTCCACGTTTCTTGTTTCCTCCTCTTCTAGACTTCACACTTTATAACTCTCAGTTCCCAGTATTTCCTTCACTTCATCCCGAGGAAGTTGAACAATCACCGCTTCGGTCCCTATCATTTTACGAAAACTCTCTTTTTAACTCTCGAAGTTAATGCCCCCGACATCAAATGGTTGTTGTTAGAAGAGGTGGCACTGGAGGCGGTGCTGGAAAAGGAGGTGGTCAAGGACCACCACATCCACCCCCTAGAAGTTTTGCGAAAGTGGAGGACATATACACTCCTTTATTCCTTCCCCCTGTCCTTCATGACCTACCCAAAAATTACATGAAAAATTTACCAAAGTTTACAGGAGAGGGAGATTTAATGACAACAGAGCACATAAAATTTTTCGACCAATTCACAGATATGCTCGGCATTGAGAATGGGGATGTTTACTTGATAATTTTAGTGAAAACTTTTGAAGGACAAGTAAGAACATGGTTTCGAGGGCTCCTGGTAGGTTCTATAGATTCTTATGACGTGCTAGAAAATTCCTTTTTAAGGTAGTGGGGAGAGAAGAAGGATCACTTGTATTATCTGACATAATTCAGGGCTCTAAGGAATAAGAATTCTGAGTGAGTCCTAGAATTCACCCAGATATTTAATAAACTCTATCATAATATTCCAGCAGAGGTTAAACCCTCTCAACCCACAGCTAAAGTGACTTTCGCAGGGGCTTTCGAGCCTGACTTTGCCCTACTTTTGAGGGAGAGGAGATCTGCAAACCTCGCAAGAATGCAGGACGACGCCATTGAAATTGATTCGAACATGATGGCATCGGGTAAACTAAAATAAAAGGATGAAACATGAGCCAAATAAACTAAATGATTTAGGGAACAAGCTGTACCCTTTGGATCTGGGAGGTTCACGGAGGATAAAATGGATGATATGGCTAAAATAATCAAAGAATTATCAAATAAAATCTCTAGAATAGAACTGGACCAAGATAAGCCTGATCCATTTGCAAAAAGAAATTTCAAAAGAAATCCCAACCCCTAGGTCCAACAAAGACAAATAAAAAACGAGGACCAAAAAATCAAAGCCCCATTTAAAACAAAAAACTTCATGCAAAGTGATGACATGCAAGACTATGAGGGGTTAGATGAAGATATAACCAATCTCAGTGATGACAACCGAGAACCTCACCTAGCCATACATGATTACAAAAAATATTTAGACCAAGAATCCCTGTTTGGAAATGAGGAAAGCATAAATAATTTGGGAGAGTCAAATTATCAAGGAATCGTTGACTCTATAATGGCAGAGCTTCAACAGAAATATAATTTAAGGCCTAAAGATAAAAATTCTACAACTGATCCACCGAAGAATATCTTTTCAAGAAGTAAAAAGAATGAGGCAGCTCAACCTTCTACTAAAACGCAAGCTGCCAAAACAAAAATAGTTGAAACGTAAGCTGCCAAAACAAAAACAATTGAAACGCAGACAACCAAAACAAACACTGCCTAAACAAAAGAAACACAAACTAATAGGCCAGAAAGAAGAGAAACAGAGATCCCAACCAGGGAGGTTGAGAAGACGATTGGAAGTTTCAATCTGGAAAATGAAATTAATAAAATTAAGATTCATGTACCTCTGGTTGAATTAGCAAAAAATCCATTGTATAGAAAACAAATTGCCAAAATGATAACTTTCTCAGATGCAGAAAGTCATGCGGATGCTATTAATTTAGAATATGATAGACCAACTATAATGTGTGTTCCACATATTGAAAATGCTAAAGACCCTGTCGCTCCTTTTTATATTACGCTGACTGTGCATGATCACCTACTCCATAACTGTATGATGGATTCTGGAGCCTCACATAACTTAATGCCCAAATTTATTATGGAAAAACTAGGTCTTGAGGTTACTAGACCATACCGGGATCTGTATTCTTTTGATTCAAGAAAGGTTAATTTCCTTGGTATGATTAAATATTTGGTGGTTAATCTTGCACATATCCCTGTGAAGAGCATTCTCATGGATGTATTCATTGCCTATGTTCCTATGAAGTATGGTATGTTGTTATCCAGGTCTTGGGGTGCCAAACTTAGAGGATTGCTTCAATTGGATATGACGTATGCTACAATCCCAATTTTCGGTGGACAGTTCACCCGTCTATACAGAGAAACCAGGTTGGTGTATACTGTAAGTGACCCACATAACCCAAATAATTACCCAGTATATGTCATCGATCAGGATTTAGGGAACTGTATATTATCAATTGATGATGGTTTCGATGCATGTATAGAAGAAATTTGTACATAAGAAGAAAACAAAAAAAGAAAAAATAGAAAAAACAAACAAAAATGTAAATAATGTAGGACTTTGGAAAATGTTTTTTGATGGTGCTTCCTCCTGGGAAGGAGAAGGAGATGGGGTGTTGTTTGTGGCACCCAGAGATGAATTCATTATTCCTTTCTCATACAAACTCCAATGGGACATTTAATAGACTAATCACGTATGTGAATATGAAGCTCTTGTCTTGGGGTTAGAGGCTGCTAGGAAATTGACAATTGAAAATTTGATAGTTTACGGTGATGCAAAATTAATTGTAAAACAGATAAGGCAACAGTATCAAGCCAAAAATCCAAGACTAAGGTCATACAGGAACTGTGCCTGGGATCTAATAGAAAACTTTTTCTCATCGTTTAATATCCATCATATTCCCAGGATAGAAAATCAACAAGCTGATTCTCTAGCGAAAGCAGCTGCTACTTGTATGCCACCCACCATCCTGAAGCTAAAGTATCAAATAGAAATGAGGTGCAGGCCTTAAATACCAAATAATGTACATCACTGGCAGGTCTTCGAAGACGATGAGAAGATCAAGCAATTTCTAGAAATGGTTGATGAATTTTCTGAAACGCACATCGACCAGGAAAATCAGAATGACCCTACTTGGATCATGCAGGAAGGTGAGGATCCTCAGAAGTTCCAAGATAAAATTTTTGATCACCGCATGTTGGTGATAAAAAAAAATCAGATTCCTAAGGGTTTGATTCCTTTAGAAAGATTATTTGATCAGGACGATATACCCCTAAAGTCTACCTTGCAACCTCAACCCAAAGAGGTTGAAGACTGTGATATTGGCACTAAAGAGAGCCCTAAACTGGTCAAAATATCTAAATACCTTCCACCCGAAATAAAAAGTAAATATGTTGAGTTACTCAAGCAGTACAAAGATGTCTTCGCTTGGTCTTACGATAAACTAAAAACTTATGATACCACTGTTATAGAACATAAAATCTCGTTGAAACAGGGCATAAAACCTTTCAGGCAGAAACTCAGATATATAAACCCTATACTCTTTCCTGTAATAGAAGGGAGGTTAAAAATCTCCTTGATGCAAATATTATTCTTCCATTCAGGTATTCTAAGTGGGTGGCCAAGTTAGTTCTAGTCAGGAAGAAGAATGGTGAAATCAGACTCTGCGTGGATTTCAGGAATCTAAACAAATCATCTCTTAAAGACAATTATCCGCTCCCTAAAATGGACCACGTTCTAGAAAAAGTGGTCGAGGGTAACTGAATTTCTATGATTGATGGATTTTCAGGTTACAATCAAATTGCAATCCATGAGGATGATAAAGAAAAAATCGTGTTTACCACTCCATGGAGTACTTTCATGTACGACAAAATGTCATTTGGTCTAATGAATGCAAGGGCCACCTTTCAATGAGCAATGGACATAGCCTTTGTCGGTGAGAGAGATAAGTTTGTCGTTATTTATCTTGATTATTTAACTGTTTTTACTAACTTAGATGAAAAGCACTTGGTACACCTCAAACAGACATTCAAGAAATGCCAAAAATTCGGTTTGTCTCTAAATCCCAAGAAATCTCATTTCACAAGGCAGGAAGGTAAATATTCCTAGGAACAGAAAGGATATCTAGTCTTTTCTAGGAAAAATAATTTTTTTAAGAAGATTCATTCCAAACTTCGCTGAAATTGTTAAACTGATTACAAATATGCTAAAAAAAAGGACAGTGGGGTCAAATGAACAACCAAAGATAAATCATCCTTCGAATGCATCAATAAAATGATAGGAGAAGCACCAATGCTAGCCAATTCGGACTACATGAAGGAGTTCTTGATCTTTTCATTTGCATCTGAACACAATATCACAGTCATTCTCTTACAGAAGAATGATGAAGGTTTCAAGTAGCTTTTACAGGGAAATCCCCCTGCGGACAGGTGAATCCCTTCTTGGGCTCTAGACTTCTAAGACCAAGACAGAAAGGTTCTAGCATTGATAACTGACATCCATTTAAACCTAGCTAAACTAATATATAGAGAAGAGGAAGAAGATGTACCTTTTTACGATGTTTGTCTTCGTCTAGTCCGAGTTGAGCTCCAATCTCCAAGCTCCTCAAAAATTCTTGCAATCCAATCAAAGACAAAACATGATTCATATTCTACTAAGATTAGCTTGAAACTAGATCTATCCATTAAAGACAATTTCATGTAGATAAAAATAATCTTGAAGGAAACATCCCAAGAACATATATATTAATGAAAACAAAGTAAAGTTCTTACAACTGTAGATGCAGGTGCAACAGCCTCACCAAGCTCTCTTTGTCCAAACCCTTTGCTCAAATGATCCACAAGAAGAATGACTATGATTCACTAATTATTTTCCTTGTGAGATTATAAGTTTGATGCCTTCAATGTCTCCCCTTCCCTACGAGATCATAAGTTAGGTATTTCTCAATTTCTCTATATCTCCTCTTCACCATGAGAAGGCCTCCTTATATAAGCTTGGAGATACCCAACCACCTTAGAGATTCTTGGGATAGGTTGAGGATCCTTCTCCATCAGTTGTGGATCCTCCCTAAGATCCAGCCTTGACCTCAGATTCAAATCCAACTGATTTCCAAGATAAGGGGGATCTTCCCCTAATTTTCTCAACAACATAACGCTCCTCCAGAATTGTGCACATAGTGCTACAACGCTCCCCACAAAAAGGGTAGGGAGCGCTAGCACTCCCTAACAGTGGGTAGGGGAGTGTTGCCCAATATTTTCTCAAAAAAGTCTAGTGCTCCCCCAGAAGGTGTACAAAGTGCTACAACGCTCCCCCAAAGAAGGGCAAGGAGCACTAGCAGTCCCTGACAGTGGGTAGGGGAGCGTTGCCTTTTAAAATTCATTTTTAAGTGGTTTTTTTCATGGTGAAAGATTTGTACTCTTAATAAAATGGTTTCTCCTTCTTAAACCAGTCTTTAAAGGTATCTTAAGTGTCCCTGTGATGTCATTAGAGACATGACATAAGCGATATGGAAGTATGATTTTTGTGATACTTGCGACACTTGCGGCCAAGATGCAACACATGTGACACTTGTAATGACGAAAATAGGTCATCATTGAAGTGAGTAATTTTGATGTGTAACAGATTGCCCCCCAAAGTGCGAAGTTAGAAGAAATAAACTGATGACTGAAGTACTTTGTAGAATTTTTCGAGCAAGGGTATGGACTTAGAGAAACTGGCAGAAGCTGCACACAACCATCAAACAAATATTATGATATGTTTCAAACCCAAGGCAGGCATACCTATGCTTGAGTGATAAATACTTTCAAGGTATGGCCGCCATAAGATACACTGCGGATCCATAATTATATTGACAAAAAGGGTATAGCCACTGAAGATACAATGTGGATCTATACTTCCATGACATAAAATGATCGTAGCCACGAAAAATACACAGTGGATCTACGAGATGACAAGACATAGCCACGGACCAATACAAAGTGGATCTATGTGACGATATATGTGTCAATATTCAAGAGAAAATCTGTTGCAACCTGGGTCAAGTACATATCAGAGTTATCGTTCAACCCAGGGTCTTCTTACCAATCCCGATGTAGTACAAATATAACCATGTGAATAGATGTCCTAGTGCCAAACATGGCAAAAACCACTTGATTACCGGTCAATGAGGTAAACCATTAACAAGTGCGAGGGAAATCACCATTGATGTCAATGATTCCCAAGGTACTCTAGTACATTCCAGCGAATGTGAATAAATGAGCTGAAGTCGAACATTCGTGGAATCATCCAATCAGAGGTCAATGATGTAAACCCACTGTCGAACACGAGGAGGCCTTCCATTGAGGCATGCAGGTCCCAAGGCACTAACTGGTTTCTAAGTCTAGTTCCCGGATAATGTGATAAAGTTGATAGGAACAGACCCATCGAAGGAGGGCCTTGATGTATCCCCCTCAATGACATGAAACAGACACAGATATGTAAATTGGTGGATCAAAAGAACATGGACTGACACGGGTATTGAAACAAGAGATTTGTGATGGTTAACTCTTGAGGTAGATACGTCCCTTGAACACTGAGGCACATCAATAGAAACATGACATGGACCAAAACATGATAATGGAGTGGATAATGTGACTTTCATTGGGTGACCCAAAGGAAAAAGAAAACTCAAAGGATTGGTTGAGTGCAGAGGTTTAGCAGATTAAAATGCATGCAAATACAAAGTGTCGTGTTCAAGGGTGACCGTAAGAGTGACTTGTGATGTTTGCAAAAACTGCTTGGCTTGCTTCCTTCAAATTTTCCCCCATCCAGATAGATGAGTACCTCTTTTTAATTTAACAAGCTTGAGGAGGGTAACACATGTTCGATATAACTCACCTTTGGTAAGTACCTCTTCCTTTGTTTAACGAACTGGAAGAAGTAAGGGTTTGGTCCCGTATGGGATCTTTAATATATGATTTTGTAATGGGTCCAAAGAAGGTAAACTCGGTGATTTTTCATGTTTAGAGAGTCTGAAAAGAACTTAAAGACGACTCTAGTGTTGTCCTTTTTCATAATGTTAGTCTAGCAAGGTCAAAAAAGAGATAAATTATCACTCAAAAGACACCCTTTCAAACCTTTTAACGAGTGGGAAAGGAAGCAAGGTCACTCAACAATCTTTTCATGTTTAGAGAGTCTGAAAGTAGCTTAAAGGAGACTCTAGGGGATTCCTTTTTCATATAACCTTTACGAGTCCAAAAAAGTTACTGATAATGCCTCAGGGACGCACTTGAAACAGAAGGTGCTAATGTTTTTCCAGTTGGAAGATAGTTACTAATAATGCCCAAGCCTTCGAATCCATGGCAATGGTCAGTTTTTGTCAAAAGTATAATATTGTACTAGGACATTCCACAGCCTACTATCCTCAGGGAGAAAGATTAGCCAAATCATCAAATAAGAGCTTGATCACTATAATTAAAAAGGCGTTGACTAGAAATAAGAAATCCTGACATGTTCATTTGAAATACGCTTTGTGGGAAAATTGAATAGGCACTAAGAAATCAATTAGAATGTCTCCTTTCCAAATGGTGTATGGTACCGACGTAATCCTCCCCATAAATCTCTCTCTGCCTATGATTAAGCTTTGGCAAGACTCGAAGGAAGAGCCTAACAATGTTACCAGAAGAATAAATCAGTTAATCAAAATACAGTAAAACAGGGATGAAGTGGATGAGAAACTTGAGAAATATCAAGACAACATGAAATCTTTGTTTGATAAAAAAGCTAAAGATAAGGAATTTATTCCTGATGACCTAGTATTGAATTGGGATGCTAGGAAAGAAGATGTTGGAAAGCATGGCAAGTTCGATCACATATGGTGTGGGCCCTTCAAGATCGTGGCTTCTAAGGGAAAGAACTCATTCTTATTAGAAAACCTTGATGGAAAATCCTTAATGCCCCTATCAACGGGCGTTAGCTGAAGCATTTCATGCAATAATCAATTTACAAATCACCATTGTATATAATGGTTTGATTTTCTTGTTTTTATTTACAATTTTTTGTTCCTTTGGTAAGTTTTTACGTTCACTGTAAAAAGACCAGTTTTGTTAATTTCATAAAAAAAAACAAAAATATAAAAACAACACCTACCATTTATTTTTCAAAATTTTCTGACATTTCTCATGTTTAGTTTTATGCATAATGCTTGTTGATAATTGAGAGATAAGGATATATCAGAAACCAACACTCACTTTTCAGAACATTGGCATTCTCTCAAAACAGGTGATAAATAAATGGTTTGCTTGGTTGAAAATATAAGGAAAAGCTGAGGTATGATATTTTACCCTACTGACCCAAGTTAAATTTTCAAGAGGATATCACTAAATATGAAAGAAGTCTCATCCATATAAATATTGTCACCTGATAAACAACCAGAGGAATATAAGAATTACAGCCTGATCCTAAAGGTCTTCTCTGAGTTTGATAAAATTAAAATTAACATAAAAAAATGAAATAAAATTTATATAAAAGAAAATAAAAGTAAAAATACCTTAAATAAATATGAGAATCAATGAACAAGCTTATGTTAGATTGACCTTGTTCACAACAGAACATTTAAATATTCTTTGTGTTTTATTCTTCCCATCCTCAATCTTTATGTTCCTACGATTCTCAATACCCCTCCCTGGTCTTCGTTGAGAGAAAATTTCGCCTTAACTCTGAAAACTCAGAAACACATCTTCAATAATGTTAGGAGAAAATTTATACATCCATTTCAAATTAATTGAAAGAAATTATGTCTAAGCTAATCCTAATAATTTTATCTCTCTTATCTAGTTTCAAGATGACTAGTTCGCTCAAGGTTGATCCCTAAAATTTAAAATCCCCTATAAAGTATTCTCAATAGGTGAAGATGTATTGAAGATTGAAAGAAAATTAGTTTCAGAGTATGCTAAAAAAACAAATTATGACATACCTTTCCTTGAATATCTTAAACATATATCATCCCTTGTATGTTATATACAGATTGATTTCCCCCACTTCATGTATTAAAATATAAGATGGATGGTGAAAGGAAATTCATGAAATGATTTCCCCCATCTAGTCCAAGACAAACGGTGAAAAGAAATTTGAAAAATCGATTGCTCCCATTTTGTCCAAAAAGATATGATGAAAGGAAATTACTTTAAATGATTGCCCTCATCTCAGCATTTAAATGCAAAATTGCTTATTGAAGTGGTGAACAGAAATTCAATGGGAAAAGTAGATAACTTCACCGGGGTATTGAATAGGCTCGCTGGCAGTGAAGCAATATCTATGATATCTGTATGGTTGTCATATGTATCTACATGATATACTCTGACATCTAATTCTTTTTCAGTAATATTTACATTCTGAACCAATGAGGGATCCCCCTAAGAAATTATGTTACATATACTTAACCTTGA
Organism: Picea mariana; assembly: GCA_032191745.1. NCBI lineage: Eukaryota > Viridiplantae > Streptophyta > Pinopsida > Pinales > Pinaceae > Picea > Picea mariana. The sequence continues at coordinate 339,475 of JASDQU010103325.1, read as the reverse complement.
TGCAGATGAAGTCGATCAAAAATTGATATTTAGGCTAAAGTTACTTTGATTATCTTAAGAAAATCCGAATACAGTTTTAAGAAAGAGGAATTTCAAATAGCCTAACTGAAAGTCATGATTTGATGTGTTTTAAGGTTTTCTAAGTTTCGGTCGAAACTCTTTTTCTCACTTAGATTTTGTTCCAGATGTGTTTCAACGAAATGCGATGATGACTCCATTTACCCAATAAAGGCACTTGGTCTATTGTTCTTCTGCATCTCGCAGGGAGAGGCGATCCCTAGATGGATCCTATGTTGGAACACATATATATTTTTCTAAACTTTAGACTTTAAATAGATTTCATTCCCATTTAAATAAAAACAACGCAAGCTTGATTTTCACCGTTAATGAAGTCTTCCATATAATCAAACGATCCTAATATATTAGGAGTTATGGAGCCGCCTACTCATTAAAGAGTCAAATCACTAAAGAATACTTCAGAGTTTTGTATTTCAAGCGTTTCAACATGCCTCACCTTCAGAATCCTGATATGCAAAAATTGTTCGATCCTAGTCACCATATACACATACCTTCCTAAGCTTTAACACGCCACTATGGGAAGCGGACCTTCGGGAAAACAACAGAAGATCTAACTTGTAAATCTATGAAACACGAAGTCCCAAAATATTAAACCTTGGTTAAATAAACTAATCTCAATTAAAGGTAATTAATAGCGCAGCGCACTCAAAGTTTGGATATTCACCATCCATCGCATTCTAAATTCATGAAACCCAAACTCTCAAAATGTCTTAAGTGTTAAATAGAGTTAATTAAAGATTAAAGACGATTAACGAGTAATTAATAACTTCATGTTTTCGAGCTTCGAAATTCATCTATCAAGTTTTTATCGGATACCCCGAGGTCCGAAGACCCGAAAAGAGATAAGGTTAAATATGATTAATTAACAAGTTAAGTACTATTATCTCATGTTAATTTTTCGTTGAATTATAGTTCGGATAAATTCAAATTTCATCTATGCTTTTCCTGATCATGAGCCACCAACCGTTAATGGAATTAATAGTCAATCTAGGGAAAATGATTTCAAATAAGATCTTGGAATACCACCCAAAATATTTTCATTAAGGGAAGTAAACACATTGTCAGTGAAGGTATACACAAATTGATGCACTTAAGGTGAAAAATATATTACATTCTGAATTCCATTTGCATTTTTCATAGAGCAAGATTAGCAAGATAAGAAGTTTTGTGCATTTGCTGTGACAGGTAACATAGTGTTGAGTTTACTACTATCATGGCTCCATGGAAAATGGTTAAAGGGACTGGTGAGAGCTCGAGCCAAAACATAGATGTCCTCTCAGATACATCGCCGAGAGATGTGGAGACCATAACAACTTGGACGCAGGTCTATGATATCTTACAATACGAGTTGAACAACTGTCCAGAAGAGTCAGATTATGAGGGGGATGAAACTCAGGCGACAAAGCTCAAATATGTAGGCCACTCAGAGCTGCATAAGATAGCCATGCAGCCAAGGCTCATGCCATATAACAACGTGATAGGTTGGGCCTTGGAGAACGTTGACGTCATGACCAGGACCATCTACAATTCACAGAAAATTGTTGTTGGATCTTCCCGCCCAGAACATATACAGGTGATGTACAAATTGTCCCCATCTTTCAAACATAGTTATAATGTCTCTTTCTTAAAGGAGTTTGATGAAGAAGAGTGACCACAAGGTGTAAAGAATTACCTTGACTTGATCAAAGATTGGTGGGCACACCCTGAGAAATTCAGAGAAGACACCCATGGCATATATGTCACTACATCATTAGATGCTCATATGATGTATGTGGCCATGATGCTATGTAGACTTTTTGGGAGAGAAAACTCTGCCCACTTCATGTTATCATGGGTACCTGTCATGCATGAAGTTGCAGAGGGTTTTTCCTTCAATTGGGCCAAGATATTATCAGACAATTTGGCCAAGGAAATCATTGGATATCAAACATTGAAAGACAAAGGACGACCTACCCTATTTTACATGTCGGCATATCTTATAGATGTCATTTGTTTTATCACTCCTTTTCCTTTGATGGGATGGAGCTGGGCACTGACCAATGCTGAACCAATACATCTTTATCATTTGAAGCTATGGGAAGATAAAGTGAAAGATTTCTTATATGAAATCTACAATTATGTGGTAGTTTCGATGCATATCGCTATATATGGGTGCCCACCTCCTAGTATTTCTGGAAAAATAATGACCAACCTAGGGAAGATAGGGGATTGGTACATTGAAGAGAATTTCTCTTATATTGGGGTTTTTGGTTGTTCGGTTCCTCTGCATGCCTTGCCCAAGTTTCTACCAGATTGATTGGTGTGTCGTGAAGTAGCGCATCAAATTGTTCTTGGGGGAATCATTAAGGAACTGAAGGTAGTGCAAAAAAAGGTATGGCCCACCTTTCCCTTGTAGTTTGGTATGTTTTCGCTGTTATATTTTGGCCACTCAAAAGTAGAGGCCGCAACCCTGGAGGAAATCAAGCTTTTCAATATTGAATTCAAGAAACATGATCCTCAGAAGATTATGGGAAATCACATGGCCCTTTACAATTTGAAAAGATACAAGCATGAAGATTCTCCCCAGGATGAGATATTTCGAGGAGTAAGATCCTATCGAGAAGTTTTGAGCCGAGTCCAAACTCTAGCTCCAGATAAATTTCTCTAATTCTATAATTTCCAAAGGCACTGAAGAAATGGCCTTCCTAAAGTCTTGTAGGGAGAAACCCCAACACATCCATCTACACAAAAAATTGAGGTCCAGAGTTTATAAAAAAGGATCTCCAGTGGACAGGATGCTCAAGAAAATTTGGAGAAGACTGAGGTTTTGACTCAAAAAGGGGACACCACATTGACAAATCCACCAAGTGATCAAGATAAAGCTTAGACTGATGCCTTGATAAAAAAGGGAGAAGAAAAGCCACTGTCCACACCAGGAAAACCAATCATCGACACAACTGAGAAACAATCATCCCCTGAGATAGAAATCCTTGCCCAAACCATCACACCTTTACAGTTCAGTAGAGGGAACCCGAGTGCCGAAGTAGTATTCATAGAAAATATTATGCCTATTTTGGTCGAAGAGATGCCTCCTTCCGAATTCTTCTTTAGCAAGAAGAGGAGGGTTGTAGTAAAAAGAGAAATGCACCAAAAGGAGGGTGTGACTGTTAAGAGACACAGGATGCTATTGGATGGACAGGCCTTAGAAGAAGCAGACTTCACTATGGAAGTGGCAGGCTCATTGGGATCTTTTTCCACCATAAATCATTATTCAGTTGGGAACCTAAAGGAACAACTGAAACAGAAGGAACTATTGGGGAGCCAATTAAAAAATCAAGCAAAGACTATGGAACAAAATGTCAGGAGTGAGATGAACAAGGGTTTTTAGCATATTAGTTCCTATGATAGACAGGAAATTCAGCAGCTCAAATTCAGTCTCGATGAAATGCATAAAAACTCACAGGAAAGTAGAGAATGGGCTATTGAGCAGAAAGAGTTGGTAAAACAACTACAAGACAAAATAAACTTGACTAAGAACATGGTTGAATATATGGAAGTTTTCCAAGCCCGGGCATTGGAGGTGCACAAGAAACTTGAATCAGCACAACAAAGCCTTTTCACTAAGGTAGAAGATGTCCAAAACCATTTTCGGGCAGTAGACCAATCATTAAATAACATTTTCTTAAATGAGAGAGAGGCCATCGCTACTCGAGCTACTTTCCAGGAGGCAGTTGTGTCATCAACAAGAGAGAAAGTAGCCATGGTCTCTAGATTGTCTCTTTCGGAGAAAACTAGAGGCGATATAATACTGAAAACCTGGGAAGCTAACATAGTTGAAAGTAAAAGATTAGATAAGGAAGTGAAGAAAGCTTGTGAAAAAGAATTTCATTCACTCAACAAAGATTCAATGGGCCTAAAAATATATAATATATCTAACGTCCTGGGGCAAGTTGACATGGCAAAAAATCAACTTAATTTCGGGACAAACATGGAAGAGGCTCAGGCTGAAATCTTGCAGTTGAAACAAATTGATATTACCCAGATTCATAAATGGATAGTCAATCCTAGTCTGCAGCTACAGTCTACATCTTCATAAGATAGGAGAATGGAATATAGGTTGCCGCACTTAGAAAATAAGTTGTATACTTTTGAGGCGAATAACACAACTGAGCCCTCCAGATTGATGGTGCAGTTCGTAGGAAAATCTATGCAATGTGTCGAGCAAGTGAAAGCCAGCACGTCTGGGAACAAATGAAACGACGTGGGAATATCATGTACTCAGATCATGATTAGAGACCAGCTATTTCTAAGATCAATAATAAGAATGAGAAACGTATTTGCCAGCGTGGCGAAGAGACAGGGGAGATGCAAGTGAAGCGTTTCAAATTTCACATGTTGTATTATTTACTGTTTTAGAAATAAGGAGAATTCCAACCGCTTAGGGTTGAGAATTTTTTTGTATAAATACATATTTCAAAGACTTAACACGGGATGCTTCTTGCCGAATGTAATAAAGAAAATCTCCTTTTGTGAGAGTTAATACAAGTGCAGACTGAGATTCCAACCTTTGTGCAGTTTGAGTTATGTGTCTCTCTTGTATTTCATAATTCTATCTTTATTTATGTCATTCCTTGATGAGTGAGTTGTTGGAACTTAGTACTACATCTACTGTAATCACATTTTATCAGTTATTTGATAAGAAAGCAGTTTTTCCTCTGCATTCACTTTAAGTAAATACAAGACCTGCAAGCTACTTGGATCATTGTATCGTATATCCTTTCAAGGGTGCATTATTTATTTTCTTCTACTGTGAGCAAGATAAGATTCATCGTGTATTGATGCCTCGTTTTGTTTAACAGTTTTGTAAAATTTCTCTCATATCATTTGATTTTATAAATTGACTCAAATGACAAAAGACAGCCTTTGTTTTGTTCTGTCAATAATTTCATTTGAGTATTAATTCTTATATAACTAACGAAAGAAAAAGAACCTTTCAAACATCCCTTTATTTTCTCGATGCCTTGACATTACCCTTTKACCCTTAAGTGTAATCTCAGGAACAACAAAGTGTATTTAGTTCTATTTCTATAAGTGTCAATACACATCACTAAGTTTCACATCCATTGCCTTGTGACTTAAGAAACAACCATTAAAACGAATGCTAAAAACTAAAATCAACTAGTAACCTTTTTCTAGTGYTTACCAATAGTTTAGTCTTGGGCCTTGGATTAGGGTGGAGAGTAAAATATCTAGGACCAACCCAAAGCAGACATAGGATTCTAAGTTAGGAAGTTTCAAATCCAATTTTTGTATAGGTATAGTCGGGAGCATCCTCTAACACTGGAGTCAAACATGATGTCGCGTGAGGGAGAGTGGAGGAGATAACCCCCCCAAAGCTTGACTAAGGATTATGGAGAGATTTTATTTGGGGGTTTCTATAGTTCCCTTACCTCCATGAGAGGTGTTTCTTTTGAATCTTTGGGATTTAATACCATGCCCATACGTTCAATCCCAACTGTCAACTATACCCCCCAGACGCCAACTGCGAGCTAGTATCATAGTGGCATGTTATTTAGGTTGACACACATATGATGGTGAGGGGTTTATCATTGTAACTAGGGAGGACTATGTATCACTTCTCTTAGTACCCATGGGGTGTGCCATCACAAATCCTTGTTACCTGGATCAGGAAGGCCTCTAAGTTATAGGTCAAGATAACTACTTCTCCTAGCCAATCCTTAACTTTTTCAGGTTCTTTGGATGATCAGGGATTTCATCACCACTAGGTTGGAATCATTTGGAAAAGTTGTTTACTTGGTTTATATCCATTAGGGATTTTTATTTTTAGTGGTGTGTTTTCTGCATGTAGAGGACTTAGGTGGGTGTGTTGACTAGCACCATGAATCTTTGATTTAAATTGGTTGATCAACCACTCTGCCGATCACAGAGATTTTAGGGTCTTCCTCCTGAACAACTTCCTATAAATTCTTCGCCCCCTCCTCAGAGGCATTGACTTGATCCAATTGGCACTTTTGTACTGATTAGTTTAGTTGACTTTTCATAATTTGAAGATGCTGAGACAAATGTTTATGCACCGAGGGTTACTACTATATCAGATCTTGAAGTTGAAGTCTTCATTATACCTTTTAACCCTCCTTTGATTGGATCCGACGATCCAATTATTTTTCGCATTATGGATGGAACTTCGGATGTGTCTAGGTTAGGGGCTCCTCTGACCCCCACGTCAAAAATGATACCTAGAGGATTTTTTCCTCCTTTTATATTGGACCAAAACACTAGCACGGCTCAATCCAAAATAGTTGTGAAAGTTAGTATCTCTTTTCCACTGATTGTGGGATCCATTGCCTCGTAAAGTGTGGCCCCTTGGTTTCCTTTTATATCTAATTATTTTACATTTGGGATGTTGTAATTTGGTATGAAGAATGTCTCGACTGGACCTTAGTTAACTCCCCAGGTTTCTAATGTTGACGTCGGGAGTTCTTTGACTCATTTCCAAGCTTTTTCTTTGGGCGGGGGGAATATCCCTCCTTTGAACCCCTTACTCGGGAGAGGGTTTGTTCCATTTTATGACCCCAATCCCTTTATGGGATGGTTCCCTTTCATGGGTGATGGATTTCAATTTTTTCTTCCCGTCACTACATCCAACCCCTTCATATCCTTTGGTGGGATTGGGAAAAAATTGTTTTCCTTGTCGGGGGTGCCCTTAGGAGGTAACCTTTTCCAATAATCCTAGAACCCTCATCTAGATTTGTCGCAACATAGGAGGAATCCGCTGGGAGCCACACTTCTTAGTTCATCAACCAATTTGGATGGGGTCTACTTCCTTATGGTCAGGTATTTCAACCTTTTTTTATCAAAACCCTAGCTTGCAGGCGAACTCTTCATGGAAACCTGGTGCCAGTAAAAATCCAGGATCTTTGTTTCCTTACTCCAACCAGTCTGCGGGAATCCCCTATGGAATTTGGAGTACAATGTAGCAACCAAGTCTCCCCTTCTTAAAAATTCTTAATTTTTAATATCTTTCAAAGTTGATGAATTACCCCTTGTGTCATTATCCTAATTGACCACCGATACCAACCAAACTTGCTTCAGATATTCCTAAATTTCAAGGGAAATATGGTGAATATCCTGGTGACCACATCACGATTTTTCACTTGGTGTGTTCATCTAATTCTTTGAATGGTGATTCTATTCGATTGCACCTCTTTCAGCGTACTCTCACCAAAGTCATTGCCAAGTGGTATATTGAATTGAAGGTGGAAAACTATCACATATTTCATGATTTTGCGCTAGTATTCCTTAATCACTTTCACCTCCCAGTTCGCTACGATGTTGGTACTGATATATTGTCAAATTTTTGGCAAAAATAATCCACTCATATATCTGATCATATTTAGGAGTGGTGGAGGAGAAAGATAGTGATTAAGGAATCCATCCCTCCAGAGTTCCTCTTGGAGTGGTTCTTGAAGTCCTTGTTGCCTTAAATTTCCAAGGACGTTTCCACTTCCAGAGTAACTATGAAGGAAGAATTTATCTTTAGGGCCCATCAACTAGACCTGATGTATTATCAGTTTGGGATCCTTTACAAGATCATACAAGATGTGCTATGGTCGAATACTGACCCTACCAAACTGAATCCTAGACCTCATGCAGATGACATTGTTGGTTCTGTGACAAGTTCATTCACAGAATTGGTCTCAAATAAAATGAGATAGAACACAATCCAAGCTTCTATGTTCGGTCAAGATCCTACTTTGACCACCCCCTTCCCAAATGTCGAATGTGAACAATGTGAAAGAAATGAACCCAAAATGTCCCCAACAACCTAGTGGGAAGAAAAAGGTTAAGGAGAAAAAGGGAGGGGGAAATAATAATAAGAATGTCGATAAACCAGGATCTAGTTATGGTGGGGGAAAGAAGGAAAAGAGAAAGGTTAATTTTCCTTGTAATATTTGCAAGGATAATCACCTCACTCATGAATTATCCAATATGGAAGAATCCCAGAGATTGTTGGCACGACATCAACCTGTCGTTTTGACAAATCTATTTCCTCATGCACAAAATATGGCTTTAGGTTCTTTCACTAATGTTGGGAGTTAGTATGGGGGAAACCAAGCCACCCCTCTGCATGGAAGAACAACATCAAATGTCTATATGATGAGTTCAAGTGCCTATCTACAGACTCAACCGTGTAATTACGATAATCTCGAGTTTGGGTCTAACAGTAAGGAACCCTCTAAGTCGCAGGGGCCTCTTCATATTGAGAATACTTATATGAGTGATATTATGCCTCACATGTCTAAGGGTGTGTATAAGAGGAATTCACATAATCCAAACACTAGGGCCACTCGAAATTAATCCACCGTGGAAGATTTGGCCCAATCGCCTGTTGCGATGCCCACTCTCGAGGTACTCTAAAGTTGCCTAGCGCAATGGAGTGCATTAATTTCTGTTATCAGAGAAATATATTTTTTTAGCTCGTATCTCATCAAGTTTGATCCCTCTAATTTAAAACATTGCCTCCCTTATCATGTTTCTTTCCATATCCAAGTGGTGTATGCCACAAAGAAAAAATTTAGGACTTTTATCGATGAGGGAGCATTGACGTGTGTGATGTCTCTTTCTTATTGGAAAGCTATTGGATCTCTAGATATTTCTCCGTCCCCTAATATTTTTAATGCATTTGATTGGCATTCATTTAGGACCCATGGGATGCTTTCCTCCTTCCTTATATAGTTGGGAGGAAAAACCACGAATGTTGAAGTAGAAGTAGTCGACAATCCACTTGATTACAATATTTTGTTAGGTCGCAATTGGACTTATGCCATGATTGTTTCAATATCTTTGGTTTTCCAAACTATTTGTTTTCCTCATGAAGGAAAAATCGTAACGATCGACCAACTGTATTTTAGTCATCTAGACTCAGCATCAAGACTCAATTGCACACACGAGATCTACTGTCTTGTTAGTAGGCAGTTCTCAAATGGTGATCGAAATTATTGGTGTTGGGATGTATTCTTCGTTGATGGGAACTTTTAATATCCCATAGCCATTTTCATATATTCACTCCACTCCAGCTAGTTGGATCCCATCGGCTTCGTCAATTCTTATGTCCCAAGTGCACCATTTTCAAATGACATAATTCAAATATCCTTCAATTTGGTCGTCCCCCTCTGATTCGATAGAAGGGCTCGAGCATGCAGTAATGCCAATTTTGTTATCCGCAGTATATATTGCTTACTAGGCCATTCAAAAGGCCACTGTAGGCTCAGATCCAACTCCTCTTCTAATAGAGGATATTGATGATCTTCTAGCGCCCATTTGGGTGACTTAATATTCTCATTCTCCTTATTGTATTAATATGGTACTACCCTTTGATGAGGCTATTATTGAGGAAATGACATGTTCGGAGAGGCCCAAGAGGATTTACATCATCGATCATATTTCCTTCCTGAGATGGATCACGTTCAAAGAGGATATTTTCATGTCCACATGAACGTCAATGTTGATAGGACTGTTAACCCTTTAATGGCACATGGTGTTTATGTGGAAGGGAACATGGAAAATATTTTGGAGATGATACCTATTAACATATCAAAAGATCCCAACGTTGTGGAAAATGTGTTCATCGGTGCAAATTTCTCTCCCGATGAGATATATAGTTATACCGCCTCGTTTAAGGAGTTTTGTGACGTTTTCGCTTGCTCGTATGAAGAGATCAGGGATGATTTTAAGGATGGATTTTTTTTTTAAATGTAGAAACCTTTGTGAATCTTACTAATCCTTCATATGCCAACTATAATTGTTTGGCGATATTTTTGTAAAAATATTAAAATTTATAAGGATTTTATATATTTTTTATAAAATTTTGGCAATTTTTAAGGTAAAATAATTTTATCCTATAGAATTTGGGCGAATCATTTTTAAAATAGTGAATCTCGGTTTTTGGAAAAACCATGGAAAATTAGCCCATGAGAGAAATTTAGCCCCTAAAATCATCCATGGAAGAGATGTTGAGTATAAACCCCTGAATTGATGAACATGAAATAAAGACTTATCCTAATTCGGAAGAAGTTGAGGCCGATCAGCCCTAGAAAGGTAGCAACTAGAAAGGTTGACGTAGAGAATCTCCTCAAAGTGGGTTTCATCTATCTAGTTCCATTTACTGAATGGGTATCCAACCCTATTCCAATTGATAAAAAGAAAGGAACCATCCGTGTATGTATGAATGTCAAGGATTTGAATAAGGCTTGTCCAAAGGAAAACTTCCCGACACTGTTTATTGATCAAATTATTGATGAGTGTGTAGGCAACGAGATATTCTCCTTCATGGATGGATTCTCTGGCTACAATCAGATCCAAATCATATCCGAGGATCAACATAAAACTACATCCCAGAAAATTCCTTTCAGTCTTAACAATTTTGGCACTATGTTCCTTCAAGCTAAAATCTTTTCCTTCCATGATATGAACACATTTTTGAGGTATATTTGGATGATCTAGTTTCCCATTCTCATCATAGGGTTGATCATCTAGATCACCTCTACTGTGTGTTTCAGAGATGCCATTATTATTGCATTCGATTAAATCCTCATAAATGCAATTTTTGTGTCACTTTGGGGTGCCTCCTAGGATTTATCATTTCAAACAAAGGGATCATGATGGACCCCTTAAATTTTGATGAAAGATTTCAATTCCCTCCCCCGCACACTATTCGTCAAATTCAAAGTCTCCAAGGAACAGTTAATTTCCTTTGTCACTTTATCGCTAACTATGCCAAGATCACTAAAAGTTTCATGTGTTTGTTGAAAAATGGGTTCCCTTTTGAATGAGATGATTACGTGCAAATATCTTTCGATTCTTTCAAAAAGGATTTAATGTCTGACCCTCTCCTTAGTCTACCCAATTTTACTTGTGACTTCTTGTTACACTCGGTAGGGTTGAAATTGATCATAGGTATGATTTTGGTGCAATAACATGATGTGCTCATTGAGCACATCATTTATTACCTAATTCATAGTTTGGTCAATGCTGAGTTGCGATATTCACATGCCGAGAAACTCACTTTGGAATTTTTCCATGTTGTTCAGAGAATTCGGCATTACATTCTCCTCCGTAAGACTACCATTATTGCAGATGTAAATCCTTTCCAATATTTATTGACTTGTCATATCATCGACATAAAATACAACAAATGGCTTGTGATTTTACAAGAGTTCGACTTAGACTTCGCATCGGCAAAGTCCAAAAAGTCACTTGTTTTTGCATAATTGATGTCAGAGTTTCCTCGGGAAGATAAGGAGGAACCATTTGAGGAATCCTGTATGGATGAATCTGTATTCAGAGTATCTTCTAATGACCCTTGGTATCGATACATTCTCATATACCTCCAAACTTTGAAGTTCCTCCCCACATTATTTGAGAGATGAGCATCGACACATTCGTCGTCAGGTGGAAAACTATCTCATCATTGGTGACACCTTTAATCGTCGTGGTGTAGACTTGATTTTATGTCATTTTTTGAATCAAGAAGAAGTGGAGTCCATTTTAAATGAATCTCATAGTGGAGCATGTGTAGGTCATCGCTCTGGGTTCCCAACAACCAAAAATATTTTCTGTGCTGAATATTTTTGGCCGATGATCTTTAAAGATTGTACGAAAGCAGTAAAAAAATGTCATCCATGTCAATTTTTTACTAGTAAAATGAATGCACATCCTGCTCTTTTATTTCCATTCATCAATGTCAGCCCTTTCTCTAAGTGGGGCATTGATTTCATGACATGCCACCCACCTTCGGCTAGGGGGAATCATTACATTATTGTGGTCGTCGATTACTTCACAAAGTGGGTGAAGGCCATGCCAAATTTTTCAATGATGGTGAGACTGTTGTGGTTTTTATATTCAATCATGTGATTACCCGATTCAGCGTTCCAAAATATATTGTCACTTACCATGGTAATCACTTCCAAAAACAAATGATGTCAGAGCTCACTTCAAAATTGGATTTTAAGCAAGATAATTTGTCTCCATATTACCCGCAGGTGAATGGCCAAGTTGAATTTGTTAATAAGTCTCTAAATACCATTCTCCATTGTACTGTTAATGTGAGTAAGTCTAACTAGCATATCATGCTCTATCCAGATTTATGGGCCTACCGAACCACGACTAAGACTGCTATAGGCTTTTAGCCATTCCAACTCATTCATGGTTTGGAGGCATTTTTACTGATTGAATGTGAAATACCTTCACTTAATATCATAGTAGAGCTTCTACCTTACTATTCTGAGATAGAAATGTGCCTTGTTCATTTGGAACAACTTGACGAGTAATGTTGAGATTCTGCCACTGCAAATGAAGCGCATAAAAAATGAGTTAAGAGTCAGTATGACAAGTCTATGCACCCAAGGATATTCTATGAAGGTGACCTTGTTTTGGTCTAGGACCAGGACAACGTTGAATTAGGGGTAGGAAAGTTCAATTAGTTGTGGCATGGCCCTTAAATAGTGAGACATTCCCTCCAGAAAGGAGCCTACGAGTTGGAGGATTTTGAAATGAATGTGCTTGCAGAGCCTAGAAATGGGCTCTATCTTAAGAAGTGTTACACTTGAGCGTTCATTCTTAGGCACTCCATTTGTAATTATTGTACCTTGATGTATTAGGATTAGTGTAGAATTGTTTTTTCATTAATGGTGCTTATGGAATTTCATCTTGATTAGAATATGGCACGAGATTCCTTGATTTTCGTAGGGTTTGTTGATGGCGCTAGCCTTCATACTTGGAACCTTGCTTTTGCTGCTTGGGTAATTTATTCACCTATGGGCCAATTGGTTGTTTCTGGGGGTGCTTGTCTTGGCCCATACACTAATAATTTCGTCGAATATAGTGTTGTTATTGAACTATTTTTTGATGCCATCACATATGGCGTTTAGTCCCTAGAAGTGCATCTAGACACCCATTTGGTAGTGTCTCAGCTGAATGGAAAATTTTGTATTTGTGACCCTATGATACATCGTCGTTTCCTTTGGGTATGTTTGTTGGAGTGTCATTTTGATTATATCACTTATGTTCATGTTCAAATAAACTATAATTCGTTATCCGATGCATTTTATAACTATATGTTAGATTGGCACTTATATCATTCACATTAATCAAGTACAAAAATCACACATGTACATAAAATCATGGGCACATTATCATCAAGGAAAAAAGTGTCATCTATATGTATTTTATCATCAATGCTCATAAAGTACAAAATTGAATCATGTTACAAAAAAGACTTTTAGCCTCGATTTCCCATCTGTGAGGACTGATAATACAAAAAATACAAATTCACTCCAATGGGGTAAAAATTCAAATGGTATGGTAAAATTTCATTTTTTATCAATTTTAACCCAATTTTTAACCATTTTATATAGTTTTTACCCTTTTTAACATATTTTAACATCGTTTAGACTAATTCAAATCCTTGGAGATGTTTTGTTATGCAGTTATTCCTCAAAAGGTGTCTCTTTCTTATAGGTGTTTTCACATATGGTGGCATTTTTTTCGTATTCTTCGGTAGGTATTGTGTTCTTTATTGGAATTTAGGGTAGGTTTTGTCCTTCCTACACAATTCATTTATCTGTATCAATCACATATTTTCCATAGGGTCAACCCCATTCATCTAACAACATTATACCTTCAAATTGCTTTAATGGTGTTATTCACAAATGGTAGATCTTACCTCTTCATGGGTGTCCTAGTTAGTACCTCACTAACCATTTTAGCATCCATGCTGCAATTTTTATGTAGGATTATAATCCCTATTTAGTGCCACCATGAATTTGTGTTGAAGCCTCATATCTTCTTCTCATATTTTGTTGGCCAATTACCAACAGGGCTTCCAAAATTTTTGTGTTGAGTTGTACTTGCATTGCATATTGACTGTTCGAACTTTTCGAGCCTAATGTCGGCTTCAACTTGTTTTTATATAGCCAATTGTATTCCCAACTTTGTAATACTAGCCTTTGTGACTTGGCATCTTTTATTCCTGGAGGAAAACTCCCCCGAGCATCCATATCCTGCGTATGTTTCCTTGCATTGAGCATAATGTTATCACTGAAATTTCCTCCGCAAATGGTTATAGGAATCCAACATCTCCAAACACCTATTAGTTCATCCATGGCCCAAAAAATGAATTTCCAAAGGGCACAAAACTATACAACCAGTTATAAAATCAGCATGCGTTCATAATACACGGGAAGCATGCGCACATGCACCAGTCAAAAACACTGGAAAAGCACACGTGCGCCCGATGCACGACTGTTGATGCAAAAAACCGCACACACCTCAGAACGGTGCATTTATGATGTTGGTCGGCCTCCCACCCACTTCTGGTTCATCTCCCAAGTCGATTTGACCCTCAAATCCGAATTGAATCTGAGTGAGGGGTTGGTCAAAGACCTAAAGGTTCCCTAAATGGCTCCTTGTTCACACTGAAGACTGGTTGAATAATGCCTCAAAGCTTTGCTATAAAAATATTCCATGGGTGCACTATATTTCCAAGAATCTATTTGTATTTTTACGCTGCCTATATTCTTCTGTAAGGAACCTCTTTCCTCATTGGAGTATACAGGCAACATTTCATTGAGCTATTCACATCACCTATTGAGTGAATGAGCTTTGGATTTCTTCACCATTTCCTTCTTGTTTTATATTTGTAAGAATAKCTCAATCATTGGGGATTCAAGAGTCATCCCTTGGAGGAAGAGGGGACCCATAAGTGTCCCTTTCTCTTTGGTGTTTTCCCACTAATACTATCTATCCATTGGTGGCATGAATATTGTTCATTTTTTTATTCTAATATCCTTGTGCACTCTAGTTTAGTTTCTTTTATTGCTATTAGTTTAGTTGTTTGTTTATTTCTTATGCTTGATGTTTCTAACTCTTGCATTCATATTTGTCTTGTCTATCTAACCCAGCTGGACTTGTAAGTGTCCTTCTTTTGCTCATTTAGGTGATGAAAAGGGTACACCAGATTGGCGACTCCACTGGGGAAAGATATCAATTTCCTCCCCATTTGGGTTGTTTGAGCACTTCTTTTTGGTTTATTTAACTTGCAGGAACCATAACCGGCCCAAACCTGCCTGCAAAAAGATAAAATCGGAGCTGAGCTAAGAGAATTTCATCCGAAATTTTCTTCCCGGTCGTGTAATAGAAAGTGCACGGTTTTTTTAGCCCACAGACACGTCTTCCAAGCACGTGCGTCAAACTCATTGTGTTTCTCAGCACATTCTGTGCACCTGCGCCAACATGTGGTTTTTTATTTGCACATTGACGCCACATGCGCCTCTGTCTACTTTGCGACCCACGCATCTATCCAGAAATTCAAACATTGTAAGGGGTTTTGTGATCTGTTGAAGGCCCATAGCCTTCTTAAGCTTGATTCTATGAAAATTGTAATATGCACCACACTTAGATTCCCTCTCCACATGAAGGGTTAGTCAAAACATAGGCACTTAGGGGGTTAAAATCCATATTTATCCTCTTTTTTCTTTCATTTTTCCACATGGATGGCTTGCTTTGATTAAAGTTAAGTTGGAATCATTATATATCACATATAATAAACACTTGCATTGGGACTAGGAAGCCAATTATTGAGTATGCTCTTCTCTCGTGCCATAGAGCGATCTTGAGAATAAAAAAAATGATTGAGGGAAAATTTCATCTCCCTTAAAAGACAAAATCTTTATGAGAGGAAAACAACCCCCTCGGGACTCCTCTTAGTTTCTTTTTCAAACACATCTTAAATTTGTAAGGGCCCATACATGCCCACATGCTACAAAGATAGGATAGTTTTGAATCAACTTTCTTAGATTACATCACTAGGAGATTTTAAAGGTTTTGTAATGGGCCCATACATGCCCACATGTCCACAATCTAGGATATTTTTTTAAGCTTTCTTAGATTAAATCACACTAGGGAGTTAAAGGATTGGTAAGGACCCATATGTCTACATGCTAGTTCTCTAGGGACTTTAAAATTCCGCAAGGTTGTACCAATGACATCTAGTAACTTAGGTAATCAAGAATTATAAGGACCACACGAAGTCCACATGCATCTAGGTGATACCTAACTCATTAAAAATTTGGCACACTTTCACTTTTTCACACACAAAGTCACTACTCACTCACATAGTTTCATCTAGAAATCGTGGAGGTTGAAGTAAGTTTCCTCTAAAGGGATTCTGAAACACCCCACCCTTCTCTTGACGAGATTATCCACTCCCACTTAATTTCAACGAGATTGGTTCACACCCCCAATCTCTCAAACAATCACATCTAAATTTTTTCTAAAAACTCACTAAGTTTTCCTCCACAGGAGGTGCCAAAAGAATTTTTTTAGTCTAGGTAGGATTTCAGGGATAGGCATCCAAATAACTCCCCGTTATTTGGTTCTCACATCTTCAAACATTAGACGTTGCCAAATAGGGAACTTTTAAATCCTCCAAGTCAAGTGTTTTGATACCATAAGGTAGGGAGATACCCGTGAAAGGTTGAAGGCCGAGGTCCAGTTGTTCTGTACATCCCCCCTTGAGGCACCCACCTCTTGGACGGGATCCAGCCCATGACCCATTTCTGAGGCCGAAAATCTAAATGTCACACTTTGACCAAGTTACCTAGTGACAAAATTTTAGGACATCTACCCAGGTGGCAATTGTGGGCTGCAATTGCACCTTGATCGATTTTTTTGTGGCTATTGAGAAATATTGCCAGCTCTTTTGGGATATGCCCCCTATACCCATCATTATAACTGATTGTTTCATCCTTCACTAGTTCCTCTTCTGGTGGCTTCAAGCCCCATTGTTGAGCACTATTGGAAGGTCCAATGCTATTTGAGAGGAAGGACGCTACATCTTTTAGGACACGAGCATTTGTTTTATTTGTTCTCCCATGTGGACAAAATCTACCTACCCACATGTATCCTTATTTATCAATTGATTTATGTATGATGCTCTTGTGATTACATGCGATTGTGAGATATATTGTTAAGGTCCAAAAATTATAAACAAAGACTCTTGTTCATTTATTGCTCTCATCACCATTTGCACACATCCACTTTGCTAGGTGGACATCACAGGGGACCCACAGAATCCCCGTCGTTCCAGATGCTTGCTAAATCTCCCTCCTATTCTAGGGGGATTTCCTAGTCTTGCCAACTCATCGGCTCCACCTTCTCACACCCCTATGAGTGCTACTATCTTGGGATACACTTTTATTGGTTCCACTTTACTTGGGTCTACTTCCCAAGGTCAACCATCCACTCACTCTCCTTTACATGGAAGTGAGGGACAAACTTCTTCCCAAGGGGGAAGTACAACCCCACCTAACCCCCCTCAAGAATCAGGTACAAACACCACTCACACAATGGCTGGAACTAATCCTCCACCGCCACTTCAAATGCCATACTTGTCTTATCTCAATATACCAGATTTGAGAAAACTCACAAACGATCCTATATTGCATGACCCCGCATGGCCTGCAATGCCCACCAAACTACCTTCAGACATCCCCAAATTTGAAGGAAAGGCAGGAGACGACCCTGCCAACCATGTCATGACCTTCGACTTATGGTTCTCTTCAAACAATATCATGGATGACTCCATCCGATTAAGTTTTTTCCAATGCACACTCACTGGCCCATCAACCAAGTGGTATGTAGACGAAAAATCAGGGTCATATGCGACTTTTGAATCTTTGGCCAAAGCATTGTTGACCTTCTTTCAATTACCAATCCTCCATGACAATGGTATTGAACTACTCTCTGATTTTAAACAAAACTCACCCACACATATCGCTGACCACATTCATGAACAGCATCGACGACGTAGTTTATGCAAAGCAGAAACCACCAAACAACAATGCTTTGATTGGTTTCTCAGGTCACTTGTCTCCCTCCTAGGCAAAGACTTGGCTTCCACCTTCCCCCAATCCAAAGAAGAATCCATCAACAAGGCTCAATAGTATGACCTCATCTATTCACAGTCAGGATACTTATACAAAGTACTACCTGACCTCCCAAGACGTGTACCATTCGGACAGGACAAACCTGGGATGTCTTACCTAGCAGACGGATTGATTGGTACCACAACACACCAAAATCCACACCCCCAACAACCACCTATGTATGGTACACCTCAATATCCACTAGTATATGGAGGACCCCCTTATCAACAACCATACCATGTTTCCCTTCCTCCACCCATAAGTGGACCCCTGTCGACACCCACAATGTGCCCGATTGTCCAACCAAGTTCTGGTACCCCCTCTACCTTGGCTTACACCCTAAGCACTAGTGAAAGTGCTATGCCTTCCTATGTAGGCTACATATCTTTGCGACAAAATAATCCGTACTTTCCATTACCTGGCCCTCCACATCCCATGGCTCCACCACAAGGACACCCACACAATGGGGTCAACTTTGTTCAGCTCTCTCCCATTCAGCAATATCAAAATTTTGAACAAATGAATATGGAAAATCTAACCCATCAGTTGAATAATGCCAAAAAGAAAGGAAAAAACCGCAACAATAATAATCTAAGACTAGGAGGGAATCACACCCAACAAAACCCACCTGCCGGGGGCAACCAGAATCAAGGGAACCAGAACCCTCAAGGGGGAAATAACAACAAATGAAAAGGGAATAATAACAACAACCTCCGGACAAACTTCCCTTGTGCCCTCTGAAGTGAGTATGGCCATTATAATCACCATTGGCCCCAAATTGTTGACTTTAAATAGATGAAAGACTCTGTGAATGGACCATGTCCCCGAGCACCGCCTGCCCCTCAGCAGGCCCCACAATAATATGTGCAACAACCACCCCCATTTGTGCTACAAAACCCCATTCCACACCAAGGGGTGATGAACACCCAACATGAGATACATCCTGCCCCACCACAGACGGGACAATATCCTGGGAATCCTGTAGATCACACTATCCTCCTCACTAGAAAGGAAGAAATTCTTCTACAAACACATAGTTGTCAATACATCGCACCCCCTAAATTTGATCCCACTACCTCGGAAGTAGTCCCAGCCACAACAGGACCACCTCTGATGATTCCACGCCCTAATATTGAAACACCCCTTTGTATTCCTCATATCCCATTGTGAAGGAATGTCAACAACCCTCAAGCTAGGGTGGCACACAATTATAGTCTATTCGATGACTTGGAACAGTCTCCTGCCACTATGTCAGTCTTAGAAGTCCTTCAAACCTGTCCCACTCAACGGAATTCATTACTTTCCTCCCTGGGGAAAGTCGAACCTATTGATACCCGACTCATCACATTTGATCTTGATAGTGGGGAACCTCATCTCCCCACTCTGGTAGCTTTCCAAATACCAGTTAAAATTTGAAACATCATAGTTCATCGATGCATCATTGATGAAGGTGCATCCACATGCATCATGTCCAAATATGTATGGAAGAAACTTGGGTCCCCCGAGCTCATACCATCCACCATCACTTTGAGAGCTTATGGTGGACGACCATCCTCTCCTGAAGGGCTCTTCCAAAATGTCCCCGTTGAACTTAGGGGCAAGAATATCCTTATTGACATTGAGGTTATCAACGCCCCACTCGATTACAACATCTTGTTCAGACGTATCTACATGTACTCTATGAAGGTAGTTGCCTCTTCTGTGTTTCAAACCATGATGTTCCCCCATAATTTGAATATCATTTCCATCGATCAAGTTTCACATTACAAGACTAACCCTTCCTCTAACATTGATAACATCCTACCTTTTGTCCACACTAACCCCGTTGCCTACCCACTCATTGAGATGCCCCCCAGAATTTTCAAAGACCCATCCTTGCTAGGGACATACCATGGAGCACCACCACTCATCCATCCCTTAGCACAAGTATGTGTCATCTCATCGAATGGAACTAAAACTGGAGTTACCCTTCCTCCCAATGAGGCTTCTTTTATATTTGACATCCCACTAGTCACAGAGATTCTCCCTCAGGATTCCCTTGAGAAATATTTAGCTCCACTTGTTCCTAATTTCACCCTCCCCCAGGGCCACATCTTGGTTTGGGAGACAGTACCCCAAGCCATTACCCAAATCCCCTTCTTTTACCCCCCACTGGGCGTACAATATTTCTAGGTAGCCGCAACACTTACCCTTCCTAATATGGTGCTGGAGATTCTAGTCTAGTATCTACATCCACCCGCAATGGTCCCTCAACCATCACTTCCTCCCCAAATAGAAGGAAACCCGATGTAGATTCCAATACTTACTCCAACCACACCACCCTCACCCCTACTCGCTAGCACCACTACTACAACTGGGGGCAGATAGAAGAAGAAAGATCCCATCGCTCCCTTTCCTCCTCAAGTACAACCTCCTTGTGCTCTATGTGAGAAATATGGACACCCCACCAATAAATGTCCATCTCTCCCCAAGATACGCAATTTAATTCAACTCCCTCGAGAAACAACACCACTCGTCGTGTCATCTAGTTCACCTAGTACTACCACTACATCCCATACTATCGGAAGCAAAGGGCTACGAACCAAATTTGCATGTGCCATTTGTTCATAGTATGGCCATTACACCGACCATTGCCTTGTGCTACCTCAATTTCGACAGATGCTAACAGAAGTACACCAGAGCTTTCAGCAAGAACCCCTTCCATCCACGTCATCTCAAACACATGTCACTGACATCCACTATGTCATGGCCTCAGTCAAAGAACATATGAGATGCCCTTGCTCTCTCTGCGAATCACTTGATCATTTCACATACCAATGTCCTATGATCATGGAATACAGGCATCGCCAAATGGCCCTTATTCAAAATCCTANCCCACTACCAGTGGAACCAGTGATTACCCCTACTCCATCCCCTAATGTTGTTCATACCATCTCTCCTGAGCCTGAGGCACTCCCCACTCCTCCATGGTTCATGGATAGCCTATATGTGGATTTGCCCCCAAATCCCCCCAATTCTCCAGTTCATTTCCCCACGGAAATCTTGCACCCGACTACCATTTTTAACCCACAATATCTCGATATTTGGTTTATGTCGAGCGAACCATCGCAACCCCCTTGAACCACCCCCTCTACCTCTTCACCACCAGAAGACAACCACATGGTGACAACTACCAAGGTTACTCCCCTAGATCCCTTATATTCTCGACGGTTCTACTGTGATGAAGACATCCTCGAGGAATTCACTACCCCCAATTTCCCATGGGATCCACTCCATCACAGAGCACTCTTTCTTTCATAGGAAGCCTTTGCACCTCCTAACCAAAACCCCATATACGCAATCAAAGGCAAATATTTTCACCAATCAGGGCATATAGATTGGTTCAATAACCCTATCCCTGCCCTTGACGATTTTGAAGAAAGTAACATGGCCAACATTTCCCCCACCATCAAAACTGATATTTCCATCAAACATGGAATCATCGAGAAAATCACCATTGGCGCCGCATGTTCTTTTGAAGAACTTATCACTTACAAAGGCCTCTTCTAGGAATACCAAGACATTTTTGCATCATATAGACACATGGCCTGATATCACACCTGTACAACAAAATCAACGTCCACTACACCCATCCAAAGTAGTGGCCATCAAAGCCGAGATTGAAAAATTACGTGTTGTTGCATTCATATAACCCATCGCATATATGTCATGGGTCTCCAACCCCATCCCTGTCAACAAGAAACAGGGAAATATCCCCATCTATATGGACTTTCATGATCTCAATCATGCCTGTCCCAAAGACAACTTTCCAACACCCTTTATCGACCAAATTATTGATGATTGCACCAGCCACGAGGCTTTGTCCTTCATGGACTGTTTCTCTGGCTACAACCAAATTTAGATTCACCCAACCGATCAATAAAAAACCACATTCACTACCCCATGGGGTACTTTTTCATACCGTGTCATGCCTTTTGGCCTCAAGAACATTGGTGCAACTTTCCAGTAGGCCATGACATACATTTTTCATGATCTGGCTCATATCATCCCCGCATACTTGGACAACCTCACTGCTAGATCCAAGAAACACACTCAACATCTCAATGATTTACAGATCATCTTCCAAAGGTGTCATCGGTACAATATCCACTTGAACCCCCTCAAGTGCATATTTTATGTCACCGTTGGATGCCTCTGTTGGAAGATTGGTTGTTGTCATTGATGTCAACCCTAGTCATGGGTTTTGGACCACAAGATTGATGAAGTTATTTGGACATGAAGGAAAATGCACATGAATATACAACACCCATGGATGGATAGTATACATCATGCTCTTTCCGGTGGTATGTGGCACGTCATGTGGATCCTCATGGTTGAGGAGAAATGAATTTTTGAAGATGACAAAGTGAATTGTACATGTAGGCCCTGAAGATAATTAAAGAAACAA
>JASDQU010103325.1:304435-316866 GCA_032191745.1 Picea mariana | reverse complement strand
GGAAATGTTGCATTTGGAGATGACTCATCTGCCAAAATACTTGGAGAAGGTGTAGTAGAGCTTGGAAGAAAAAATGTAAAAGCAAAGAATGTTCTATTGGTTGAAGACTTGAATCATAATCTACTCAGTGTTAGTAAAATGTGTGTTCAAGGATACACTCTTACGTTTGATTCTCGAAAATGTAAAATCAGAGAAAATAACTCAGGAAGATTGGTTGCAACTGCAACAAGAAGACCGAACAACATATCATCCTAGACATGAAGAAGAGAGAGAATACAGAAGCCACACAAAAGTATTCTAAGGAAGAAAATGTCCCAAAGACAAAAAATAAGGATGAAGTATTATTGAGTGCCACATGTTTAGGGGGAGCAGCCCCAAAGAAGAAGGTTACCTTTTTCCATTAAACTCAGGGGGAGAAGCCATACCCTTTTCCATTTATGTCAAAGGGGGAGAGAAATTGGGATCATGATGATAGGGGGAGCATGAGTGTTGCCATCAATGACAAAGGGGCAGATTGTTGGAAGATTGGTTGTTGTCATTGATGTCAACCCTAGTCATGGGTTTTGGACCACAAGATTGATGAAGTTATTTGGACATGAAGGAAAATGCACATGAAGATACAACAACCATGGATGGATAGTATACATCATGCTCTTTCCGGTGGTATGTGGCACGTCACGTGGATCCTCATGGTTGAGGAGAAATGAATTTTTGAAGATGACAAAGTGAATTGTACATGTAGGCCCTGAAGATAATTAAAGAAAACAATTACAAAATAAGAAAGTGTCAGGTTGGCCCTAATGTTAAAAGGAAGTGACATAAATGGTATAAATAAACATCATTATACATTCATTTGATACAAGTCGAATTTCAGAGAGAAGAATAAGTAAAAGAAGGCCGGATTTCAAGGGAGGATGAAGTCTTTTGGTGATGTGTTCTAAAGTATGTTATTTTCAGGTCATCTTACCATTTTTGCCATAACTTTTTTTCTAGAACGATTCAGATGGTGAAATATCTTTGGTAGTGAGAAGACATATCAAGGTACCTCTGGTAAAAATTTCAGCTCTTGATTCGCTATAATTATGGAGATATAATCTATGGAATATAGGGTTTGTGACCAGTCCTGAAACGAGTCAAAAAACATGTGTTTCGGGTAAAACAGTCATAACTTTTTCATACGGACTCCAAATGCAGTGGGACCACTTCCATTGGAAAGAGTATGGACTGTAGTTTCTTGTGTGAAAGTTTCATAATCAGATGTTAAATATTGAGCGCGGGGCATGCTGTACAAGCTGGGTCTTCTGAACAGACCAGAATTGAATAAAGTTTTGTTATCTCTCATGTATTCTTGGGTGGAAGGAAGGGGCAAGGATAGAGAGTTCAGATCTCTCTTTATATTGGAGGATTGTATATTCCTCTTGGAGTTTTATCCCTCCCTTTACATTTTGGAAGCTGTAGCTACCTTTGGAAGTCATTACTTCCCTTGAACAAAAACTATTGATTATTTCTCATATATATTGTGCATGGTGTATTGTGGTGTATTGGTGTAACTCTTATACTATTGTTCATTTCTCATTGGATATAATTGAATGGTTTAAGTATAAGTTGGAAAAGGTTTTTAAAATTGTACTTGATACTGATTCACCCCCCTCTCAGTATCAACATCCTCCTTGGGTTCATCGTTTCCCAACACAACATCACAGTGGACCCCCTCAAGGTCCAATCCATCACAGAAATTCCCCCACCACTGAATTTGTGCCAACTGCAGAGACTACAAGGAAAATATAACTTTTCACGTCGCTTTGTCCCCGATTATGCCACTCGTGCACATAGTTTCATTCACCTCTCGTCCACTCACTAAGACAATAGGTACAAATGAGGTGGCATTGTGGGCCCTACCACTATATATAGTCCCTTTTGCCAAACTTCCATGCTCAATTACAGGAGCTTCGGTCATCTATTTTCCAATCCGTCTTCAGCCACGGGATCAAGATATCACCCCCTACACATTCACATCCCCCAAGTCACCATCCATCCTCAGCCCTGGAGGATGCATTTTTCTCACATCCTGCCCAGGTATGCCTACTTATATTCAAAATTTATCAAATAATTGTTATATGTTCTTTATCTTCAGATATTGTTCACGTCAGGTATTCAGTTTTCATGTGTGTAGGAACTTGGTCATCATTCATCAGTGTTATTTCTTCAGGTATATCATCGACACTATCATGTAATCATTCCCTCTAAATATCAATTGCATATCCCAGTCACACCCTCTAATATTTTCCTCTAGGGTCCCCTCATCCGGCTTTGCAGTACTCACACCCCGCTGCATTTCACTCTTGTCAACTAGTAGCACTCTCCCCCACATGAGTTGTCCCAATTATAGTCCCCTCTTGCACTTTGACACTCATGTTGTTTTCACCCCCTAGGGCTGGGAGTCCCCATAGTCTTCGCATTCCTGAGAATCATCCACATGCTCCTTCTCCTCATTT
Organism: Picea mariana; assembly: GCA_032191745.1. Classification (NCBI taxonomy): domain Eukaryota; kingdom Viridiplantae; phylum Streptophyta; class Pinopsida; order Pinales; family Pinaceae; genus Picea; species Picea mariana. The sequence goes on along the minus strand of JASDQU010103325.1, from coordinate 314,371 downwards.
TGCTATCCTTCCCACCATGGACTCCCAGGTAATATCATTATGGTTCCCATTTGGCTGCACCTCCGTGGTATCATTAACCCTCCATCTCATCCATCATCAGTTTTCCCATCTGCAGATTGTCCTCCATTCATTTCCCTAATACAGAAACCCACCTATGGGGCCCCCACCCTCCACCTGTTTTCCAAGCAACTTGCTCCCTCTCCGGCCAAGACATCTTGCACTCGGGCACCCGTTTCTGTATCTGCACAGTTATCCCAACTTATTCTTTATTCCTTTGGTAATTGTACAAAAACTTTTTTTCCAGCATTTACATAGCTTGTTGTTGTCGCCTTTAACGACCTTCCTTTTCCAGCAAAGCAACCCTTGTCGCCCTTGGTTGGGGCATTTTCCACCTCCTACCCTTTTTGACATTATCCATAAACCCCGAGTATCTTACAGTCCATACACCTTTGATCTCTGCATTTGTCCATTTTTTCATGCCTCTGGTACAGTTTACCCAAGCCTAGTCATCCCCCTGACGCTAGGTTCAGTTTCACGGTTGTTGCTACTCATCCTTTACATATATCCCCAACCAAGGGCAGTATTGATTCTCACCACTTCTTGACTTCGTCCATGTTCCTCATCAGTCCCTGATCTTATACAATGGATTTCATGAAGCCCTTTGCTTCTTGGAGTCGTGTCTCCCTTTATGTCGACATCAAGACAGTTTCCAGATGGGCGATAGTATCTTGACTCTCATTACCTTCACAATGAGTAGCCTCGAACGACACAGAGAGAACCATCATTACCCTCTGCTATTGTTGACCCCCACAACATTCAACTTCAACACTTTCTCATGTTTCGGTGGGTCTTACTTTGCAACTATTGCAGTTGTTTCTATATTTGCTGAAGACCTATGAAAATTGTTGGGCCATCAATGCCTGCGAATCCTTGACACTTCTTATAGGTGTCATCACCTCTTTTCAAAGTTTGTTCACCATTAGAATTCTCCTCTTCCATTATCAACATGCCCTTGAGGGAACTGCAGTCATCTACACCAACACACAATTTCAGTTACTGTATTACATATTTTTGAGTTACATGACACAAGCATGGGGCATGCCCACGGCATTTGTACACAGTTTTATTTTTCCACCCCTTGTGAAAGGTTTGGGTCCTACAGGTTCCCCTCTCCCTCCAATGGGTCACTCTTGAAAATTCCCTCAAAACTCTTCCTTACAAAGGTACTCTCAGTAGAAGAAACATTGATGTATTTTGGCTATACGTATGTTCCTAGCCTCATACATCAGGGGTCATCGGTTATCACTGAAATTTCGTTTGCAAATGGTTACAAGAATCCAGCATCTCTAAACACCTATTAGTTCATCCATGGCCCAAAAAATGCATTTCCAAAGGGAAAAAAACTATACAACCAGTTATAAAATCAGCATGCGCTCAATATACACAGGAAGGGTATGCACATGCGCTAGTCGAAAATGCCGGAAAAGCGCACATTCGCCCGATGCATGACTGTGGACGCAAAAAACCATGCACATCTCAGAATGATGCATTTATGATGTTGGTCAACCTCCCACTCACTTTCGTTTCAACTCCCAATTCAATTTAACCCTCAAATCTGAACTGAATCCGAGTGGGGGGCTAGTCAAAGACCTAGAGGTGCCCTAAATGGCTCCTTGTTCACACCAAAGACTGGTTGAAATTTTCCTCAAATATTTTCTATAAAAGAGGCCATGGGTGCACTATATTTCCAAGAATCTATTTGTATTGTTATGCTTCCTGTTGGCGATGGAAGTCACTCCTGTATTTCTTGCAGGAGCAGAGCACAACACCCATCAGTTTTATGTCACGGTAGTTTTGAATGGGTGATCGAATGGATAGAGACTTGGGAAGATATCACTCTAACTCAGGGACTGGGTCCAGCATGTAAGGAACGAAGGAGGTCTTGATCTAACTTCAGTCATTGGGTTGATTAAAAGGTGAACAGGTGGAAGACTTGGCAAGAAGAGTGAGCAAACTACTTCAAGCAGCAGGCCTTTCAGTAATTTGTAGAAGAAAAACCCTGAATGCGAGATCCTCTGGTTCAGGGCTTCAAGAAACTGAAAGGGGGACTTGACTGGACTCTCCAATTCCAAGTCCTTCAGCGTTAGGAAAATCACAAGAACTGATTAGAGACGATGCAACTGTTATAGTGATCCAATTCTACATCATTCTACAACAGTTACAACTCGACTGGATTCTCCAATTCTGAGTCATTCTAACACAGTGTAAAAAAAGACGTGAAAGAAACTGACATTCATAAGACAAGAAGTCTCAAAATTCCATGCATAACTAGAATAACAATGCTTCATTAAAGTTTTACCACCAAGAGCCTCGCTCAACCATTGATCCCTTACAAAAATGGCGAAAACACCTACATATACTCAAAAACCACCCCAGCAGCAAAAAACAAGATGCTGCATTAAAGAATTGCGTCTATATGGCTTCTGACAGCCTGCCCATGCAGACTCGGGATGATTATGCGCCTACGACAGATGCCATCAGATTTTGGATTTTCCTTCTGCAGGTGTGTCCACGTGAATTAGTCTTTTGCCAGACCTTCCTTTTATGGCGAAGTTGATATTCAACCACCAGCAACTGCCGCAATAACTACTTTTTGGGATCAGGAACGACCTCGGTCAACTCTGCCTTCTGGGACGTGGAGGTCTCCTAATGGTGCCACATTGATCAGCCTAACTGTCTTTCTTTGGATGCTACTTCCCTAGACTGCTACGACGGACCCCTATGGCTGATGTGGATGAGGGTGTGACGAGGGTTAAAGGCGTCAATACTGTGGAGGTGATGAAGAAGAAATGGGAGCTATGACATCAGCTGAGGAATGCCACGCGGTATGAATAGGACAGAGGAGGAAGGAGCATGGAGTGCGGGAGTATAGGAGGAGGTGACTAGGAATGAGAGGGACACATGGTAGGAGATGAGAGGACGACTAGCTGAGAAGGTGCCGTGTGGATGGGGAGAGGGAAGTTGGATAGATGACAAGGGAAGAGGGAGGCGATAGGTGGAGAACAGGTGGCAATGGGGAGGATGATACCAAAGGTGACACGTCAGGCAAGGGGCCCCACAATAATAACACATCAATTCTGGACCCCCCCCCCCGATTAAAGGCAGAAAGGCAAGGGGGTTCCAGAATGAAATCTCAGCCATTGATTTAGGTGCCTCGATCCTGGCCGCTAGAGAGCTGCGAGCTCAATTTCGGACCCCCTCCCTCCGCTTAAAGGTAGAATGGTGGGGGGCCTCCAAAATCCACTCCTGACCGTAGATCTGAGCGCACAGATCCTGGCCGCCTAGAACCATACCCCTTTTAAGTCTAATGCACCCAAGTTTCATCGATGGATGGACGGCTGAGATGACTTCAGTGTTTTCACTATGAAAATCTCGAAAGGTCCCACCTGTGACTCAGATCTGCGTCGCGTGTCCTTCAGAGGAACGGTCGAGATGACATTTGATGTTAGAAGAGGGTTGCCTCCGCTATCAGGCTCACTTGATGTGACCAGGTGCTAGGACCATGGGCTTAACTTCAAAGGCGCTTATCGACGTTTCGAGGTTCGGGGTTTTGAGATGTAAAATGACGAGGAGCTCTTACCCCCCGAATCCTCGAATGCCGACATGACATGATCGCGTGCAAGGTGTGTCCTGTGGATGAACGGCTGAGGCTACTTTGCAATACTGTGGGCCTGCCTCTGGGCACTTTCAGCACTCCGGGATTCAGGGTTTCGAGATGTGAGATGATGAGGGACTTTCACACTTCGAACTCCCGACTGCCAATGTGCCGACTAGATCTTGCACTATGTGTCGCGGGATCGAACGACCTAGATTCAGTCCCAGCATAAAGCCGCTTTCTTTGACGTTATACATTGGTCAACTTTCTAGCCCCGATATTCTGATGACCGTTGATCTTCTCTTATGGATGGATCCGGGCTGCTGACATCATAATTTCACCCACCCTCTTGATTCGAAGCCTCAAAACGAGATTTTTCCATGCTGCGCTCGGGCACTCCTTGTGCAACCTACAGACCTGGATGCTCTCAAGCCCAAGACAAGAATTATTGCTAACATTAGGCTCCATGGGGGATAGATTCATCCCTGTGATTCTCTAAGAACTCATTTTGTAGTTTCAATGCCTTGTTGTTGGGCTATGGATTCATTTATTAAGCCAAAAACAGAAAACAGAAAACAATATTTACAAAACAAAAGAAGCCACCTACGGCTTACAAAAAACAGTTTTTTAAGAAATGCCCATTTACTGGGCCATCAAAAACTTCTTCGCCTTCCAAATCCTGCAACCTGTAAGTGTTGTTTGAAAACACCTCAGAGATCTTGAGAGGCCCAAACCAGAGGGCATCAAACTTACTATGTTTGCCTCTATTCTGCCTGGGTGCATCCCATTTGACCACCAAATCGCCCAGCTCGAAATCTTTCTTTTTTTCTCTTCCTGTCAAAGCTTTTCTTGATCTTTTGCTGATGATGGTAGGCCCTGTCAATGACCTATTCCTTGCTCTATTGAACTTCCACCAACTGATGAATCCTTCTAGCCATATGGTCAGGTTCTCCTTCAAGGTCCTGGAGGAATTTTGCTATGGATAAAGCGAGCTGAGTAGGGAAGACAACTTTTGTTCCATAAACAAGCTGGAAAGGTGAGATGCCCAGAGACTTCTTTGTTGTCACCCGGTCAGCCCATAAGGAAAACTTGAGCTTTGAATCCCAGGCCCTTTTATTGTCTTCCAATAATTTTTTAATGAGCTTGATCAGACTTTTATTGGAGGACTCTGCCAGTCCATTTCCTTGAGGATAATAGGGAGTAGAGTGGATCAGCGAAATCTCAAATTGTTCACAGAACTTGACCAAAGGCTCAGACTTGAAAGAGGTGGCATTGACAGTGACGATTTTGCTAGGACAGCCGAATCTGGCTATGATATCCTCCAGGAAGCTGATAATTACTTTGTGAGAAGTACTCCTGGTAGGGGTAGCTTCTATCCACTTGGTGAAATAGTTTTTCATAGTCAGGATCCATCTGTGTTGACTACTTGAGGGAGGATGAATTTCTCCAATGAAGTCTAACCCCCACTGCTGAAAAGGTGTCGAAGCTACTATAGGCTTTAATGGCAGTGATCTGAGTTGTTGTTTTCCTGAAAACTTCTGGCATTTGATGCAAGCTATGATTTCTCTACAGACATCAACGAACAAAGTAGGCCAGTAATATCCAGCCCTGAGGATCTTATGAGCTGTGGTCTTCCAGAAATGATGCCCCCCACAAAGGCAGTTATGGAAATCAAATATAACCTTCTGGGCTTCTTGCGGGTCCAGACATCTTAAAAATACCCCTAAAGGGTCCTTCAAGTACAAGGCTTGGTCAATGAGCTAATACCTGACCGCCTTGAGCTTTAAAGCTCTCGCCTTGCTTTTTCCCATCCCATCAGGAGGCTTTAATTCTTGTAAAAAATACAAGATATCCTTGTACCAGGTGCATGTTGCTAGTGGTAAGGCACCTTGAGAATTCATATTGGTCGACTTAGCTTGCGGATTTTCTGAATGGGCATTGATGAAGCTAATCCCCAAGGCTTTGCAATTGGATTCAGCTAGTAGCTTGGCCAAACCCTGCCCCTTTATCAACTTAGTGGGCTTAATCTCCAGATCAAACTCTAGGATCCTGGCAATCCACTTTCCTCTTTTCCCATCTATGTCGGGCTGTACAAGAATGTCCTTTACAGAGGCTGAAGGAACGTATGCGGTCACCTTTAACTGCAATACGTAGACTCTGAAGGCTTTGAGAGATTTTACCAAGGCATAGGCCTGTTTTTCCATGATTTCATACCTGACCTCTGCATCTCTTAATGCCTTGCTGAAAAAGGCAATGGGTTGTTCTCGCCCTTCCTCATTTTTCTGCAGCAAGACCGCTGCTACTGTATCAAAAGAAGCAAAAGAGAAAATTAGGAATCCTTTGGAATAGTCAAGACTGATCAACATAGGTGCCTCATTCAATGCCCTTTTTATTTGGGTAAAAGATTCCCTAGGCTCAGCGGTCCATTTCACTTCATTTCCCTTCCTGAGCATGGTTGTGATATGTTTCACCAACTCAACAAAATTTGAGATGAATCTCCTTAAGAAATTAATCTTCCCCAAAAAGGCTTGAACTTCCTTCTTAGATCTAGGAAGTGATAGGGTTTGAATTGCCTCTACCCTGCTAGGATCAATCCTTACTCGTTCTTTTGATACTATATGGCCTAATAGCTTCCCCTCCTTCATAGCAAACACGGATTTTCTAGGATTTAAGGATAGGCCGAACCTCTGACACTTCAAAAAAACTTTTCTCAGATGACTGCAGTACTCCCTGTCAGACTTGGAGAAAACTATTATGTCATCTAGGTAGATTACCACAAACTTATCTTTCTCCCCTATGAAGGCTATGTCCATAGCTCGCTTAAATGTTGGTCCCGCATTCATCAATCCAAAAGGAATTTTAGCATACATGAATGTACCCTAAGGAGTGGTGAAGGCTATTTTTTCTCTGTCCTCAAGCATGACTGATATCTAATTATACCCAGAAAAACCGTCAATCATGGATTGTTAAGGTCCTAACCCGCACATAGGTAGATCAATGTATTCGGATGTAATAAAGGTCAATATTAATAAGACCTTTCAATAAAATAGAATAAGGTGGATGTAAGAAGACCTAATAGAAGCTTCCGCTTCTATAAGGATCTTCCTCTAGATGCTTCTTTTTAGTATAAATAGGAGTCGAGGGTATGAGAACCCTAGCTTGGATATTATTGTAATAGAGCGCTGCTCGATTGGAGGTTGCCCCCTCGAAGAGGCCTGTGAACATTGCTATCTGATTCAAAGTGTTATTTCTGTTGCTATTTCATGAATCATTTCTGTGTATTGTGAAGATTATGCTGGATATTTTACTGTTATTCTGTTATTTCTAGCATTTCGTTTCTGTTCTGCATATTTTATATATCTGGTATCTTTCAAGTGGTATCAGAGCACTTTCCTTGGTAGAAATTGTGGGTATTTTTTTTTTCAGGGTAGAGACATATTCCGACATCTTTAAGCCACAGAGATCTGTTGTTACGCGCATAAACCCGCGGTTGAGGGATTCATACACGCAGGAAATACAAGTGGTTCTTAAGCACACATTTGTTGGCCACCCTTGTAACCCCTGTTGGTACCCCTTCGAGTGGTAGCGCATCAGACAGCACCTGTGTAGGGACCGGCCTAGATTTCCTGAAGCCCTCTGTAGATAAACCTATCGGTCGCCGGACTGCTATAGTGTCACCGAGAACAGCACTCAGGAAGATACTCTCTAGTACCTGGGTAGTCAAGTAGTACGGCTAAGGGTACGGTCTATCCTCCTTATTTAGTGCCCTGAGATATTGGGCCGAGTACTACTATTGGACCCCGCATGTATATCAGAGAGCTATAGCACAGGGCAAACCCTTGTCTGTAGAACCCTGGAATACCTAACCCTTGGGGAACATAAACAACAATATAAACAAATTAAACCGGCGAGATCTATTAACCCGCATCTGTATTCGGGTTGCTAAGTGAATACTCTCCGGTTCAGAATTTGGGGATTTCAGCACTGTAGCATTTTTCAGACCAAAGCATAACCCCGCAGCTGTAAAAAAAAAAAATATGGAAATTTTTTGACCATTATTTGAGACCTATTCCATTAGATTCATCTCTTCTCCCTCATCACTTTCCTCCATATCATTTTTTTGCAAAAATTTTTGACCCCGCCACACCCTTTTCAGTTCACCCTTTTTTTTTCACCATTATTTGAGACCTATTCCATTAGATTCATCTATTTTCCCTTATCACTTTTACCCATATCATTTTTATGCAAAAATTTATGACCTCGCCCGCTCCCTTTTCAGTTCACCCGTCATCATGGCCCAAACCCGTAACCAAGAACTAGAGTCTCGCTTCAACACCCTGCAACATGGTTTACTTGAGACCCAACAAGAAGTGAAACAACTCAGTGCTACTATTGCCTCCCCTGATGCCTCCATGAATGCCTCCGTCCAAATAGCTGTGAAGTCGGCAATGGCGGAAGTCAAAAATGAACTTGAATCTGTCGTTGTAGCACTCTACACCAAACTCAAAATCCCTCTCGATGACCCTTTTGAGGATGCACCTAAAAAGACTGAAGGTGAAACTTCTTCCCATTCCTTCCAACCACATCACTTTCAAAGGGACATATGCCTTCCACGAGTGGATGTAACTAAATTTGATGGCTCAGAACCCACTGGTTGGGTCACACAAATGGAACATTATTTCTCTCTCTACAACATTACCGATGACTTGGCCAAACTCAGGTATGGTGTTCTTCATCTAGATCAAGAACGCTGGCAATGGTGGCAATGGAGAAAAACTTCCCGTCAAGGATATATTGCTTGGACCCAATTTGTTGTTGAGCTTTATGAACGCTTTGACACTGACACCAACCATTTGGGCCATTTGACAAAATTAAAGCAATCAGGCACAGTGGAAGACTTCATAGCTGCATTTGAGAGTCTGGCTTTTCGAACAGAGGGCATGACTGATGCTTTCTTTCGAGAGTGCTTTATCAGTGGCCTCAAGGAGGAGGTTAGGGCCCATGTCCTCATGGCTCGACCTACGACTTGGGTGGAGGCTACCAAAAAAGCCAAAGAAGCACAACAAATTGTTTCCTCTCAAAACCGTAAACCTTCCTTTTTCCCGCGCCCTAAACCAGTAAACCCCACTACTCCCTCAGCTCCCTTAAAAATCCAAAAATTGACCCAGGCTGAAATGGATGAACGACAACTCAAAGGCCTCTGTTATAACTGTGATGACAAATATTTCCCAGGCCACAAATGTAAGAAACAAAATCTCTTTATGGCCATCTCTGAGGATATTCAAGAAGACGATGATGACACCTCCCCTGTTCCTGAGTCACCAGAAACTTTTGAAATAAACCCTCCTTCCGACCCTCCTGCAGAAGAACCCATCATTTCCCTCAATGCTCTCACCAGCTTCTCTGCCCCACAAACTCTCAAGCTAATCGGTTATATCAAGCACAGAAAGGTGATCATCTTGGTCGATAGTGGCAGCACCCACAACTTTATTCATCGCCGCATCGCCCAAGAAACCGACTGCTATATCCATGCTGTTAATAATTTCCAAATCATGATTGCCAATGGGGACTCTATGAAATGTGGAGGGCGCTGTGAAAATGTGCGCCTCCAAATAGGTGACTACAACCTCAAATCCCATATGTTTGCTATTGACATGGGAGGTTGCGACATTGTGTTGGGTGTCGAATGGCTCAGAACCTTGGGTCCCATTCTCATGGACTTTCAGAACTTAACCATGCAATTTGACTAAGGCAGCCACAAACATAAATTTCAAGGCATCACTGCGGGTTCTCCTCAAATCATCAGTTCTCATCGCATGGAGAAATTGCTCAAAAAAGGTCATTCGGGTGTCATAGCCCAACTCCATTCCATTCAAACCACAGAGATCCCACCCGTGCCCCAAGACCTCCAATCCCTCTTGTCTAAACATCAAACAATCTTCTCCACTCCCCAAGGACTTCCCCCTTCCTGTGGTGTCCATGATCATTCCATTCCCCTTGTCCCAGGAAGCCTCCCCCCCAACATACGTCCATATCACCACCCCTTTGCCCAAAAGAATGAAATTGAAAAAATGGTCCAGGAACTCCTTACTGTCGGAATCATCCGTCCTAGTACGAGTCCTTACTCCTCCCCGGTCATCATGGTACTAAAGAAAGAAGGTTCTTGGCGAATGTGTCCTGACTTCCGTGCTCTCAATAAACTCACCATCAAAGACAAATTCCCCATTCCGGTCATTGATGACCTCCTGGATGAACTGAGTGGTGCCCAATTCTTCACCAAA
>JASDQU010103325.1:290742-304415 GCA_032191745.1 Picea mariana | reverse complement strand
AACTATTGATTATTTCTCATATATATTGTGCATGGTGTATTGTGGTGTATTGGTGTAACTCTTATACTATTGTTCATTTCTCATTGGATATAATTGAATGGTTTAAGTATAAGTTGGAAAAGGTTTTTAAAATTGTACTTGATACTGATTCACCCCCCTCTCAGTATCAACAGTTTTAATGTATAATAATTTTCATATCCATCTCTCTCACTATTTCTAAGAACCCCTAAAAATTTACTCTCAATCTGCCAGTGAAAAATTAATAAATCACGACAGAAATGACACTTTAAGTCAAAATTCGTATCAATTTCAAGAGATGATATTGAGGCCTAATTTATGAGAAAATGGTGAGGGATCTCTCCAAACAGTTGAAAACCCACTTCCAAAATGGGTCAATTTACTTCTCACGTAGGCAGTTTCCTCAAAAACTTAATATTTTTGGGAGCAATCATTGTAGAAAGGTACAACCATGGATTCGTATCAGTTTCAGGAGGCTATCTTGCGGCTTACTTTCTTAGAAAAAAATGAAGAATCTCACTAAACGATTGAAAACCCACTTCCAAAATGGGCCGATTTACTTTCCATGTAGTCCATTTCCTCAAAAATGTAATATTTTGGGAGGAATAACTGCTGAAAGGTACGACCATGGATTTAGCTCACCAAAACCATGATTTTCTTTATTCTTTGGCTTGTCTGGCTTTCTCCAAGAAACATAGCTCTGATACCATGTCATTGTTTCATGGAAACCTGCACAAGATATCTATCTAAAGAAAGTACAAACAAATCTTATCAAGAAAGGAAGAGAGATTCAATATGGAAGAATGAGAAAATATATTCACACTACTCTAATGAGATGATAATTGATACATAGATCATGATCAATATGATACAATGAATGAGTGGAATACACTCATATATAGGGAAAATCATTCCATAATTAAGAAAAACAATCAAGCAGTTAAATTTCCTTAGGAATGTATGCATGCATAATAGTGATGGTGAAAATAGAAAGTCTAAATAGAACTAGTCAATTAACTCCCACTGAACTAGTGTGTCTAAAATAGAAATTTCTCCAAAAACCATCAATATCCACTTGGATCAATTACCTCTTCTGGGTGTGAATCTAGAGGATAAAGGTGGATTCATCATGCCAAACGTGTTGGTCAGAATCGATACATAGGAGGTGGGTGTAAAGGACAGAATGTGAGCAATAGTTTTTCCACCATGTTGGTTACTCCATCCAAAAGAAACAATATTAGACCCGGGGTTAAAAGGAGAAACGCCTCCAATGGTAGGAGTTGTTTGTGGGACATGAGTACCACCAAACGAGAATGGAGTGTGTGAAGGAGTTGTGCCCCCATGTCCAATGCTAGTATTCGTACCAACCATTGGGATGGAGGTTGAAAATTGTGATGTGAAGTTTGAAATACCATAGGAAAAAGGACTAGAGGCCATAGGGATGGAATAAACATTATATCTCGGTGAGTGACAAAGATACCTAAAAGGGTTCATAACTATAGGTTGAGTATTCACTATAGGACGGACAGAGGTTATGATAGGCACCTCCGACACTACAACCATTGTGGTTGAAAGTGTCGAAGGAGTATCGTTAACTATAGTAGGTATGGGAGTCAAATGAATCTCAGTATCTTGCTGACTTGGTTCAATACTCATCCTTGTATGATCAAAATTTTGATAAGTGGAGGTGTGTCTACCACATTTTATAACTTTACACCTTTTAGAAGGCAAAGACTCAAAATGCGGTGGTAACTGTAATAAGCGGCGAGACCTGCGGGGAACCTGGTCTGGCTCCACGATGACTCAAGACTCATGATATAAAAATAAATCCTAAGGCCAACTAGTAATCAAAGAGCACACCAAAAATAATCAAACGACCAATACGCACACAAACAGGATAAATTGGTTGAAAGGGGCCTCCCTCTCTAAAGTAGGTATGTCTCGCCCAAGAGGGGTCTGAGACTCCTCTATTAAATATTTGAGGTATTAGAATCAATTATAAGGGCCCTCATGGGATTAACAACTAGTCGGTCAGATCCCCCTGGAGAGGTAATCCTCTATAAAGGTTGTGTGTTGTCCAACCCTTATCTGACCCAGGGTACCTACAAAATAACCCCTGCAAGTAACCTATGTGGTACCTAAGTCAAACAACTAAGAAACCATGATATAAATGATGCACAAGAGAACAATCGTAAGTTAGGTACATTGTATGATAGGGTTACAAAGCCCAAAACCTTGAAAACACTGCCTCTCATAGAGGTAAGGGTACTAACAAGATCCCCATATACGAATAGATCCCCAAAAATATATATGACGCTAAGAAGGTATCGAGGGGATATACCTTCAACCAACCTCACATGACCTCGTGCTTAACTCCGGTGTAAGCGTAGCCTCTTGATATTATCGATTATACAATGGATTTCTCCACTCCCTTAGTCAGACACATATGTTTATTTAATAGCCTTGGAGAGGTTTACTCACAAAATCCTATTCCAAGGCTCTAAATCCTAAGCTAGTTTGTGCACCCTATAAAAATAAAATCATTACTAATCAATTTTAAATTATAGCGTTACTTTTAGTGGCCTTGCTTACTCAAAAATGTGCAGTCGTGAAACTAGTGATGTTATGACTCAACAAGTAAAATAAATGAATATGAATACAATGCAAAGTCCTAACTTCAGTTCCCAATAAATGATATTCTTTTCAAAATGAAATTCTCAATTTAGTTCTACAATTCCAAATAAAATGCAATCTTTCTTTACATGTACTAAGATCAATGATAAGGACTCTAAAGATCAAATGCCAACAATGTAAAATGCCTAATATTTTTGTATTTTCAATATAAAAGAATGAAAATGCAAGGACTGAACAACAACTTGATATAAAAACTCTACTGTATGTAAATAGAGAAAATCCAAGTAGGATATCAAGAATCAAAACACCCAACCCAAGATGCAAGGACAATCAAATGAAAAGGATGATGATAAAGTAGCTGCCAAAAAATTCAACCAAAGAAAGGTTTCCTTTCATTCCACCGACACTTAATAGTCATAACAAAGACCCAAGAAGCCTCAACAATCATCAAAACTTACCCAACAACCATCAAACCCAACAGCTAAGAAAAAAAGGGTGATGTAGGTGACTTTTCAAGAGAAAAGCTTATATATACGCTTCTTGCAGAAGGATAGCATGCATATGTACATGATTGTTAGGAAACAACTCGTGTATATGTGTCAAAACACAACCAGGATAAGGAGAAGGATAATAAACTCAAACTCAGAATGAATAGAGGCTATCAAGAAGTCATACGACAAGAAACTCAATATAAGCGAGAGAAATCTAAGGAGAAAAACACTCCAAATAGACGAAAATGACTGTAGAAATCAACTCTAATATCAGGTATGCTATATAAACAAATATGTTATCAAGACAAGATAAAATTCCTACCTCATCCAGATGTTTGATGAAGTCCACCATTAAGCACTTGACTCAGAGAAATACACCTCCAACTTATCCTCAACAACCAATAAAAGAAAGCATATGGTGATAATATATAATTTTATCACATTCAATAGCATAATCCATCAAAATTCATAACAAATATTACCATGGAATAACAATTCAAATATTTGTAAGATATTAATTGGATGAGAAAAGAGTATTTCGATTAAAATGTAATCAACAGAAGTGAATGAATTACAAACTTCTGTTTTGGCACAGTTCAGAACTAAGAAACTAAGTCCCTTCCAACTGGGCCTCCACCACTTCAATCCTCCACCAAAGGCAAGCTCATATAAGAGATACAATGAGGTTCACAATCATGTATGGAAGAGCTTGGGGGCTAAACAATGTGTTCAAACTTAAAATGACAAAGGGATGTAGACTCAATATGATGTGAATAATTTGTCTAGAGTAACTTTTCTCTCAAAGTTTAATTCTTCTCCTCTTTTCCATAGCTCGGATTTGGCCCATTTGTAGCCTTCAAGTGGAACTGAAGGGTCGATTCAGAACGTTTCCAGTAAATGGAAGGTCAGAATCATGGATCTCATGACGTGACATGGAAACCCGACACCATTTTTTAATTTTGGGAACAAATCCTGATGTACGTGAGTTGTAGTGGTGCAACCTGCATATAAACATGTTGTATTATAGGTAGGGCACGTATATGTGGAAAAATAATGTTTTTTAGCTCTGGAATTTGCAAAAAGGGAGTTCAAGTCTACATAGGGAAATGGAAAAAGGCCTTATGTGCAATTTTGTATAGGGTGAGGCGGATCTTGCTATAATCGTGAATGGATGTTACAGTCAGTGGATGTTGTCGTCAATGATTACATTCTGGGAATGGTGTTAAGAGTCTTGTTAGGATTTAAAGGATTGTATACATAATGAAGCATGTAGGTGAATTCAAAAGTACTCTATGTGTGAATATCTTGGATTGGTGATATCTTATTGAGTTGTTTCTCAGTTGAGAATATTAGTTTTTTCATTCAATAGGTTGATGCATTTTCTTTAGGTATTGGGTGCTTCCTTCTAGTTGGAGATGGTAAAGCCAGGGGGGTTGGTGCCTCCTTCCATTCGGTGATGGTAAATCAAGGATCTGGAGCTTCCTTCACATTGTTTCCTATAAATCAGGGGGTTGGTTCCTACTTCCAGTTGGTGCTAGATAATCTGGGAAGTTGGTGCTTCCTATGAATGTAATCTTGACATGATATAAGAAAAGAATTCCTTGGTTTTCTCCCATTTGATTTTCCACATAAAAATCATTGTGTTTTGTGTATGGTTTTATGTGATGATGAATGAAATTGCTAATGTTTAATGTTTAAATTATGTGCTTAAGGTTAAAAATGGTAAAAAGTTCTCAATATTGATTCACCCCCCCTCTCAGTATTGGTGAACATTCCAACAATTGGTATTAGAGTGGGTTCCTTTAGGAATAGTCTAAACAATGGAATGAAGATCATAGATATTCAGGAATTGTACTCTGCAAATGGAGTTCCATTATTAAATGGATCAAACTTTTCTCATTGGAGCATAAGGATGAGATCATTTTTACGGGCACAAGGGTTTGACATTTGACAACCAATATTAGATGGTTACACCAATCCAAAAGGAAAACCAAAGGGTGCAGTAAAGAAGCTACAAAAAAAAAATGCAATAACATTTAACATCATTCTAAGAGGCTTATAAGAGTTTGCGAATTAAGAAAATAAATGAAGTTGGAAAGCATTCATGAGCTAAAGATATTTGGGACAAAATACAAGAAAACTACACAAAGGAAGCAATGCAGGAATGTGCAGAAGATCAAAAGGAAGATACACCGAAGAAAGAAGAAACCTCAAAGAAAATGTATGATATCCCAAATAAACATGCAACTAATGAATCAAATGAAGAAATGGTGAAGGAAGTCTAATCAAGTAAGTATTCTTGTGGTGATAAATTAAATCCTTGTGACATTAGATGTACCTATGCAAATAAAAGAAGTTTTGATAAAGATAAATATGAAAGAAAAATCCATGCTTCGGAAGAGGAAGAGAATGATGAAGTAGAATATGAAGTATACTTTGAAGGGGAACTGATTATTTCTCTATATGATTTGAGGAATTCAAGGCAGAAGAACAAAATTCTAATGGAAAAACTTCAAAGGTATCAAGAAAAGAATACATTTCTAGAAGAGAAGATAAGTGAGATATAAAAGACTACCATTTTTTTAAAGGCACAAGTAGAAGTGGCTAAGAAGACTAAAGAAACATTGAATAAACAATTAGAAGAGATAGATACCCAACTAATCATAAACCTGCAAAATGCTATGATTCAAATAGAAGAGGACAAGAAAATTGAAGAAGTCTTAAACAATCAACTAAAGGAGAAGGAATAATGTTGTCAAGCAAAATAACTTGAAATTTTTTCTCTAAGAAGTGAAAAGGATAGCTGCCAAAAAATTGAAGTTTGAGAATATTTCATCAGGCTTATAAGACATCTTCAATCAACAAATATTTACCAGTGAAAAGATAGGTATTGGGTATGACCACAAGTAGAAACACATTGAAGAAGAAAAGAGTTTCAAACTACCAAGAAAGACTGAAGAAAGACCGAAAAGTCATATAAATGGTTCAAAGGATTCCAATAGGGGAGTAAAACACCATGATAAATCAAGACATGACAAGGAAGTATATCAAAGAGCTCCATTTCAAAGAATACCATTTGCTCCCAGGTATCAAAGTTTCTTTTTCGTTTTTTTTTTCTTGCAACAATTTTTGACATAAGGCTATAGACTGTAGAGCTTATGGAAGAAATACTCAAGTGAGGAATAAAGGTATATACAATAATGTTGAATGTTTCAAATTCCACAACTATGGACACATAGCTAGGGACTGTAGAAGCGTGATGGAGTCTTTCATGAAGGAAAATGCTCATATCAAACATAAGAAGGTTTGGAGAACAAAACAAAAACAAGAAGAACAAGTCAATGAAGAATTATCATAGGAGATACCCACATGAGTTGCAAAGATGAGTAACAATGATAAATATACAATTAAAGAGGAAGATGTCAGGATTAAAAATGATGATTCTACAATAGAGAAGCATTATATATTATTTGAAATAATTTGGCATAGAGACTCATAGTATCATGGATAATGTTGAGGGATTCTAAGTAGTAGGAAACAAAGACCAAAGAAAGGACAACAAAGGATTGTACAAAGCAGAAGACAGTGGCTTGGTAAATCATACAAGAGCACAGGGGGGGCTACTTCAAAAATCTTTAAGAAAGGGCCCAGTCTAAGGGCAAGTCAACATAGTCAAAGGACGAGTATTTATGAAAAGGAATGAGGCTCGCAAAATATATCATTACAATCAAAATAAGGAACCATTGATGGTAGATGGAGCAAAAAAATGAGTTAAATGACAGTGGATGAAATCATGAAGATATGAGGAGAAATAGAATAAGAAAGAGAATCATGAAAATATAGAGGGGGGGAATCTCTTTATCCTGGATGTCAAATGGGAGAGAAACGAATTTTTGGTGAGAAGGGGATTCACATGATAAAAAATAAAAAACAAATGATCCCTTTTCCATTGATGTCAAAGGGGGAGAGAAACAAAGTGATGGATAGAGTGAGCATGGTGATAGAAAGAGTGAGCATGCATTACTACAAAAGGTATAAAGTGTTGCCATCAATGACAAAGGGGGATATTGTTGAGAAAATGTTGTCATTAATGTTAAAGTGCCAGTGATAATGATGATGTGGCAGTAATGATAAGGATGTAATAGTGATGATGATGATGTGGTAGTGAAAATGGGAGATTGTTTGAGTATTGAATCCTTGAATCCATGAATTCAAGTAAAAATACCTAAATCCATGAATCAAATTAAAGAATCCTTGATATTGTTTGAGTATTGAAACCATAAAGCAAAGTGAAGAAGTCTTGAAGCCATGAAGCCAAGTAAAGAATCTTTGAAGCCATGAAACGAAGAGAAGAATACTTGAAGACATGTTGATGAAGCATTGAGAATCCAACATGCAATAGTCAATCCATGAGGACAATTCAGTGTCAAATTAAACTAAAGAATCCCCTGAAGAAATAATGATGTGTCCACTTGAAGAAGCCTTGAAGTTCTGTGAAGGAGCCTTGACATAAATGCATATAACTCCAAAGTGGTCCCCTTATGGAGTAGCGTTTAAGTATGGCCCTCATGGGATTATATAACATGTTGTTGTTTCCACATTCCCACTTTGAGTTGTACAAAAATGGATCCCACAATATTTACAAGATAATTATTACAAGCCTACAGATGTCCAAGATAAAGATTTCAAGATAGAGATTGTTGAAAGTATTATTTTTTATCAATTTGGATACCCTATCTTTGATGAAATTTTACCCTACATAACTAACTCATATGGAAGCACAAATTACATGTTTATAAATATTATTCCAATACATTTCCAATGGTATATGGAAGTCCCTCTAACTCCCTAGGAATGAGGAGATATGAATTTTTCTATTCGACAACCCAATTAGAAAATTGAGGTTCGCTCAACTAATTTTTGGGGGAAAAATTACTATAAATATAGGATATAATTTCACATTTTTAGTGAAAAAAATTAAGATATCAAGCCTGAGGTGTGCTCAAGGTATAGGGGTGTATTTCCAGTTTGTAAGAGAATTCTAATGGATTCTCTTGAGAAGGGAAAAATTCCAAAGGAAGATGAAGTCTTGTGAAGATTTCTTCTAGGGTTTTTCTTTGAAGGTCATCTTGGAATTTTTTTATATAACATCTTTTATAGAACGATTGTGATAGAAAAAATTGGAGGTATTTTAGAAGAGATAGAGAATAATCTTGGGTATGAATTTTAGGTCTTGAATCATTACAGGTTTGAATTTATACATAGTGGAAGTTGAGGTTTTTATGACTAGGGTTTTCTTATTGAAAACGAGTCATCTTGCCATTTTTTCTATAATGTTTTTTTTGGGACGATTCAAGGATATCAACTTGGAGGAATGTCAGAGAAGGTAGCGAATAATACTAGGTAAAAGTTTCAGATCTTGATTCATTACAGGTACAAATTTATACTTTTTGGAAGTTAGGGTTTGTGACTAATCCATAAACTAGTCTCAAACATGTGTTTGAGATAAAACAGTTATATATGAATCTTGGCAGGTCTAAATTGAATTTAAATTGTTGAATTAGAAGGAGAAAATATCCTAATCTATAAATTCCAAGTTTCAAAATAATTAAAATAAATTTGAACTCATGGTAAATCTTACAAGTTTGTAGATTTGAGGTATAATTATGAGAAGTTTTGTATGTAGATTTAAGAAGTGATTTTGGGATTGTATTTGAAGGTTGTGATGTTATCATGAGGTTGTGATAATGTTTTATGCTCTTCTACTAATTTTTTATGTTGTCGTGATGTTTCCATGAGTGGATGTTTCCACTAGTGGACGTTGTCGTGAATGGATGTTACTGTCACTGGATGTTATCGTCAGTGGTTATATTCTGGCAATGATGTTATGAGGCTTCCTAGGATTTGAAGGATTGTCTGCGGAATGAAGCATGCATGTGAAGTCAAAAGAACTCTTTGTATGAATATATTGGATTGGTGAGATATTATTGAGTTGGTTCTCAATTGAGAAGATCAATGTCTTCATTTAATAGGTTGGTGCCTATGCTTTAGGGATTGAGTGCTTCCTTCTAGCTGGAGTTGGTAAAGATAGGGGGGTTGGTTCCTCCTTCCAGTTGGTGCTGGTAAATAAGGGAATTGGAGCTTCCTTTAGGTTGGTTCCTGTAAATCAATGGGTTGGTACCTCCTTCCAGTTGGCGCTGGAGAATCTTGGAAGTTGGTGCTTCATTAAATGTAACCTTGAGATGATATAAGAAAAGAATTATGTGGTTTTCTCCTGTTTTGGTTTCCATGTAAAAATAATTATGTTTTGTGTATGGTTTTATGTAATGATGAATGGAATTGTTAATGGTTAATGTTTACATGATGTGCTTAAGGTTAAAATGGTAAAAAAGTACTCAATATTGATTCATCCCCCCTCTCAATATTGGTGAATATTCCAACAAAAGATACAGATGAACTAGATGAATCAAATAGAGATCATCTATGTTTAATATGCAAACTTTCTAAAACAAGATTTCTTCTTTCAATTTCATATACAGGACTAATCTCAAGAGATAAACCTCTCATCCTTTGAGAAAAATGAGATCCACACAACATAAGTTAACTTCTTAATGAGGTGCTTGATTTCAGGCCATCCTTTGCTAGGATTCCTACTATTGACGGATTCTAATATCTCTAGCAATAACCTCCTAATATTGGTGAAGTTCAGCGCATTTATGAGCTATTTTAAACATTGTATTGAATAAAGTTAAAAAAAAGTGCTAGTCTAATCATCTAAACCATCACCAATGTTAGTTTGTCTCACAACAGGAAAAGCCATGAAATCAGGAAATAAAGAATAAAAGTAAGTACAAAAAATAATTAAAACTACCAGGAAACTATGGATGATTTCCCCAGTATGGTCGCCAAATAACTGTTTATGAAAAGGAATATTTTTACCAATACCAAGATTATCGAATATTGCCAAGATAAGGAAATATAGTCAGGATTGTTACCCTATGTTTATATCCCTTTTGAAAAATTATCACTTAACCTTCAAGAAATATGCTCTTGAGATCAATGTTGTTTTCTTATATTGATTTATGATAAATAAAAATAAATAAAAGATATCATAAATAAAAATGGTTAATGAACAATTACGAAAACAAAAAAAATATTAAATAAGATCATACACAATCCAAAATGAGACGTCAAAACCATCAAGCGATTTTATTCATTCAATTATGAAACACTACTAAATACATTCTTTCATACCCAGAATGGGTAAGGACCAAGAAAATACTTAGATGTCAAATGTTACATCATGACAAAGAGGACTGGTGCCTCCCAAGTAAAACCAAGACTAGAAAATAAATGGATCAACAAGCCACAATTTTCTGTTGCTTTGACTCTTATAAGCATGTCAACAATCGATGCTTCACATTCCTCCTTGTTGCCACCTTCAGTAAGACCCTTATCAAAGTTTTTGTTTCTATCTCCTGTCCCTTTGCTTGTCCCTTGAATTCTTCTTTTATCTCTCAAAAAGTAGTTTGAGTAGTTCCAACTACCCTTTAGTTAAGTTCTTAACTAATTTTAGTTAAATAGGGACAACTCATAATTAACTATTAATAAAAAATGACAAGGGTAAAATAAATTTTAACTAATAGTTGGGGACCCCCTAACAACTCTTTGTTTAATTTTTCAATATATCCCCTTATTCCTCCATCAAATAATTATGTGTCACTTATATATCAATCATAATACATATCCCAATCAACTTGCATGAAATATTTCAAAAAACACTTGTGACTCCCAAAAGATGTACATTTATATATCAAAATAAATATGCCAACTAATGCCAAACTAAGGTTGTTGCAAGTATATTAAAAATAAAAATGTCATCAAGATTCCCTAAAAATACCGATACGAAATATCCAAAAATGAATAACAGATCTATCCAAAACATACTGCTATCCAATAATAACAAGTTCTATCCCAAAATAAAGTCTTTCCAACAATGGAATAATCATAAAACAACATTATAAAATCAAAAGTCATATTTCTTATGTGAGGCAGTTTGCCTCTACTCACTTCCATGTGCCTTTGTTATCTTTATGACCCCTTAATCTGCATGTACAAATGTTTTACCTTTTTCGTTGATGCTTCTGGATGCATATCTCCAAAATGGATATGTCTATCTTCATGTTTGGGGTGTTAGGAGTGAGAGGTAACCGAGTGTGAGGAAGTTACTAAATGGTCAAATTCAATAGAATGGGTGTTGGCCATTGTTTATGGAAGGTTGTGAAGATTAAGGAAAGAATCACAAAGTGCGAACTGTGCGGAAGACAAGTTGACTAAGATTGGGTCGAAGTGGTCAAAACAAAAGAAAAGAAGGAGCGAAGTAAGAAAAAGCAAGCCGTTGGACGAGGAGATCGAGGCAGACAGATCAACAAGGAAGATGGATCGTGGAAAACTCAGCAAGCGAAAAAATCCACCAATGGATGCTTTGGAGCACCTCACAGGAAAGAAGGAAAGATAGGTTGGGGAAGCCCTGAAAATGCGGGTCAAGTTGACCTAGGGTTTTAGACATCTAGTATTTTGGTATTTAGGGTTTTGACACCTAGGTTTCAGCCTAAGGGTTGTCCGAGAGTCATTGTAATGTATAAATAAAGGTCAAGAGGACCTGTGATGGGTTCGATTATGTTATGATGAGTGATTTTTTTTATTGTTGAAGGAGACGTATTGTGTGGCGAGAGAAGTCTGTGTTGTAATATCTTCAACTGGGTGCGAAGATCAACCCTGTAGTTGGGTGCACAGGAAGGGGAGGGAAGAAGAGAAATAAAGAGATATCTGCAAGCTAAGAGCATAGATAGAACTGTATGATTTCATCTAATATATTATAAAGCACAGTTCTGTGGACGTATCCCTAGGGAGAGGGTGAACCATGTATATCTTGTTGTTGTGTGTGATTGATGTTGTGTTCCTTTGATCTCTGATATAATGTCGATGAAATAGTGTTTTAGATCTAATATATAGTTCACGCAGTAGGCTTAGGAGTATAAAGAATAACTAGATCTATGTGTGTAAGTTTCCCTGGATCCACTTTGCATTTCCTTTGGTTGTAGACACCTTTGTCCTGCAACCCCCTATTACTACTTTGGGTGAGTCTGCATCTGCTTCTTAGGTGTTGCCGAAAGGGCCAGTCGGTAGGGCTTGTTGGTGTGCTGTTAGAATAGAACCTTGTGTATTCCCTTGTGCCAACAAATGGTTCTGTTGCAGGGATAATGATCCTATTGAGGGAATGTCAAGGTGGTTTCCATCAAAGACAAAGATTCAGAAGTGGATAGAAGAACAAGAGAAGGACTTCCCTAGAGCTTAGAATAAGAACCCTAATCTTAGTACAGAGGATTGATTGGGAAGGTATATCTTTACTGATATACACGATATTTTCTTTGGAGGAATTCATCAGGAGCTATACGAGTGGCTAGCCAGATTAACAAATACCCAATTCAAAATTAGACTCAAACCACCAGTGGTTTGGACATCGGTGCTGATGAAGAAGGTCAAGGGAGTTGATAACGTCATGCCAAGAGAAATAGATCATTGGTTTGATAGTACCATTGGAGGGTACATTACTGAGTTTGCTATTGATAGAGTAGAATCATATAGCCAATCAGAGAGATATTTCTTTAAGGGATCGAGAGGAAATTTTTTACACTTCTTGAAGTTGAAGATCAAGATGCTATTGGATGAGAAGAACATATTGAAAATACAATAGTGGGTTAGATTGAAAATATAATGTTCAATAATTCAGATAGCGACAATGACATAGAGGTCGGGCACATGCGTAGTGGGAGAACCTTTAGAAAAGTTCCTCTGGTGAACTTGTTTGAGAATAATCACGAACCACCAACATAGGAAGAAGGATTCTACAATGGAGAAGAAGAAGTGTTACTGAACTAGGAACATTCAGAGTCCGCTGGGGCAGAAGAAGGGAAGATTGAAGAACCTCACTGAGAAGAGTTAGAAACTCTAGGAACTGCGCATAATGTTGAAGTAAGTACTATTATGCCTCTTATTGTTTTAACAACATTAAGTAACCAGAGTAACCTAAGTTATTAGAACACTGGTACAAGTGGTTCAATGCATACTCAGTCATGAATCCTAGGAATATCTATGGCAGATGAGATGAGGCTACCCACCTTTAGGGGAGATGGATCTGAAGATCCTGATCAACATTGGTTCTTATGTGAAGATGTATGGAGTATTAAGAATGTCACTGACGAAGCTGTTAAGAGAGCTCAGTTTATTACTACCCTAAGAGATCGTGCACTGAGATGCTACATGAAGTTTGTCCAAGGAGTTGTACAGCCGAAACTGATGAACGAGATCAAGACTGCGTTGATTGCATAATTTAAGAAACCCAAGTCAGAGTTGCAGTGCATTACAGAGTTGAACGAAATAAAGAAGAAAGTAGTTGAACCTGTTTGGGAGTTTGATCAGAGGTTTAAGACCCTGACAGGTCATTTGAGTTTTCAGATTTGAGACGAA
>JASDQU010103325.1:208638-270937 GCA_032191745.1 Picea mariana | reverse complement strand
TATATCAAACTCAAACAGAAATTCATCAGGATCCTCTGATGATAACCCATGAAAATTTGGCAATGCTGAGAGTGGAATATTTTTCATGGGGGTTGTTCCTCTAGGGAAATCACCAATAGGAAATCCTAATGTAGAAAAAGAATTTTCATCTTTTACCTCTCCTTCAGGATCTACCTGCTCTTGATGCAATTGTTCATTAAACTCATCCATATTTTCTTCTGTCTGCTCCCCTGCTGCACTTGCTATGTCCTCAATGTCTCCTACTGGCTTTTGAACTATCTCCGGACTCCAAACTTCTTTCCCTGTTCCGAAAAATGCTCGAAATGAAGGTTGGGAATTCTTTTGAAGATTTGGTCATTGGGCAGCAGATTCAGACTTGGATGTAATGTCGTCAATGAAAGTCTTTCTTCCTCCTTTTCCTTTTTCTTTGCCACCTGTAGGGTTAGTATCCTTGGGGTTTTTGGGGTCTTTCATGCATTCTTTTTAACTAAAGAAAAGAAAATCACAAATGCTTCTGAAATCTATAGTTATCTTCCCCAGCAACGGCGCCAAAATGTTGGTCACTATAATTGCTTAATTAATTTCAAACAACCAAGTGAAACATAAATTATCAACCCAGGGAAGTCTTTTATTTCAAAGATAGCCACGCACTATATATGCTCAATTCCAAAAGCACTTAGTGTTGTAGTAAAGAAAATTGATCTATCTATACTTGCTTGAATGAACTGAAGCTCTGGATTAAATCACAGGAAAGCAATCTCCCTATTGCAATTCTTTATAGTTCAAATTAAGAATCCTGGATTACATTTAAAATAACATTGCAATGGGTAAGAACAACTGTCTTGAAATCAGAGAACAGGACCCTTACTCTCAAACAGAGACTCAGTACTAACACTCTTTCATGAAAACAATAATGCAGAAAACAATAAACTCTATCTAATAGAAAACAAAGCACTTAGTTCCTTTCTGTCTAAGCAGGAGCCTTGAGCCTTACTTCTGTTTATCACACTTGTGAGATTGAAGTCTACAGAGAACAGGGCAATCTGATTCCTTTCTTTCTGAGCAGGGATCTCTAACCCAATTTCTGACTAACACAGGAAAAGTATACAGTGAATAGGATGTTTTGGTTCTTTCGTTTCTGAGTAGGAACCCTTAGTCCAATCCCTGGCTAACACACTTGCGGAGGTAAGGAAACCTACAGAAGACAAGGTGTTGTGGTCCGTTCCTATCTGAGCAGGGACACCTTAACCAAATCTCTGGCTAGCACACTTGCAGGGATAAAGGAAATCTATAGAAGACAAGGTGTTGTAGTCCCTTTCTATCTGAGCAGGGACACCTTAACCGAATCTCTGGCTAGCACACTTGCAGGGATAAAGGAAATCTACAGAAGACAAGGTGTTGTAGTCGCTTTCTATCTGAGCAGAGACACCTTAACCGAATCTCTGGCTAGCACACTTGCAGCATTAAACGAATTCTACAGAGGGTATGATGTCCCAATCCCTTTCTGTCTGAGCAGGGACCTTTAACCAATTCTCTGCTAAGATCATCACACAAGATCGCTGTCAAAAAGAATTACAAATTCCATTCAATAACTAAGATGGAGTCAGTAGTGTTTCAGCAAACCAGAATCCCTTAAAACAGTGTTTCAGCAAACAACAGTCAAACAAAATATAAACAGAAATTAAACAATCACACTTCTAACTAAGGGGTGAATCTTGTGAAGAAGGTGGGCCCTCCCTTCTCACAAGATTCCCCTGAACGAAAAGCTACAGGAGGATACTCAAAGTAGTTTTATATTCATCTGTTGAAATATCACATTACAGATTGGAGGTACAAAATGCGTCCCGCTTCTCTGAAGTTCTTCAATACATAAAAACTTGGATCCCTCGAATGGTGATTTCCCCAGTATTTAAAGGGAAAAATCCCATCGATACAATCATTAAAAAGCAGATCTGAATCCTATACTAAATCGGATCTTCTTTCTAAATTAGCATAGGGTGTCCTATTCTCACGCAACTGACTGCTAATACAGGGGCTGAACGAGGCATTGCTGTTACGGCTGGTGTAACAACTTCTTCTCACAGCTGCTGATGCTGTTTCAGCATCGCAATTCACGGGCCATTTCAGCCACGTGGATTGCGCTCTTGACTGTGTCGGCCTTGACTGCTAACTGTCATGGCTCGTGTTTTATCATCGTGGCGGTCTCCTCTGTGTTTCAGCATCTGCACTTCTGAACTGAGTGACAGCTCCGTGTTTCAGCATCTTCATCCTCGAACTATGTAGCTGCTTCGTGTTTCGGCATATGCGTCCTTGGATTGTGTAGCAGCTCCGTGTTTCAGCATCTGCATCCTCGGACTGTGTAGCAGCTTTCGTGTTTCACCATCGGTTCAACAACGACTTTAGACAGTTCTGTGTTTCAGCATCGGCCTTGAATACTATTCTGCAAATATGGACACTTATGCACTTCTAATCAATGGTTAGGTCCAAAAGTAATGTAAAGTATTATGCAAAACAGATTAAGCATATAATAATGAGAAAGGACATTGTATACCTTGGAATGATCAGGTGCAGTGATATTATGAGTCTAAATACTAGTGATGAAGGGTATAATAATGACAAAAAGTATGGGAAAAAAGGGTGCAATATGTGGTCCTAACAACCACCACTATGACTCATTATTTACTCATGTATCCTATATCTATTGTAAATTATTCACTCTTTGAGTGTGGAAACGGTTAATGAGAATTCTTTCAATTCTTTCTCTCCTTCTTCTTTGTCCAATTCTCTCTGCAAATGTGTGTATTATTGTTTAGCTAGATCTATTCTGTGCATTTTCAACACAATTACATGGTATCAGAGCTGACGGACTACTAATAAAAAGCTACACCAATTGTTTTTGCAGGTACAAAAGATTGAAGACAACAAAAAGATGGATTATTCGCTAAAAATACTTCTCATGCCTCATAACTATTTGGAAGGGAAGCCAAAAATTCTACTTATTCTCAGATGAAGAGGCTTGTACCAAATAACTATGGTAATGGAGGTAGAGCCTGATTCTATCGATGAGAAAAATGACTTTCTCAATAGACAAGATATGGCCATAGGATGTATCCTCTATTTTATTTCTCCTGAAATTGTCCACCAAGTATGTGATGTCACACAAGAATTCACTCTAAATGAATTATGGACCAGATTGAAGGTTCTATTTTGGAATAAAGAAGATTTTGAATATTTCATGAAGGAGGTTGAATAGATAGAGGCAGAAGAGAATCCATTAGAAGATCAAGCTTCTTATTATGAAGAGTCTTCTTCAAAAGTTTTTGCAAAAATTTGTGTTCCATTAATTGAAGACGATGTCTACTCCATTTAAGATTTATTTTCTGAAATTCATGTGGAAGATGTATGGCATGCATCTCAGGAGTCACATGCAAACACTTTTTCATGCACCATGCATGCATCTCAGGAGTCACATGCAGACACTTTTGCATGCACCATGCATGCATCTCAGGAGTAAAAAAAGAGAGTCGAGCAAATCAGACTCCATTCTGATATTTTCTGAGAAAAAATTTCAGAAACAAATTGGATATTTGAACTCCTCTCAGGAAAATATCCAATTTCAAAAAACAAATCGTTCGAAATGGAGTCCATAAAGTGAAGTTATGATCGTTTTAAAATCAACAAAATTTCAGCATTTTTCCAGAAACGGTTGCACGGTTTTCAAAATTTTATCCAAAATTTATTTGGATATTTTTCATTACAAGAAGATAAAGTGGATATGTGTGGACATCTCAATGGTGCATATAATTCATCATATCTGTGCAGACATCTACATCTTCAACAAAATATTCAATGAGCACAAACTTGCACAATTGTGAGGTCTTCTTGGAGTGAAGGACAGGGTTGCTTAGCAATTGTTTTTTGTTCCTTCTCATTTTTTATTTTATGCATTGTAATTTGAGGAGGGGTCTTGTTCCCATGATGTTTTGCCTCTTTCCTCATTTAGTTCAATGTATCTTTTGTATTTGGGTACCTAAAATGGCCTCGTAGCCGGGACCCATTCTTTATTTTCCCCATAGTGATGTTCAGGGGGGGTGTTGGAGTTACTTCACATACACCTAGGATTTATTTTTCCTAAGGTTATTCCTTGTTTATTAGTCATAATTAGTCATTATCTAGCCTCCTATATTTTAGGGGAGAATATTCCACCTAGAGAATATTCTCTTTCAGTTGACACTTCAGTTTGACTAGTTGAGTTGAGTTTAGATGTTGCATTGGTTTTGTCGCCATGAAACATTGGGATCATCACCAACTCACTACTCTTTGTTCAGTCAGTTAACTGAAGACTAGTTGACTAGTTAACTCAGCTAGGTGGCAATTCACTTCCGTAACTGCCTGAGAGACTAGACTAGGTGGTGGTTTACTCTTGTAACTACTGGTGTGTGTCCAAATCAATCTAGACCACCACTATGGCTCATTATTTACTCATGTATCCTATATAAATTGTAAATTATTCACTCTTTGAGTGTGGAAATGGTTAATGAGAATTCTTTCAATTCTTTCTCTCCTTCTTCTTCTTTGTCCATTTCTCTCTACAAATGTGTGTATTATTGTTTAGCTAGATCTATTCAGTGCAGTTTCAACACACTTACAATGATGAGAAATATTGTAGGGCTTATGACCTCTTGCATGAAAGATCAAGAGACACATATAGAATTCAAGGTGAAGTACAACAAGAAGGAAATACTACGCAGTTTAATTCCCTAGGAAGAGTAAACTTAAACCCTCGTGGTGGATTCAGAGGAAGAGGACGAGGAGGAGGCATGGGATGAGGTTGAGGTCATATCATTTTTTATAACTACACACAACAAGGTCACTTGGCAAGGGACTGTCAAAACCCTTGTACCACTTGTAGTTATTGCAACTCATTTGAACATGTGATAGAATATTGTCCTGTGCTATTAGCCAAAATTCAAGAGAGATGAGGAGGGAACCAAAGAGTACAACTAATCTCAACAAAACCTCATGGAGTGGATCTTAGAGTCATTGTTATCAGTAGAGGAGGTGATGCTATAGGAGAAGACAGGGTGAATCAAGGGAAGATTACAGAAGAATCATGAGTTATAAGAGTTGTAGAGAAGACACAGGAGTTTGATCCAAAGAAAGAGAAACAAACATTTGAGGAAGCAAGAAAAGAATTCCGAGGAGATCAGGCTTCTTCATCGAAGGCACAACCAGAAGTGAGAGATTGTGGAATTCCTCTGGCCTTTGATCAGTCTGCTTCGCCCAGAGAAGGAAAAGAGGTAAGCAGGCTTATGGACTTATTATGTACTTGCATTAATTTGATTAAGGATTAAAAAGAAATACAAGAACTAAAAAATTTGATCAGACAGTATGAGATAGGAAGGGTAGATCCTTTGTTGAATAAAGAAGTACATCAACTATCGAGAGAGAGAAGGACAAATAAGGAACTACACCTTAATGCTCAAATTGGAATTATGATATAGATTATGTGGTCCTCGACTTAGGTTTGGAAGTCAATGTTATGACGAAGCAGACCTAGGCACTAATGGGAAAACCTAAGTTGATCCATTCTTCCCCTATTAGGCTTAGGATGGCTAATCAGTAGGCAATAATCCCCTTTGGAAGGCTGGAGCATGTCCTCGTGAACATTGACGGGGTAAGAACAATTCTGGACTTTGAGGTGATTGAAATAGTTGATGATAGTTGTCCTTATCTTACGTTGTTAGGAATTGATTGATCTTTCAGCAATTCCACTGTTATTGACTTAAAGAAAATAGTAATTTCATTTTAAAGTGATGGTCTTAGGGTCATTTCACCTTTGGATCCTGATGAAGGTTGGAGATACACATAACCCATCAGAGAATAAGATCATGCTTATGATATAGAGAATATATATAAATTGACAGCAAGACAGAAGGATTACATTAACCCTACAACAGATGGGAATTTAAGCTGGTGATGTGACAACGCATGTTCATCAGACTCAGAAGAAGTACTGGAGAACTGGCAGAACAAAATGTTTGAAGTTTCTGCATGGAGAGGTGCCAGATTGACCAGGGAAGTTTTTTGGATTGGCAGAAAAGTAAGTAACTTGCCCATATTTGATGGTTTAAATCACTTAGAAACTTTCTTACAGGAATTTGAAGAATTTTTACCAGTACAATAGAGATTGGTGGCACTAGATGAGGCTTTGAAAACAACTCCAGAAAGATGGTGGGGGACACATAAAAGGAACATTGTGGAGTGGGTACAATGTCACACTTTGATGACAGCGTGATTTTCAGATAACATTGAAGGATGCAAAGTTTGATACACAGGTCAAAGATGTCCGAAGGACCATGTGAAAGGTTGTGAGGATCCCTGGAGAAACATTCCTCAAGACCAGTGGGTGCATAAGTTCATCAACACTCTGGACACAATGCCTATCAATTGGTATCTTCAAGCAGAACTACGCTTGACCACTGTAGATTGGTACGATATGAATCTGAGCTTTGTAGCTACATTTTTATTTGAGAGTCAATCTCCCATGGTGGATCAAGATTTACAGGTTGTCAGACATAAAGTCTTTGAGGAGGCACCTAGCCTCCCTATGGAGCAAGAAGAGGATGAATGGACTGCACCTCTTCAAAACCTGCATGGATTTTACAATATCAATTTCGATGAAGATGATGATCCTAGGAATGTGAACATCACAGAAATGGAAGGACAGACAAACATAGAAGGAACAGGAGTCGAACTACCTTTCATTGGAAATCCGATCAAAATCAAGAAAGTTGATATTGGAATAGAGAAAGAACTTAAGATTGCTAATGTTGGAAATTACTGGGATGATTCCACCATTGATAAGATCACATAATTACTGCATGAATATCAGGACTTGTTCCAAACCAAGTTCACTGATATGAAGGGAATAAAAGGGCCCATGGGAGAGATGAAGATCCCCTTGAAGATAGATTCCAGAACAGTTAAGAAAAGACCCTACAGATTGAATCTCAAATATAAGGAAAAATTTAAGATCGAACTAGATAGAATGCTGGAAGCAGGAATCATAGAACTTGTGGAAGAGTCATAATGGATTAGTCCTATGGTGGTACAAGATAAGAAAACATGAGATATCAGGATCTATGTAGATCTTAGGAAGATAAATGTTTCCTATTTGCATGACCCATTCCCTACACCTTTCATTGACGAAGTGTTAGATAATGTGGGAGGATAGGAGGTATATTCCTTTACAGATGGATTTTCAGGTTATCACCAGATCAGGATTGCTAAAGAATATCACCATAAGACCACATTTGAAACAGAATGGGGTTCCTACCAATACACAATGATTCCTTTTGGATTGAAGAATGCACCAACGATATTTTCCAGGGTGGTGGTCAAAGCATTCAAGGAGTTTTTACATAAATTTTTGGAAGCATATTTTGATGATTGGAATGTTTTTAGCCTATTGCATAATCATATTGAATGTTTAAGAATAATGTTGGATAAGTGCAGGCAATGTATGATTCACCTAAATCTGAAGAAGTGCATCTTCTTTTCACCTTTTGGAGTGTTGTTGGGCCATATTGTGTGTAAGAAGGGGTTGTTGGTAGACCCATCCAAGATTTCCATTATTGTTGATCTACCCCCCCCTACCTCAGTCAGGAAACTGTGCACTGTGCTGGGACATACTGGATACTACATGAGGTTGATTAAGGGCTATGCACAAATTACAACACCCATGGAGAAGCGTTTGGAGAAATATTGTCTATTTCAATGGACAAAAAATTGTCAGTAGAGCTTCGACACACTGAAACAAAAAATGGTTACTGTGCCTATTCTAGTTTTCCCAGATTGGAGCAAGGAATTTCATGTGCATATCGATGCTTCATCTATTGCACTAGGAGAAGTGTTAGAACAACCAGGAGCAGGATATATTGACCATCCATTAGCCTTTTCTAGCAAGAAATTCTCAACAGCTGAGATAAATTACACCACCACTAAGAGAGAAGGTTCAACCATGGTGTATGCATTGTAGAAGTTTCACCACTACTTGTTGGGAGGAAATTTTAAGATGTTCACTGATCACTTTGTGTTGAAATATCTCGTCAACTAGACAGTGTTGGGGGGAAGAATATGCAGATGGCTACTGTTATTCCAGGAATATGATTTTGAGATTGTGGTCAAGCCAGGGAGAATGAACAAGGAACCTGACCACTTATCTAGGTTGGAGCATGGAGAGGACCCTACAATTTTGGAGGATACACTACCATATGCATAGTTGTTGGCTATCATAAGAGTCGATGATCACTTCATTGAGATAGTCCAGTTCCTCTCAACAAGAATGTCACCTAGTGAATATACAATCATCCAAAAGAAACAACTACTAGTACGCGCTGCAAATTTTTCACTTATAGCCGGACAACTATACAATATGGGACCTGATAATATCCTAAGGAGATGTGTTATGGAGGTAGAAAGAACACTGATTTTAGCAGAAGCACATGAATGCATCGCATGAGGACACTATGCAGGGAAAGAAACAACGCAGAAGGTTCTTAGAGATGGCCTTTAGTGGCCTAGTTTACATAAAGATGCCAAGTAATACTACAAAGCCTGCGATGTATGCCAAAGAGTTGGGAAGCCTTCCTGAAGAGATGATATGCCTTTAGCACTACAACTGACTTTGCAGGCATTTGAGAAATGGGCAATTGATTTTGTGGGACCTATAAACCCATCAGGGTAGTGCACAGGATCTAGATACATCCTCACTATGACAAAGTATTTGACAAGATGGGCAGAAGAAAGAGAAGTTAAGGACTATAGTGCAACTACAGTTGCGTGATTTATATTTGAGGATATCATAACTAGGTTTTGATGCTCGAAGACCCTTATGAGCGATCAAGGTAAAAACTTTATTAATAAGATCATTGAAGCTTTGACTCAGGAATTTGAATTCCACCATTAGACGAGTACTCCTTACCATCCACAAGCAAATGGGATGGTCGAAGCTTTCAACAATATCTTGGAGACAATAGTGACGAAGATCTATAGTGTGAACATTTATGACTGGGATTTGAGAGTACCAACAGTGCTATGGGCCTATAGAACTACTTGCAAGAAGATGATATTGCAGGCTCCCTTTAAGTTGGTGTATTGTTTAGAAGTAGTCGTCCCTATGGAATATTTGGTTCCCAGTCTTAGAAATGAAACATTCATAGATATGGATGACACTGGCATTGTTCAAGAGAGGCTTGCGTAGTTGGTAGAACTAGAAGAAGATCGATTTATTGCAGGATTCCATCAGCAGGTACAGAAGGAACGAGAAAAGGCCTATCATTATAGGCACATCAAGAAGAAAGCCTTTAAGCAAGGAGATCTAGTATTGGTATATGACAACAAGTTCATGAAGCATCCAGGGAAGTTCAAGACACATTGTCTTAGGCCATACAAGGTTGCTTATGTTACAAAAGGAGGAGCTACACATTTGAAGACTTTGAATGGAGAATAGAAGGAAGGTTTGGTGAATGGGAGCTGGTTGAAATTTTACTATGACAACCAGCTGCCTTGCAACTCTCAGTAAAATCATGAGACAAAAGGGTCTAGGTACCAGGTGCAGTTGAAATTGGGTACCAGACATAGAAAATATAGTCTGCACAAGGAAGGGAGGGACAGAGAAGAAAGCACAGGCTGCCCCACGTAGTCTAAATATGAAGAAAGATAGAAGGTTCAGACCTGAAGTTCCTCGGGACGAGTCACATGTGAGTGTTGGGGGCTTGTTGGCACTTGGTTATGGAAGGTTGTGAAGATTAAGGAAAGAAGTGCAAAGTGCGAACTGCACGGAAGACAACTTGACTGAGATTGGGTCGAAGTGGCCAAACGAGTAGAAAAGAAGGAGCAAAGTAAGAGAAAGAAATTCATTGGATGGGGAGATCGAGGAAGACAGATAAACAAGGAAGATGGATCATGGAAAACTCAACAAGCAGAAAAATCCACCAATGGATGATTTGGATCACCTCACAGGAAAGAAGGAAAGACAGGCTGGCGAAGCCCTGAAAACGTGGGTCAATTTGACCTAGGGTTTTAGACATCTAGGGTTTTGGTATTTAGGGTTTTGACACCTAGGTTTCGGCCTAAGGGTTGTCCGAGAGTCACTATAATGTATAAATGAAGGTTAAGAGGACCTGGGATGGGTTCAATTATGTTATGATGAGTGATTTTTGTTATTGTTGAAAGAGAAGTATTGTGTGGTGAGAGAAGTCTGTGTTGTAATATCTTCAACTGGGTGTGAAGATCAACCTTGCAAATGGGTGTGCAGGGAGGGTAGAGAAGAAGAGAAATAAAGAGAGATCTGCAAGCTAAGAGCACAGATAGAACTATATGATTTCATCTAATATATTATAAAGCACAGTTTCATGGATGTATCCCTAGGGAGAGGGTGTACCACATATATCTTGTTGTTGTGTATGATGGATGTTGTGTTCTTTTGATCTCTGAAATAATGTCAATGCAATAGTGTGTTAGATATGAGATATAGTTCACGCAGTAGGATTAGGAAGATAAAAAATAACCAGATCTATGTGTGTGAGTTTCCATGGATCCACTTTTCATTTCCTCTAGTTGTAGACACCTATGTCCTGCAACCCCCTATTGTTATTTCGGGTGAGACTGCATCTACTTCATAGGTGTTTCTGAAAGGGCCATTAGGTAGGGATTGTTGGTGCATTGTTAGAGTTGAACCCTAGGTCTGCCCCCGTGCCAACAATGGGTAGGTCATTTGAATTTCTAGGCTATGGTTTTTGGGATTAATACTTTAGATTTTTAAATTGTTGGGTTGAATGAGCATGGAAATATTTTGATGTAATTCACAAGGAAGACCACTTAAGTGGAAGAGGAGGTAATGGAAAAAACATTATTGGCCATCCTTGAACTTGATTTTGAGGGCAGTTAACAACATCATTCCAAGCATCATTGGTTGGTATCTCATGAGGTAGGGAAATATATGGCTAAACAAGTATACTAGAGATTCTACAATGAGGTTGGAGAGGTGGTCTCTCGGTTTGAGGATGTGTTTGAAGATCCTTATCCTGCTAGGATTACGAAACCTGTTTGCAAAAGTTGGTTCAATTATTCAAACTCAACATCAAAATGAATTGAAAAATGGAGTCTTTTGTTTCCCCAAAATCCATTGGGCCTTCTTCCCCTGCCCCCGTTTCCTCTACCATGACTTCATCTACTAAATAAGCTCATCTATAAGTGCAAGGATAAGTTATAATATGCACACAATAACAAGTAAACATCAAATACTATTTGCATAAACATAATTTGGAAATAGCTCTGATTGACAACAAACAATCATGCAAGCAACCAAGGACATACAGAGAGGGAGAACAAAAATGTCATTTTTGTTTTGAACCACTTCATTATCTTACTCAAGTAATTATTATTTAGGAACAAGGGAAAATCAATGTATTTTATGAATATGATGGGATTTGTAATGTATGAAAAATTTAATAATGGTAGGGAAAAATAATGGAACATGTTCAAAAACAATATTACATACATCATCAATCATTCTACAAAATCCAATTATCTATCAACAATCACTTCATTATGCCTTGTTAAGCTTATATGCACCACTTCTAATATTTCATTGTCAAGAAATTACTCACATAAAGGGAGAGAAGTTTGAATCAAAATGAAAATGAAATTTGGGAGATGGGAATAACTTATGAAAAATGAGAGTATGAAGGAATTGGCCTTGAACAATCAAGAACTGAGTCCATCAAATATAACTAGCTTGGAATATAATTCTTCGAAATCTGGCCATGATTATACACACACATAGGTGTGCCTTTGCATTCCAACATCAATATAAAATATGATAGATAAAACATTTAAGTTCATACCATAGGAGGAAAAATAAATGACCATTTGAAATGATAAATGGAAACTAGAATGAAGGAATAATTTATGAAAAGTGGTAGAATGAAGGGGTTGATCATGTGTGTACAAAAATAAACATTGTAGTTCTCATACAACTAGTCTCATTTTTATTTTAATGCCTAGAAGCCATAAACAACCATATCTATCACCTGTAAAACACATGCCAAACTTATGTACCCTTCTTACAACAGTGTCGACTGAATCAAGTCTAACTCTATTTTGAATAAATTTCCACTTTCCTTGATACACATAATGTAATCCATCAAATATCACTTTTAAACAATTAGTGAATGCAACATGAAATTTTATATATATATATATATATATATATACACACACAAAAGAAAAGGTTCAAAATTGATTGCTTTATCATTATAAACTTCTTGAAATAAACAAGGTATAATATTTGACAGATGACCCCATGGATTTAATTCATATATTAGAAATTTTTCTTTGTAAGAAAAATTGAGTTGTCAATTAAATTAAAACATTCAAAGCCCTCCACAGTTTATTTTCAACAAAGCCAAACCATCGACAATATTTTCAACAAGCCAACGACTGTAGATAGTTTTGGCTAATGTTTGTTTTGAAACTAAGGATTTGAGATTGGGGTTATATCCTTTTCAAAAATGTAATCTCAACATAATTCTAATAGAGCATTGAGACTTTCGACGTGAAGAGATACAAAATATTTTGCAAATACAGTAATTTCCTAAACAAGAAAAAGTGCAAAACACTAAGGTTCAACAACAATACTATAGTTCGATATGACTTAGATTGTACGAGATAAAGCAAGCAGAGAAACAAAATGGACTTTCAATGCGTCGGTGTGAAACTGGATCATATGCATTCTTTTCTTGTTTTGAAGATAAATTAATCTTGGTCAGTGACTAATATTTTCGCTGTGAAAGAAATGACAATGTATCATACTAGGCCAAAACGAAAAACCCATAAAGGTTGGGCCTAGGAGAATTATATTCCATACATATTTTTTCTTCTAAGACCCAAAATATATCACAAGGTAACACGACCAAAAATCTTCATAATCTCAAGTGATGGTATTTCATAATAGGGTAAAAGAAATCAATTATAATGTATGGCCAGAAAAGGAAATTCATGACAATGGTTCAGAACTCATGAATGAAATAAACGCAGAGGAAAAAATCATGAGGCTAAGTCTTGAAAGGAAAGGGAATTTTAGAACATCTATTCCTTTATGGATAAAAAAGAACTAACAAAATAGATATAGGAAAGAATACAACAATTCATGCAGATTCAACATTTTCAAGATGGTGTTAACCACAAAACTCAATGAAATTATTTGTATTTGTAATATAACAAGTCTTAATGCAAAAAACATGCTCACCCACATATCAAACAAGGATTTTCCCCAAATTGTAATTGCAAAAATCAACATGCATTTGATGGGTACAAGCTAGGGTAGCATACCTTTCTATAGAGATTGTTTTCCATTGAAAAGATGAGTTACAGTTCTAGAAATTGTTATGAGGAAAATATCTCTATGGCTGGGGGAAAACCACACAAGACGGAATGACACCCATAAATCAAATCTAATCTCAAGTATGTTATAAATGAAATGCTAACAAGAGAAGGCTAGAAGCCTACCTCATTCGAACGTTCGAAGAAGACCATTGTTGAGCACACGACCCAAAGATTTGTACCTACAACTTGTCCTCAACAACCAAGATATGCAATCATGTGGTGATGATATATAATGTTAGCGCATAAATTAGCATAACCCATTAACATACATAGCAAATACGCCCATGGAAACTAGTACAAATATTTTCAAGATATCAATTGGATGAGAAAATAGTATTTCTATTAATGTAATCAAGAGAAGTACATAGGTGAAAAAGTTCTGTAACGACACGTATTAGAACCAAGAAACTAAGTTTCTTCAGTTAGGCCTCCACCACTTCAATACTCCACAAAGGAAATCTCACAATTAGGAGTCAATGAAGTTCTCCATCACAAGGAAAGAAGAGCTTGGGGGATGAACACAAGAAGTTCAAACTTTCAAGGACAAAGGGATGCAGACTCAATATGAAGTGAAATTTATCCAAAGTATCTTTGCTCTCAATCTTGAATTGTTCTCAAGGCTTGTATATGGCTCAATTGATAGCCTCCAAATGCAATTGAAGGGTTGAGTGAGAGTGTTTCCAGTATATGGAAGGTCAAGGATCACGGATCACATGACATGGCATGGAAACCTGACATAGTTTTTAATTTTTTAGAAACAAACCCGATGTACGAGGGTTGTAGTGGAGAAACCTGCATATATGTGAGTTTCCTAACTAGTATGTCATGTATATGGACAAAAATATGTATTTTTATCTCTAGAGTGGAAATAGGGGGATTTAAGTCTGCAGGGGGAAATGGAAGGCCATCAAAGAAAGATACATGGAGTGAGGAAAAAATTTCTATAACAGATACCCCCTAATGTGTGAGGTTAGAGGAGTATCCACGATGGTTGAAATACATTATAGTTCCCATAAGTGGAGTAATGAAGACTCAAATGGAAGTACTAGTTAGTCATGAAGATATTACAAGTCATATTGACTTTGTACACATGGCTCCCAATCTGAATTACATTGCAGATCCATGTGGATATATATCAAATAGTTTTTCATGGCCATGAATAAGCAATACAAAGTGGACACATGCCATAGGCTATCATAGTCACAAACAAGAAATTATGGAGTCTAGTCTCAAAATAAAATGAAGATATTTGTATACAATGGAGTACAATCTGATCTTCCATGATCAATGAATTCATATAAATACTGCTCCGATGAAAAACAACAACAGATATGAGGTGTTGCCACTATAAATTGGAGGTCTTATACACTATCCGCTGAAGGTACAAGTCTACATTATGTCAATAGAGGAGTTGAATTTGAACACAATGAGACTTCATTTTATTACTGGTCATTAAGGTATACCATTAGAAAATGTGAGATAACCCACTGATAATGAAAGTAGGAGTCAAGGAACCAAGTACATTCAACAAGTGTGAATAAGGGTGTTGAGGTCGAACACTTGAATAATCCATCGATCATGAGACATTGATGTATTCCCAATTGTCGATGGTAGGAAAACCTGCCACTAATGAATGCAAGCCTCTAGGTACTCATAGGACTCTTGGTCACATTTCCAGAATAGATGAGTTGAACTCGATGGAAGGAGACCCACTGAAAGGAGAGCATTAAGGCATCTCTCATCATCTAGCATGAGGTACAAAGAAATAGATTGATAATTAGGAGGAGCTCAGATAAATAGGATGTTCATGAACCAACAACCATGTGCATATCTCGCATGCACCAGATGA
This sequence comes from Picea mariana, assembly GCA_032191745.1. Classification (NCBI taxonomy): domain Eukaryota; kingdom Viridiplantae; phylum Streptophyta; class Pinopsida; order Pinales; family Pinaceae; genus Picea; species Picea mariana. The sequence goes on along the minus strand of JASDQU010103325.1, from coordinate 255,636 downwards.
AACTAGTACATGAAAGACACCCTTTGAATAACAACCAATGATGAAAACTGTCGACAAAGGTGAGGAAACCACCAATAGGGATAATGGAATACAAGACACTGCATGAATCCCAATGTGAGAATAGATTTCTTTCCATCGAACACAAAGGAAACCCTCTAGTCAGTGACCAATGAGGAGATGTCATATGTTGGGTTCAAGGTTACCTACCAATGATGAAATTAGGCCCAGGGAGCAAGGTAGGACAACAACTTCATGTGACTCTGAGATCCAATAAGGGTATGGCCGACATGTAAACTCAAGAGTTCTGAGGAATGGTCAACATAGGCTTATACTTCCTTTGAACAAGATAATGAGAAAAATGGATAACTCAAGCAGCATAGACTTAACATTGATCATCGACAAAATCTTGCGACATAGGAGGCATCGACAAACTCTCCATAGGGACTGGAAGAATAACCAATCAAATGAGTAGACTCTAAGTAATGAGCTCACATTTATAAGGTCATTTTAAACCCAAAACTTGTATGAAATGGACTCAAGAGATTGTGTTATGTTCAAAGGTGACATGATTGCTACCAATAGGAGATAATATTATTTTCCTGCTCATTTTTTTTTGGATTTTTCATAGTCAAAGAAATGTTATGATACAGGAGGGGAAATGAGTATCACGAGTAAGAAACTAGTTCCAAGAAGTGTAACATACCTATGCTTAATGCAAAGGAATCCATGTGGGGCATGGACACTCGAGGGGGTGTTTCCTCTATGGGTAAAGGTTGTCAAGCTGCAAAGGATATATGAAAGGCATTGCTTGGCTAGTTGATAAGAATTGTTGAGGTGAAAACCTTCTAATGAGAAAGAGAGAGCCAACATTAGGCTCAACAATGCAAGAAGGATAATGAGATGTGATTTACAAATTAACTCAAAAGGTTTCCTTTTTCGTAGATATTAGTCCCCTAAGCTTGAAAAAATATAAAATAATACCAAGGAGAACTCTTCTAGCCAATGGTGACCAAAGTATTCATTTTTTGTAAATAGTCTACTTGGTCCCAAAAATGGTTAAACTTATACCAAAATAGACGTCCTTTCAAATCCATTTAACGACTATGAAAGAGATAAGTTCACTCGGCAATATTTTTCATTTTTTGGGGAGTTGGAAAAGAGTTTAACCAAGACTCAGGGGGGAGTCCCATAGGTAGTAGTTAGAATGTTATTGAGTAAGAAAATGGGGTTCAAATTCAAATTCATATTGGGACTATAAGGAACTCCCAATCCTATGGAATAACATTTTCATGGGCACCAAATGACAAAAGTGTTCTAACTAGGGTGCCCATGTGTTAGCATTGAGAATCACCCTTAGATTGTAAGAGGATAAGCCCAGTATCCATCAAAATCTTGTGAATGTAAATAAAAGATTAAAGGTCAAATGGACAAAACTCAACATAAGAATGTTTTAACACAAAAATTTGGGCTAGCATGCATAAGAAAATGAGGTTTTGATTAAATTCAGTCAGTGGTTTAAGGGTAAAGGTGAATATAAGGAAGACTTAGTGAGGAAGGTGGATAGGTCTGCTATAATCATCAGGCCTTCAAGCAACTAGGTGAAGAAAATCTCAGTCACAATAACCTCTTGAACTTAAAGTTTAAAACAGTAAAAAACATTCACAACAACATTATAATAAAAAATCCATTATAACACAACCACACCATATCATATGGATCATCTAATCATGAGCATTTGAGAATAAGAGGAAACAAGATGATGAAAGGAAACTGACTTCTATTAATGAAAATGTCTCAAGTCTCATACATAACCAGAGAACAACTCTGCTTAGTCAAAATATTACAAAAAGGGAGTTATTCTCAACCATTCGAACCTATCAAATCATTCATCAGATATATTTATAATAAAAAAAAGTATGCCACAACTAGAGGTGTGAGCTTTCCTTCCTACCCTAGGATTCTCCACAAAAAATTACAATTCTAACATCTGTACCAACAGATCTAAAAAACTGCTAAAATTAAGGAGCCATGTTGGCAACCACTCTAACAAACATTGAATGACATGTATTGCAGCTTGGGAACATCTTTCTCTAGTTCCATGTGTCCTCCAAGCTCATATGTTGATCCCCAGTTGCCACCTATTGATCTTTGGTTCCCTCCACATCATCAAAGTCAAGAGGGAGTCATGAATTCAAAACCTTTGAATGTAATGGCCAGCTCGTAGTTCATTTTGTAGGCAATTCTTTAGTGCCATTTCGTAGTTCATTTTGTAGCCAAGTCCGTAGCACCCTCCTATAACTTCTTTGCAGATTCCGTAGTGCCCTTCATGTGCTTGTCTAGGTGATTTCGTAGTACCTTCCTATAAATGTCTTTGCATATTCCGTAGCACCCCTTTGAAAAGATACTTTGCATATTCTGTAGTGTCCTTCCTATGATTGCATAGGTCATTCCGCAACACCTTTGGTAGCACAGTCACAGAGCAGTCTATGTAGATGATTCCCTAGCGCCAGGCACTACTAAATCTCTATGTTTTTTTGTGTGATGTAGCCACTCTTCAGAAACATAAAAAAATCTTAGTTGATGGACTAGGAGCCTGTAAATGCCTTTATATGTGAAAATATTATACCTCCCTGAACACTTCAAGCTTGAAAAAGAAGCCACCCTAAAAAATGGATGTGTCATACCCTCCATCTACTTCCTCAATATAGAACTCTTTCTTATTGCAGGAGACCTTCCCTCTGTCATGGAAACATCTCTTTCTTTAGTAGGGGTACTCTTCTCTACTGCAGGTTCATCTCTTTCTATTTCAGCTTGTATTAGTACATTTAAGTTCCTCTGAGCTAAATCATTCTTGAAGGGATGCAATTCTTCCTTGAGATTTCTGTTTTGGGATTGAATGCTTATGTTTTTCCTGTACATAGTCTTAAGTTTCCTATGGAGAGGAAAGAATATTCTTGTTGTAAACCTTGACAAATCAAGGGTTCATTGTACATGTCCATGAGCTCCTTCATCTTTCTTCTCCTAGTAAAGATTTATGCCTTCAAATGGGAAAGTTTCTTTCTAGCATCCTTGAGTTGTCTAATCAATCTTTTGAAAGTGGGATTGTCAGGGGGAGTGTTGATGTTGATAACCTCAATAGGCTCCTCAATGTCTTCTCCTTTACCTTTAAATTTATTTGGGACTGAAGCCTTGGGTATGACTTATGCTTCACCAACTTCCTTGTGGGCTGATGATCTAGTAAAAGGCCTCTTGAATCTAGTTTTAGATGTTGGAGGAGGTGAAGGGAAATGCAATTTCCTCCCCTTATTGGTTGTGTTCTTGGTCGATGAAGGAACTTCTTCCAATTTAGGTGCAGGAGGAGGTGAAAAATCTCTTTTGGGGAGTGATGAACCTCCCACTTTCTTCAATTTCCTTAGGGGTTTCTTTGTCTTGGGTAGTAGGTTTGTTTTTTCTCTTCTTGCTTGTTCATGTTGCGGAAACAATGCTATATGACAAAGGGATATGCATCCTAGACTGAGCGATAGAGGTTATATCTAGCTGCATATTGGCAGAGAGAATGAACTGTTCCCAAGAAATTTTCCTTTCCTTTAAATCTTCCATAACCAGCATCCTGATCAGCCCAGAGTGGAAAACACTAGTGTCCATAGCCTTGGAATTGGCTTGGACTCTATCATACATATTTCCCATACTTCTTAAGATAAAAAGGGATAGTCATTAAATCCTTGTCAGTGAAATGTAGCAAGAGTCTTATGTGATACTGGTATATCATGTTAAATCTACCCTGACATGTAAAATATCTCTAGATAATATTCAACATTTTATCAAAACCCTCAACCAGGTGGCTCCTAGGTACTCCCTTAGACAAATTGTCTTTTTGATAGTCTTTCTTAAGGAAATACTTGAAAAAGGATGCATTGAGGATCATGTATTTGAACCACCTCTTACTAGTGTTGTGTATCTCAGTGGCTACTACAATAGTGGCCTCAGATACCTCAAACTCAAGGTTTCATACCTTGGTCTTAATTCCATCAAAGTTTAAGGCAAGCTGCCTTACTACTTCAGGATTTCCCCTCTGCATGTTTTGACAAAAAGAGAGGTAACCAACCCTTTGAAAAACCTCCCCGACCATAGGCTCAACATCAAACATGTGCATTTCACAGGGCTCAGTCCCAACCAAACTCCCTCCCTTGTGAGACTTGTTCTTATAAGGTGTATCCATGGATAGAAGAAAGGGATTGTAGACTATATTTCTATGAGGGGTAAAGAAACCAAATAGAGGAAAAGGTCTTTGAGTTTTGGAGGTGATCCTTAATTGATCATTCAGGGATTTCCTCCAACTCACTTCTGGATTAACAATAGTCTGGTCTGATGGTTTAAAACAAATGAGGAAAATATACTCTGATAAATGTTATGAAGGGAGACTGCATTGTTCAGGTTTAGACTGTCACTAAGCCACCATACAAGGTCCTCAAATATTTTAAAAATGCAGGGGCTCCCAACTCCTTACTGCAAGTAGACTTGTGAGATGAAATTATAACATGACTCAGTGAAATAAGGATATAGTTGTTGGAGTTGTGAGTGTAGAGGAAAGAAAAAGTGTGACAGGTAATTTGCAGTGTTGGAATAGTGGACCTGTAATGTAGTCAAGCAATAATTTCAGTAGCGCAATATGGGTAATGTGAGCCAAGGTGATAAATGGGTGCTCAAAGTCTGAAGCAAAAGATATGAGTTTCAGTGAAGGGAAAATTCAGCATGTAAATGGCTATGGAGTGTGTGGTAAAATAGGTAAAGAGGTTGGTTTGTGATAGAATTGGTAGCTTGCAGTGCTAGGAATTATTAAAAGATAATACAGAGATATCCTAACGCTCTTAAAAGCAACTGAAAAGGCTCATGAAGTACCTAGATGTTGTTGTTGATAAGTAGAAGATCCACAACATGATATGAAATTGTTACATCTACCTCATCCTCCAATTCACCTCGAACAGTTAATCCCGTAGTGCAATCCGTAGCTCTCTCTGGACTATTGGTTTCAACAACATCGAGCTTAGGAGGAAGATTTCAAATTGGTAAACAGTTAGAACCTCATAAATGACCAAATATTGATATTCCTTTTGAAGACAAGGGTGCTGAAAAAAATAAAAGACACGACATCAGCTGATGATGGCGAATGATGATAAAGGAGTGGAAGTAAAAAGGTGTGCTATGAAAATGCCTAGTGAATTGGCAGCGCCCTTTTCAAAGTTTTATATGACTCCTTAACGGGCACAGGGATAGAGTGGAAAGGATCAAGAGCATGAGTGGATGGAGTGACTTTTCAGGTTGTTAGGGTAATGTGGTCGATAGTGCTTGATGTCAAGTCGATTGATGAGTCAAAGACATAAACCAAAAAATAAACTAGGCTATGAACCATAGGTGTGGGCCAAAAATGTGAGACAAAACCCAAAATTTTATTTGTTTAGACTAACCAAAGAAAACCGCAAAGGGAAAAATAAAACAAGCCTAAAGACTAAAGAGTAAAAATTAAAACCTAAGGGAAAAATGACCCGTTACAACTTCATGTGATAACACTGGCTCCATAGGGGATGACATGCTCCTTGTGAGCTGCCAAGAACAAGAAACTTCAGTGTCTTATCCTAAGGCTATGGGGTCACTTATTCAAACAAAAATAAAAAGAAAAAGTGATATTTACAATGAATGGAAAGCCAATTATGGCTTAAGAAAAATATTTTTTTCAGAAAGTTTCCATTGATAGGGTCACCAAAAAAATTCGAAATCCTCCAAGTTCTGCAATTTATAAGTTTTATTTGAAAATACCTCAGAAATATTGAAAGGACCAATCCACAAAGCTTTGAATTTACCATGTTTTCCTTTGTCTTTCTTTGGTGCATCCCACTTGAGCACCAGATATCCCAGATGGAAATATTCTTTGCTTACTTTCTTGTCAAAGGCTTGCTCGATCTTCTACTTATGGTCCTGTGCTTTGTCAAGTAGTTTCTCCCTAGTCTGTTGTACTTCTACTAGTTGTTGTATCCTCATGACCATATCATCAGGTTCTCCTTGGTAGTCCTGGAGGAATTTTTCCACAGGCAAGGCAAGTTGAGTAGGAAAGATAGCCTAAACTCCATATACAAGCTAATAAGGGGAAACACCAAGTGACCTCTTTGTTGTAACTCTATCAGCCCATAATGCAAATTTCAGCTTTGAGTCCCATGCTTTCTTGTTGTCTTCTAACAATTTCTTAATGATATTTATGAGGCTCTTGTTATAGGACTATGCCAAACCATTTCCTTGGGGGTAGTAAGGAGTATAATTGACTAATGTATTCCCATACTATTCACAAAAATTGATCAATGGTTCAGCTTTGAAGGAGGCATCATTGCCAGTGAAAATATTGCTTGGAAAACCAAATCTTGCCATGATATCCTCAAGAAAACTTATGATTTCCTTGTGGGAGGAATTCCTTGTAGGAATGGATTCTATCCACTTGGTGAAGTAATCAGTGGAAATAAAAATCCACCTATGTTGACCACTTGAAGCTGGATGGATTTCCCCAATGAAGTCAAGACCCCATTGTTGAAAAGGTCCATAAACCACAACAAGCTTCAAAGGTAAATATTTGAGCTATTTTTTTCTAGAAAAATTTTGGCATTTGACACAAGCTCTAATATTTGCACAAACATCAGTAAAAAGGCTAGGCCAGAAATACCTAGCTCCAAGGATCTTATAGGTTGTGGTTCTCCAAAAATGATGGCCTCCACATAAGTTTTCATGAAAGTCAGTCATGGCCTTTTGGGCCTCCTGTGGATCCAGACATCTGAAAAGAACTCCAAGAGGATCTTTCCAATACAATACATGATCAATGAGACAATATCTGATTTCTTTAAGCTTCAAAGCTCTCACCTTGTTCTTGTCCAAACCATCAGGCGGCTACAACTTCTGTAGAAAATATATGATGTCTTTATATCAAGTGCATCTTTCCAAATTTGGGTTGATATGAGATATTTTATCAGCAAAATCAGCTTGTTGATTTTCTGAGTTTATGTTCATGAAATTTACCCCTAAATATTTGAAATTTGATTCATCTAGCAACTTGGATAAACCTTGGCCTTTCACTAATTTAGTAGGCTTCATTTCAAGGTCAAATTCCAAAATTTTAGTAATCCATTTTATCGTCTTCCCATTTATGTTAGGTTGGATAAGTATCTCTTTCACTGAGGCTTAAGGGACATATGCAACAATCTTTGAATGAAAAACATATACTCTAAAATCCTTGAGGGCTTTGACCAAAGAATAAGCCTACTTTTCCATGATATCATATCTCATTTATGCATCCCTTAATGCTTTGCTGAAAAAGGAAATAGGATTCTCTAACCCCTCTGTATTTGTTTGTAGCAAAACAATAGCCAATGTGTCAAATGAGGAAAAGGAAAATATCTGAAACTTATTGGAATTGTTAGGGCTGATGAGCACAGGTGCTTCACTCAAGGAATTTTTTATCTAATCAAAATATTCTCAAGCCTCAGTAGTCCATTTCACCTCATTTCCTTTCCTAATAATGGTTGTAATGTACTTCACTAATTCAAGGAAGTTAGATATGAACCTTCTTATAAAATTTGATTTTTCCCAAGAAAGACTGAACTTATTTCTTGGATCTAGGAAAATATAAGGTCTGAAGGGCCTCTACTCTACTTGGATCAATTCTTACCCCTTATGTTGATACAATGTGTCCCACTAACTTACCTTCTTTCATAGAAAACAAGGACTTATTAGGATTGAGAGAGAGACCAAACTTTCTGCACTTCAAGAAAACCTTTTTCAAATGAGGATAATGCTCTTTATCAGATTTTGAGAGCACTGTAATTTCATCTATATAGATGACTACAAACTTGTCCTTATCCCCAATGAAGGCAATGTCCATTGCTTGCTGAAAGGTTTCTCCTGCATTCATCAATCCAAAGGGCATTTTAGCATACATGAATGTGACCAAAGGAGTAGTATTGGTTGTCTTCTCTCTATATTCGGGCAAGACAAAGATCTGATTGTAGCTAAAAAATTCATCAATCATAGACATCCTAGATGAACCAGTGAATCTCTGCAAAATGTGCTCCATCTTTGGCAAGGGGTAATTATCTTTCTTGGATCTTCTATTAAATTCCTGAAATCAACACATAGTCTAATTTCCCCATTTTTCTTCCTCACAGGGACCAATTGAGCCACTCACTCAGAGTATCTCAAACAAATTATGATTTTGGCATCTAATAGTTTCTTCACTTATTTTTCCATAATAGACAGTAGCATGGGAATTATTTGTCTGAGTTTCTACCTAAAAGGATTGGTATCCTCTTTCAAAGAGATCTTATGTTCAATGATATTTGTGTTATATGTTCTTAAATCTTCATATTTCTAGGAAAACACATCAGCAAACTCCTTTAAAATCTTAACATACTCAACCCTTTGTTCCTTTGACAAGTTGTTAGACAACTTAACATACTTTGGATCCTCCTCTGTACCTAGATTGCATTCAGTCACATGAGAATTTTCAGTTGAACCTTTAACCTTTACAACAACATCATTTCTATCAAACAATCTCTCCAAGGGGTCTAGTCCTTTTGGAATATGGTTACTGGGAAACTGAACAATATGAAGGTCAACAATTTATTCAGAAAAATATCAGCATGAGGGATTTTTTCAGTATCATGATCTTGATCAATATGTGAGGTAGAAAACTCATCCACGGTCTCAATAAATTTTTTTATCTCAAGATCATCCTAAAAAAACGTTCCAATGTTTGACATTGTTAGGTATAGAGGGTCTATGCTTCACTTCCACATCATATTTGAGTTTAGAGGGAAAAGGAACTCTGAAATTACTTGTTGAAACAACCAAGAAATATTCCATAGTGTTCTCCTCTCTTGGAACAAATGAGATATTAAAAGCTCATAAGAAACTATCAACAAGATCCGAAACTTCATTTATGTAAGTCCTTAACTTGGGGTGTTTAGCTTGATACATATTTTTAACTTGATGAATAATTAATTCAGCATCTCCAAACACTGCGAGCTCTTCAATATTCATGTATTTAGTAGCCCTCAAACCCAAAACAAGAGCCTTATATTTTGCCACATTGTTTGTAGTTTCAAATTCAAGCTTGTAGGACAAAGATATGATCTCTTGGGTAGGAGAAATAAAGACTACCCCAGCACCAACACCTTTCTTAGAAGAGGCCCCATCAAAAAACATCTTCCAAACAGAGGTATGTTGATGGGGCTTAAATCCCCTGATTCAACAACAGGAACCAAACCCGCCACTGAGGCCCAATTAGACTCTGCAGTGTTTGGAGTGGAATGGTTCTCCAGATCTTACAATTTGGCCAAAATTATCGATGAGCTTTTGTGTTTTTTGGTGAGTGTTCTTCCTTCGATTATAACAGTTGTTCTATATTTTCTCTTAGGTGGGGTAGGTAAAAGAGATGCAAGCCAATATAAACCAACTTGACGAAGATAGGAAAAGAGTTTTAACTATTAGGAAGGGGTCAAGCTTGGGATAACCCGCTACTCGAACATGCAGACAATGATCATATGCCAAAGGGGTTTAGTAATAATACTTTAACCGAAAGAGAATCCAATTGCTGTCTATGAAAGATACTTAGCAAAAGGAAGATGTATATATGATCAAGATCAATGTAAGCAAAATAATTTGTCTACCGAGACATTCATCACATAGATGAAATAAACTACTTAGCATAGAGAAAGAAACACAACTGTAATCAATGTCACGGTAAGCAAAATAATTCATCTACCAAAACATTCATCACATAGAAGCACAATGATTTACTTTCATCATTTAAAGCAAGGAACATTAAAACATTGCACGAGATAACTTGACAACATAATTAACTGCTCTTACTCATTTACTGCAACATTCATGGAATAGGAAAGGAAATAATTCTTCTCCAACTCCAATCACATACATCATATGAAAAAATCTTGTCTTTGGTCCAGAAGGACTTCTTAATTTGTAGCAGTCTCAAAATAATTATCAACAACCAAAATAAAAGAGTTCTTAAAACAACCATCGACCTCTTGACCATCGGTCGATGTTCCCATTTATAATATAAATTATTAGCAGTAATTAATAGTAAAATACAATTTGAGCTAATCAAGAATCACCACATGGCGTCATCATCTAACAGTCTTTCAACAGTCCATATGAGTTGTTTCTTGAAAAGGGTAGAATCTTTCATAATAAGACCATCTGATAAAAATTTCTTCACAGGTGTTGGCCCATGGAAACCTGTGTTGTTCCATTGGAGCTGTATAGATTCCCCTAATATCTTCTATGTGCACCTGATATTTTGCAAGGCTGAAGTTCAACTTCTGAAGTATGGCTCAAGATTTGATTGGATGTCCTGTGAACTGTTGTATTTGCCCAGGCTTTGCATCGGTGATCTTTGCACATTCTTTGGCCCATGACGCATCCTGTTTGGTGCACAAATTGATTATTTCGTTTAGGTTGATAAACATATCGGGGGTACCATACCCAGGGAGTCCGATGTCTTTCATTATTTTATTTATTTTATCCCAGTTCTTTTGACATTTGGCCCACTGTTCTTGGATTTCTTCATGTGGGATTCGAGGCATTTTGGCCCAGTATTCGACCGATCGTTTCATGCGATTGAGACTGTTTTTACTTACTAGCCAAATGTCATGGTCTTCCTTTTCTCAGTATTTCTGGATTGCCTCAATAAACTCGAGCCTCTCCATTTCCTATTGTGCCTTCTCATACCATCGCTCCATTTCCTTACATGTTGTGAGTGCCATGAGAGTGTCTTCCTAGAATTCGACTATATTCGAGATTAACAACTATCTTTCCTTCTTGAACTTGTCGTAAAATTTACTGAACTCATGTTTTAAATACACACCTATCCGTGTAGCACCCTTATAGTAATCGACAAGATGGTCCAAGTGTTTGAGCTCCTTTTGGGTAGAGGAAAGTTCCTTTTCATCTCTCCTGGCTCTGTCATGGGCGACCTCTGAGAGGGATTTTCCCACACCAATTAGCTCAGACGTACGAGCGTTGGCTGTATCGATTAACTTCTCCTCAGTGACAACTATGATGGACTGATCCAGGGTGATGCTTTTGTTATCTCCTAAAATAGCACTATCATTTTGTCAAATTTTAAGTGATAGGAAGAGGTCCAAAAATTTGTTTCTAAATTTTTTTAGGTGTGTTAGATGCTCTACTTTCTAAAAATAAACTTGGAACAAGCATTGGATTTGGTCTTCTCAAGCAAAAGTGGGAATATGAGGTTTTAGTGGTTTAGGTGGGCCTGAAAAGCACTCATTAACCACCGAAAGAAGAGCTTTCAATAGTTAACAAGCTAAATTTGGGGTTAACCACCGAAAGTGCAGGTTTTCCAGAAAAAAACTTCCTTAGGAAAAATCATTTTTCTCAGCCATGGAAAGTCCGTTTCGCATGCTCAAATAGTCGATTGACAAATACACCTCCTAATCTTTCCAATGGTGCTTTCATATCTTAATTTAGAGCTCAGGAAGGTAGTCAAAAGGTCCCCGCAAGATCAGGTGTCAGTTGGCAAATTTTGTAAATGCAGAGGTTTGATAAATGCATGCACAATTGGATTTGTAAGTGTTTGAAAGATGGTATCATTACATATTATTAGAGTTTTATATTTTGTAGTACTTGAAAACTTTCATTCATTATTTCAACTTGAAACAATGGAATACATAGAAATCTATGAGGTGATTGCTTGCTTAATTGTTTTGATTAGTCACATGTCAATATGTCAATATGTCAAAGTCATACGCGCCTAGCAGATAGAGGAAGTATTTAGCTGTTTGAAAATATCGAAAGATGCACAGGTGTATCTTTGATGGCAGTCATTTATGAAGGTAACTATACAAGAAGGAGTTATGTAACCCTCATACAAAATACAGAGGAAAAGTGAAAAGTATGGAAAGACCTCCAATGATCCTTATTCAAAATTCTGGAATGTCACAGGTTGATGACGACAGTTATCAGAACACTAGCTATAGCTAATTATACATCCAACATGTAGACAAAGTACTTAAAGAAGCCTGGTCACTCATACCTTACTTATACTCTTTTTCTTCCTAAATAATAAAAGCATATATAAACACTTGGGTAGCAGACTCTTTCCAGAAGTCAGATGACATTAAGGACTTTCGGTGACCTAATCAACATTTCAGCTAATTTGCAAAACTTCAAGGCAAGAGATCTAGATAAAACAAAGATATTTTGCAATAGTCCATAGGACATCTACAGATAGCAGAAGAATCTAGGTAGTTCAGTTTTTCAATTCTGAACATTTTCAGAAAGTCATAGAATTTGGTAGTTAACAGGCCAAAATTTTTCCTCTCTTAACTACCGAAAGCATGGCTTTTCGGTAGTTAATAGGCCCTCTTAACTACTGAAACCTGTACATGGCAGCGAGGTCATATTTTTGCCTAGATTTGACTTTTTCTCAACCAAATCTTTCGAGGTTGGTTTCTAAAGATGCATAATAATTAAATACATCAGATTTAAGGTTTTATCTTGATGTATTTAGTGTTTAAGAATGTGGAAAAGTGAAAATGGTGACCTAGTTGATGAGCAAAAAAAACTGTCTTTTTTCCAAAGGTGGCAAATTCGAATTTCCTATGAGGATTCATCAGCCTTGGAAGGATTTCTACCTCTGTCAAAGAGTTTGGAGGATATAAAGGCTATCAAGATAGATTTTGACACCTAAGATAGGATATTTTGTTTTGACTTTCCATTTTTAGAAGTCTAGATCCATTTTTATAAGATCTCATCCTACACTTGTTTGGTTTGACTATTTTTATCAAATCTAATCCATCTTTCAAGGATCTAGATTTCATCTTGTAAGGCTATAAATCCAAAGACACTTGAAGCACCAAAAGGTTCGATTTTGAGTTCTATATTCTACTGTTTTTGTATGAAAGACATTTTCTTTAATATATCAAGCCTGCAAGCTTCTTTCATTTGTTATTGTCAGACCCTCCTTCATATTTGTCTATGCATATGAGTTGAATTCGTTCTTTTGTCTCTGTTTAATGGTCCTATGGTAACTATCATCTTACTTTTGACTATTAAGCAAGAATCATAAGCATCTTTGGCTAGTTTGTTGACTCATCATATATATGGTTTATGTATGTTTTGGTTAACCGATTGGTTTTCTTATCCATTTGTTATACAAATCTATCTGATAAATAGCTCTTGAAGGCCTTGTATTGCATGAATATAGTTAGACTGTGTTAAGGATACAATCCAGAGATTAAGATATTCATCTTGATCCAAACCCACACCTATTATTGAGAAAATAGTTTCTAAAAATATTAAGTTACCAGGCATCTCTGACTTACAACCTAGGAGAGTTTCTTGGAGTGATAACAAATTGGCGGCGTTGTCGGGGATACAAAAGTGAAGGTAGAGTTTCCCTGGGAGAACGACATAGATTTTTTTCTTGATGGAAAACAATAGATATACATTAGAATCGACTGTAATCATTTGCCTGGCAACTCCACGTTCAAGACTCCACTGGGGAGGATCCAACTGATAGAAGATGAAGAGGTTGAATTTAAAATCCAGGTACCATTTCATTAGTTTACTGTACGAACTGTTGTTATTCTTTATCAGCTCCTTTATACTTTTCCCTTCACATGTTAAAAGAATTATCCTTTGTTTTGTATACTCCGAAGATTATCAGCCATCTTTTATAAGTTCATATTTAGAAGAGGAAATCTTGCAACCTCCTTATGTTGTTGATGTTGATCCTATTTCTTTCCCTCAGCCTGTCCATAAAGATGAACTTTTCATACAAATCTCTCTTGAAACTGATCAGCCTTGTAACCTTGAGAATGTTGAATTTGAATCTAAATCATCTAAATTTCATTACTTTCACCTATTTCTCCTTAACCTTGTCATCAGCTTGTTAAACCTTGTTTTCAACCCACAAAATTTCAGTCTAAGATTAGACAAAGGGTGTTTAAACCTCTCAAGCTACCAACTCATCTTCATCGTTATCCTACATGTTTTGTTGAGTACCTTCCTCATTTTACCGGAGAGAGTCATGTTTCAGCTGAAAAACATTTGGGGGCTTTTGAAAATTTTATTGATAATCTGGAAATTGTTCATGAAGATATTATTATGAGATTATTTTCTAAATCTCTAACCAGAGAGGCTGCCTTATGGTTTAGACTTTTGGAACTTGGTTCAATAGGTTCATGGACTGATTTCTATTATGTTTTTTCAAAACATTGGGGTGAGAATAAATGTCTTGATCAGTACCTTGACGATTTTTTTACTTTGAAGAGAGAGAAGGCATAATCTTTATAGGACATATTATGACATCCCATTGGAGATTCGGCCAACTGAGATTGCTGCCATTGTATACTATCTTATGGCTCAACATAATGAACTTGTCCTTCTCCTGCTAGAAAGGAAGTCTTCATCATTAAGGAACTAGTTTGAAGATGCTTAAGAGGTGGAGGAGAACATATGGGATAGCAATAAGATTCGAGAGCAAGCATATTTTGAAGATCTGCATGCACAGGATGAGCATCAAGAGAACTGCGAGTATACTCCAGAGTTGCAACAAAAAGATAGTGAGTATGAAGTAGATCTAAGACAACAACAAGAATGGAAACATAGTTCAGATTTTAAGCAGGAAGGTTATGACTATGAGGCAGTTTTGGAACAACAACAAGCAGGTAAATTTATTTCAAATTGTGAATAAGATTTTTCAATATTTACAGAATGTCTTAAAAACAAATATGAGCCTGAAGTCTATAGGTAGTTGAAATCCAAGTGGATCCTATGATAACTGATGATTTCATGAACAATTATATATTTTCTGTTGATTGTTATTCACTTGACTTAAACATTGATGTATCATCATCTTCTAAGCACTTTTCCGAAGAGAAAATTATTATGATTGATAAAAAAGATCTCATTTAAATAGAACACAAGGATGAGCAGACTCCTAGCTTAGAAATAGTCATGGTTGAGCAAGAATTCTCCATAGATCAACATTTTTTTGATCTTGGTTTCAAAGACCGGTGGCAGTATTCATGGAGCTATACTTTTTAGAGGGATTGAAAGTTTCAAATTTCTTCAGCTCGCCCATTTTTTTAGGCAAGTATGATTTCCGAAAAGAGTTCTTATTATGGTTGTTACTTTCTAGACATCATTTACTGATCCATGATAAAGATGAGATTTCATCAGTATTAAAATTGCTTGGATGGTTTTTATGGAAATCAACCTTTACCTAACCCGAATGTAGACCTGGTTAGTGTAGGAGTAGATAGAAGAATAAGCTCTTCATATGAGCACTTAGATTGTTTTCAGATTTTGGTTGAATAAGAAGATAGGCTACAGACAAGCTATAGGTAGGCTGTAGGTTTGCAGAGGAACAGTTGCACAGGCCACATGACTCCATAGCCCAACAAATAAGGCAACTGGAACTACTTGTTCTTGGAACCTCACTGGGAGGATTCCATCCCCGAGTAGGAGCCAGATGTTATCTCCTAAAATAGCACTATCATTTTGTCAAATTTTAGGTGATAGGAAGAGGTCCAAAAATTTGTTTCTAAATTTTTTTAGGTGTGTTAGATGGTCTACTTTCTAAAAATAAACTTGGAACAAGCATTGGATTTGGTCTTCTCAAGAAAAAGCAAGAATGTCAGGTTTTGGTGGTTTAGGTGGTCCTGAAAAGTACTCATTAACCACTGAAAGTAGAGCTTTCAGTAGTTAATAGGCTAAATTTGGGGGCTAGTTAACCACTGAAAGTGCAGGTTTTCTAGAAAAAAACTGCCTTGGGAAAAATCATTTTTCTCAGCCATGGAAAGTCTGTTTCTCATGCTCAAATAGTTGATTGACAACTACACATCCTAATATTTCCAATGGTGCTTTCAGATCTGAATTTAGAGCCTAGGAAGGTAGTGAAAAGTTCCCCACAAGATAAGTTGTTGGTTGGAAAATTTTGTAAATGCAGAGGTTTGATAAATGCATGCACAACTGGATTTGTAAGTGTTTGAAAGATGGTATCATTACATATGATCAGATTTTTATACTTTGTAGTACTTGAAAAGCTCCATTTGTTATTTCAACTTGAAACCATGGCATACACATAAATCTATGAGGTGATTGCTTGCCTAATTGTTTTGATTAGTCACATGTCAATATGTCAAAGCCATACGTGCCGAGCAGATAGAGGAAGTATTCAGCTGTTTGCAAATATCGAAAGATGCACATGTGTATGTTTGATGGAAGTCATTTACCAAGGTAACTATACAAGAAGGAGTTATGTATCCCTCATAAAAAATACAGAGGAAAAGTGCAAAGTATGGAAAGACCTCCAATGATCCTTATTCAAAATTCTGGAATGTCACAGGTTGATGACGACAGTTATCAGAACACTAGCTATAGCTAATTATACATCCAACATGTAGACAAAGTACTTAAAGAAGCTTGGTCACTCATACCTTACTTATACTCTTTTTCTTCCTAAATAATAAAAGCATATATAAACACTTGGGTAGCAGACTCTTTCCAGAAGTCAGATGACATTAAGGACTTTCGGTGACCTAATCAACATTTCAGCTAATTTGCAAAACTTCAAGGCAAGAGATCTAGATAAAGCAAAGATATTTTGCAACAGTCTAGAGGACATCTACAAATAGCAGAAGAAGCCAGGTAGTTCAGTTTTGAAATTCTGAACATTTTCATAAAGTTACAGGATTCAGTAGTTAACAGGCCTAAATTTTTCCTCTATTAACTATCGAAAGCAAGGCTTTTCGGTAATTAATAGGCCCTCTTAATTACCGAAACCTGTACATGGCAGCGAGGTCATATTTTTGCCCAGATTTGAATTTTTCTCAACCAAAGCTTTCGAGGTTGGTTTCTAAAGATGCATAATAATTAAATACATCATATTTAAGGTTTTATCTTGATGTATTTAATGTTTAAGAAGGTGGAAAAGTGAAAATGGTGACCTAGTTGATGAACAAAAAAAATTGTCTTTTTGCCAAAGGTGGCAAATTTGAATTTCCTAGAGTTTGACACCTAAGATAGGATATTTTGTTTTGACTTTCCATTTTTAGAAGTCTAGATCCATTTTTATAGGATCTCATCCTACACTTGTTTGGTTTGACTATTTTTATCAAATCTGATCCATATTTCAAGGATCTAGATTTCATCTTGTAAGGCTATAAAGCCAAAGACATTTGAAGCACCAAAGGGTTCGATTTTGAGTTATATATTCTACTGTTTTTGTATGAAAGACATTTTCTTTAATATATCAAGCCTGCAAGCTTCTTTCATTTGTTATTGTCAGACCCTCCTTCATCTTTTTTTATGCATATGAGTTGAATTCGTTCTTTTGTCTTTGTTTAATGGTCCTATGGTAACTGTCATCTTACTTTTGACTGTTAAGCAAGAATCATATGCATCTTTGTCTAGTTTGTTGACCCATCATATATATGGTTTATGTATGTTTTGGTTAACCGATTGGTTTTCTTATCCATTTGTTATACAAATCTATCTGATAAATAGCTCTTGAAGGCCTTGTATTGCATGAATATAGTTAGACTGTGTTGAAGATACAATCCAGAGATTAAGATATTCATCTTGATCCAAACCCACACCTATTATTGAGAAAATAGTTTCCAAAAAGATTAAGTTACCAGGCATCTCTGACTTACGGCCTAGGAGAGTTTCCTGGAGTGATAGCAAATTGGCGTCGTTGCCGGGGATATGAAAGTGAAAGCAGAGTTTCCCTAGGAGAACAACATAGATCTGTTTCTTGATGGAAAACAAGATATAGACATTAGAATCGACTGTAATCATTTTCCTGGAGAATCCACGTTCAAGACTCCACTGGGGAGGATCCAACTAATAGAAGATGAAGAGGCTGACTCAAAATCCAGGTACCATTTCATCAGTTTACTGTATGAATTGTTGTTATTCTTTATCATCTCCTTTATACTTTTCCCTTCACATGTTAAAAGAATTATCCTTTGTTTTGTATACTCCGAAGATTATCAGCCATCTTTTATAAGTTCATATTTAGAAGAGGAAAGCTTGCAACCTCCTTATGTTGTTGATGTTGATCCTATTTCTTTCCCTCGGCCTGTCCATAAAGATGAGCTTTGCATACAAATGTCTCTTGAAATTGATCAGCCTTGTAACCTTGAGAATGATGAATTTGAATCTAAATCATCTCAAATTTCATTACTTTCACCTATTTCTCCTGAACCTTGTCATCAGCTCGTTAAACCTTGTTTTCAACCAACAAAATTTCAGTCTAAGATTAGACAAAGGGTGTTTAAACCTCTCAAGCTACCAACTCATCTTCATCCTTATCCTCCATATTTTTTTGAGTACCTTTCTCATTTTACCGGAGAGAGTCATGTTTAGCTGAAAAACATTTGGAGGATTTTGAAATTTTTATTGATAATCTGGAAATTGTTCATGAAGATATTATTATGAGACTATTTTCTAAATCTCTAACCAGAGAGGCTGCCTTATGGTTTAGACTTTTGGAACCTGGTTCAATAGGTTCATGGACTGATTTTTGTTATGTTTTTTCAAAACATTGAGGTGAGAATAAATGTCTTGATCAGTACCTTGACGATTTTTGTACTTTGAAGAGAGAGAAGGAAGAATCTTTATAGGACATATTATGACATCCCATTGGAGATTCAACCTACTGAGATTGCTGCCATGGTATACTATCTTATGGATCAACATAATGAACTTGTCCTTCTCCTGCTAGAAAGGAAGTCTTCATTGTTAAGGAACTTGTTTGAAGACACTCAAGAGGTGGAGGAGAACATATGGGATAGAAATAAGATTCGAGAAAAAGCATATTTTGAAGATCTGCATGGACAAGATGAGCATCAAGAGGACTGTGAGTATACTCCAAAGTTGTAGCAAAAAGACAGTGAGTATGAAGCAGATCTAAGATAACAGCAAGAATGGAAACATAGTTCAGATTTTAAGCAAGAAGGTTATGACTATGAGGCAGTTTTGGAACAACAACAAACAGGTAAATTTATTTCAGATTGTGAATCTGATTTTTCAATATTTGCAGAATGCCTTAAAAACAAATATGAGCCTGAAGTCTATAAGCAGTTTGAAATCCAAGTGGATCCTATGATAACTGATGACTTCATGAACAATTATATATATATATTTTGATTGTTATTCACATGACTTAAACATTGATGTATCATCATCTTCTAAGCACTTTTCTGAAGAGAAAATTATTATGATTGATAAAAAAGATCTCATTTCAAGGGAACAAAAGGATGAGTAGTATCCTATATTAGAAATAGTCTTGGTTGAGCAACTGTTCTTCGTAGATCAATATTTTTCTGATCTTGGCTTCAAAGACCCGGTGGCAGTGTTCATGGAGTTATACTTTTTAGAGGGCTTGAAAGTTTTAGATTTCTTTAGCTCGCCCATGTTTTCAGGCAAGTATGATTTCCGAAAATAGTTCTTATTACGGTTGTTACTTTCTAGACATCATTTACTGATCGGTGATAAAAATGAGATTTCTTCAGTATTAAAATTGCTTGGATGGTTGTTATGGAAATCGGCCTTTACCTAACCCGAATGCAGACCCGGTTAGTGTAGGAGTAGACAGAAGAATAATCTCTTCATATGAGCACTTAGATTGTTTTCAGATTTTGGTTGAATAAGAAGATAGGCTACAAACAAGCTACAGGCAGGCTATAGGTTTGCAGAGTAACAGTTGCACAGGCCACATTTCTCCATAGCCCAACAGATAAGGTGACTGGAACTACTTGTTCATGGAACCTCATTGGGAGGATTCCATCCCCGAGTAGGAGCCAGATGTTATCTCCTAAAATAGCACTATCATTTTGTCAAATTTTAGGTGATAGGAAGATGTCCAAAAATTTGTTTCTAATTTTTTTTAGGTGTGTTAGATGGTCTACTTTCTAAAAATAAACTTGGAACAAGCATTGGATTTGGTCTTCTCAAGAAAAAGAGAGAATATCAGGTTTTGGTGGTTTAGGCAGGCCTGAAAATTGCTTATTAACCACTGAAAGCAGAGCTTTCAGTAGTTAATAGGCTAAATTCGAGGGCTGGTTAACCACCGAAAGTGCAGGTTTTCGAGAAAAAAAACTGCCTTGGGAAAAATCAATTTTTCTCAGTCGTGGAAAGTCTGTTTCGCACGTTCAAATAGTCGATTGGCAACTACACATACTAATATTTCCAATGGTGCTTTCAGATCTGAATTTAGAGGTCAGGTAGGTAGTCAAAAGTTCCCCTCAAGATCAGGTGTCGGTTGGCAAATTTTGTAAATGCAGAGATTTGATAAATGCATGCAGAACTGGATTTGTAAGTGTTTGAAAGATGGTATCATTACATATGATCAAAGTTTTATACTTTGTAGTACTTGCAAACCTCCATTCATTATTTCAACTTGAAACCATGGCATACACAAAAATCTATGAGGTGATTGCTTGCCTAATTGTTTTGATTAGTCACATGTCAATATGTCAAAGCCATACGCGCCGAGCAGATAGAGGAAGTATTCAACTATTTGCAAATATTGAAAGATGCATAGGTGTATCTTCGATGGCAATCATTTATCAAGGTAACTATACAAGAAGGAGTTATGTATCCCTCATACAAAATACGGAGGAAAAGTGCAAAGTATGGAAAGACCTCCATTGATCCTTATTCAAAATTTTGGAGTGTCACAGGTTGATGAAGATATTTATCAGAACACTAGCTATAGCTAATTATACAACCAACATGTAGACAAAGTACTTAAATGAGCTTGGTCACTCATACCTTACTTATACTCTTTTTTTTCCTAAAGAATAAGAGCATATATATAGACTTGGGCAGTATACTCTTTCCAGCAGTCATATGACATTAAGGACTTTCGGTGACCTAATCAACATTTCAACTAATTTGCAAAACTTCAAGGCAAGGGATCTAGATAAAGCAAAGATATTTTACAACATTCCAGAGGACATCTACAGATAGCAGAAGAAGCCAGGTAGTTCATTTTTGCAATTCTGAACATTTTCAAAAAGTTACAAGATTCGGTAGTTAACAGGCCCAAATTTTCCTCTCTTAACTATCGAAAGGAGGGATTTTCGGTAGTTAATAGGCTCTCTTAACTACCGAAACCTGTACATGGTAGCGAGGTCATATTTTTGCCCAGATTTGACTTTTTCTCAACCAAATATTTTGAGGTTGGTTTCTAAAGATGCATAATAATTAAATACATCATATTTAAGGTTTTATCTTGATGTATTTAATGTTTAAGAAGGTGGCAAAGTGAAAATGGTGACCTAGTTGATGAGGAAAAAAAACTGTCTTTTTGCCAAAGGTGGAAAATTCAAATTTCCTATGAGGATTCATCAGCCTTGGAAGGCTTTCTACATCTGTCAAAGAGTTTGGAGGATATAAAGGCTATCAATATAGAGTTTGACACCTAAGATAGGATATTTCTTTTTTACTTTCCATTTTTAGAAGTCTAGATCCCTTTTTATAGGATCTCATCCTACACTTGTTTGGTTTGACTATTTTTATCAAATCTAATCCATCTTTCAAGGATCTAGATTTCATCTTGTAAGGCTATAAAGACAAAGACATTTGAAGCACCAAAAGGTTCGATTTTGAGTTCTATATTCTACTTTTTTTGTATGAAAGACATTTTCTTTAATATATCAAGCCTACAAGCTTCTTTCATTTGTTATTGTCAGACCCTCCTTCATCTTTGTCTATGAATATGAGTTGAATTCGTTCTTTTGTCTCTGTTTAATGGTCCTATGGTAACTATCATCTTACTTTTGACTGTTAAGCAAGAATCATAAGCATCTTTGGCTAGTTTTTTGACCCATCATATATATGGTTTATGTATGGTTTGGTTAACCGATTGGTTTTCTTATCCATTTGTTATACAAATCTATCTGATAAATAACTCTTGAAGGCCTTGTATTGCATGAATATAGTTAGACTATCTTGAAGATACAATCCAGAGATTAAGATATTCATCTTGATCCAAACCCACACCTATTATTGAGAAAATAGTTTCCAAAAAGATTAAGTTACTAGGCATCTCTGACTTACAACCTAGGAGAGTTTCCTGGAGTGATAACAAATTGGTGCCATTGCCGGGGATACGAAAGTGAAAGTAGAGTTTCCCTGGGAGAACGACATAGATTTGTTTCTTGATGGAAAACAAGAGATAGACATTAGAATAGACTGTAATCATTTTCCTGGTGACTCCACGTTCAAGACTCCACTGGGGAGGATCCAACTGATAGAAGATGAAGAGGCTGAATTTAAAATCCAGGTACCATTTCATCAGTTTACTGTACAAACTGTTGTTATTCTTTATCAGCTCCTTTATACTTTTCCCTTCACATGTTAAAAGAATTATCCTTTGTTTTTTATACTCCGAAGATTATCAACCATCTTTTATAAGTTCATATTTCGAAGAGGAAAGCTTGCAGCCTCCTTATGTTGTTGATGTTGATCCTATTTCTTTCCCTCGGCCTGTCCATAAAGATGAGATTTGCATACAAATCTGTCTTGAAACTGATCAACCTTGTAACCTTGAGAATGATGAATTTGAATCTAAATCATCTCAAATTTCATTACTTTCACCTATTTCTCCTGAACCTTGTCATCAACTCATTAAACCTTGTTTTCAACTCATTAAACCTTGTTTTCAGCTCGTTAAACTGTGTTTTCTCCTGAACATGATGATACCTATGACGCATGTTGTAGGACCAATCCCTTGGGATTGTGTTTGCGAAATCGGCCAGTTTGGAACTGAAATTCCAATTGACCCAACCCAAGTTGTTTAGCATGCGTAGTGTCTTTGACCATGCAGAAGCCGATATGGAATCCATACGGTATGAAAGCCCACTTCTTGTTTTTCACTAAAGTTGCATTGTATCCTTGTATGATGGTTTGATAGTAGATTTCTCCTAATAAAGGGGTAATAAATGTGGTAATAAAGGGGTAATAAACATGGCACCGAAAATCCTGATATAGGTTTCCCATTTGTCTAAATACCAATGACCAATTTTGGCTATGACCTTCTTTTCTTTGTCTGATAATCTAGGGCATTCTATTTTGACGAGTAAAAAGTAAATGGGTGCAATAAAATTATCACAGATAACATCATAGGATTTCTTGTACCTGTTTTCCCACAAGATGTTGTAGTATACATGGACTGCGAGCTCCAAAGGGAACCAATTCAAGTTCATCCCAACAAAAGTGTTCCTGGCGTAGATGATGTCAAATAGATACGAAGCCATGTAGAAGGCAGGGGTATCTCCTTACTTTGGTGCCTGAGCTTATTTTATGCATGTGCTCAACTATTTGGAGATGATAGCACCCCAATTGAAACCGGTACTTGAAATGATGACTGTAAAAGCCAGAGGCATCCAAGCTTCCGAAAACCAGGATCAGTCTTCCTCCCCATGTAATCTGCAGAGAAGGGCCATGAGATAGGTGTATGGTTCCCTGAGATTGATTGTCGAGTACTAGCCAAAAGTTCGGTTGATGACTTTCTTGTCTTCCCTCCAATAGGATGCCAAGAGTTTGCTAGTGTCATGAGAGGCATAAAAACTCACCACGAAATCAGTGCTTAAGTTTTCTTCAGAATCATTGAGTTTGTAGTATTTCTGAACTTATGATGGCAAGAAAACCCCGATACATTCTCCATTGTCATCATTAATCGAACATTTATGTGCATCGGTGTGATCAATGAGCCACTTTAATATCTTGACGCAAGGGGAAAATGGAGACTGGATTGCCACCATGTGTATATAATCCTTACGAATGTTTGGGAGGACCTCATCATCGAGCTTCCTTGTATCAGGGTCATTGTGTAGAGTATATTCAAGAGGCTATTCTCTCTTGATCTTCTTGAAGACTTCTTCCCAGCGAGGAAATGTCATCTTTGCTCCAACACTTGCCTTTGTATCCCCGAAAGTTGAGGGTTGTACAAAAGGATCCTTGGTGATCACCTTGATGACGAACACTGGCTTAGGAGCGAAGTCTAACTGTCTTGCAACCATTAGGGAGGAGCTTTCTCCTATTTCTGATTCTTGCAGCTTTGGTGCCCATGGTGATTTCTTGGTGGATGGATTCTTTGGAGGCATTATACCTGTAATCAAAACCCCCTTTAAACACATATATAGAGCAGCATTGGGTGCGGACATATACAAATGAAACGTAAATCCATAAGAGAACCCATACCTATAATGCTTACTAAGAAAAATGTTTAATACTCACTATACTTCGGATGCTTCCCCTGGATTGGTGGCTTCATTCTCCCATTGGTTATGAATTCCTTGCTACGTAGAGTGGGATCACACAAAGGACTCGAAAGAATATAACTGGGAGATACTACCAGTCATATCAATTAGTTAATATGGGTGAAAAATGCAGATTTGAAAATATAACTCTATCAGATTTCTACCACTGAGACTTAACTGGTTGACAGAGGAGGCGCAGATGGAGATGCATTGTATTAGTGAGTTTAACGGTTCCCTTTTGATTTATGCACAAGCTAGTAATTAATGCAGGATCTATGAATTAACTAAATCTTTGAATGTGGAGTACTTGACACAGATAGGGGTTAAATGTCACATCATGTCTTACCTTCATCGGTGATCGATTACTATTTTAGATTGTTTATTAACGTTTGCTATTTTCTTGATAAAACTCTCGGTACCAGTGATGTTTCGGGTGTCAGTGGTGGAAATCCTCTGTTGTGTGATGCTTATGATTACACTTCTCTGCCAAAGCAGAAAGGACTGACGTTCAACGAAATCGTTTCAGAGACTATGTGCATAAAAGAGATACTCTTATCGGCCGACGCTGAAGAATGTCGGCACTCGGCTGCTTTGACTTCCCATACAATTTTCTCTACCTTAATTTTTTATCGATGTCGAACTTCTCAAGTAAGCTGGGAGAAATCTGGGTTGCTAGTTCCTTGATTAGTTGTGGTGTTTCTCAAGATGGTTCTTAACAGGCTCAAGAGAAACTTGGATATGAAACATATCAGATAAGAAGGTTATCAGGCTCAAACCATGGTGAAAACAATCAAAGTTAGAAGACAAGGTGGTACCAAAAAGGAAGTGGTCACACAACTTTTAGGGTGTGTTGAGCACTCAACAAGGTATTAGGAGGAGGATCTTCACAATAGGTGATGGACTGTTTTCTTATTTCAATAGGTGGTTGAGGACCATCAATGAGATGTAATATACTGGATCCTAAATTAGTATCAAGTGCAAAGGTAGGGTGGTTCGTAGGATTTTCTTCATCACTGATGATGTAGGCTAGTTTTGCCTCCCTATAAAGCCTTCTGCGTTCTCCCCCAAACATAGGAATGGTGGCATATGAAAGTTCCATATACAAATTTCCCCCTAGTAGTTTGATCCAATATATTGACAAGAGCATCCCTAACTTAAGGGGGACATCAACCACCACAATATCCATGACCACATTTTTCATTGGCAATTGGAACATGGTAACAACTAGGTCTTTAATAACCCCAAGACACTTCACCTTTATAGAATCAAATGAGTATAGGTCATGGTAGGTATTTTTAATTTCCAACCCAAGATCATCCATGAAAGTTTTAGGCATGAAGTTATTTGATTCCCCTGAGTCCATCAATAAATTGTGCAACACTTTATCATGAATGTTTAATGATGTGTAGAAAGGGGGGGATGAGTCATCTCTATCCTCTACGAAAGGTCTCCGGATGATTGCTGGTTTTTCATCTTGAAGGTTGGCTGAATCTGTGGAATTAGAGGAAGGCTCGGGCTGCAACATTTTAGAAAGATATATTTTGAATTCCTCATTCTTGATCAACTCCAAAAAAGGTACATGGATTTTGATCTTTTGAATCTCACTTTCAAAGCTAAAGGAGGATGGATATTTCAGAATCTCTTTAATTTCTGGGGCAAGACTATTAACCAATGCGTGAGGGATTTGTGCATCTTTTTCTTTGTTGCTAGCTTCCATAGCCTTAGAAGAATTTTTCGTTTTAGTGGGCTGATCAAAAGTGTCAGTTTTTCCCTCTTTCGTTTTTGACCTTAAGTTGTGTTTACTTAGATTTTCATTTGTGTTTTCCCGTTTACTCAATTCATTTAACTAAATTTCCATGAGAGACCATGTTGGAATAATTAAGGCAAATATTGGTTGTTTGTAGTATTGTCATTGATGGCATTTTGTCTGATGTCGATAGTATGAATACCTGGGGATTTGTTTTTTTGAATTGATAATTCAAACAGGTATAGGTTGGAGGTGAGACAGGTTTGATTGAAGTCGAGATAGAGCCTAAGTCGGAGTTGTGGCAATTCATATGATTATGAATAAATCAAAGAGATGCATCAAATCGATTTATGGTCAAATCTATGTTATGGAATACCTAGTTACTCATGAAGGACAAAAATAGAAAGAATTGATGGATCATGATCTCAGTGCCTTTTCTTATTATTTGAGGAATCATTCACACTAGCTATTTGGTATGAAATTGATGTATTACCCTGTAGAATTCAATTGTTTGGATTATATCAAGATATAGCTCACATACTTTTTCATTAAGAGTAGCAACAAAGAAAATGCAACTTACAATGTTGCATTGAATGGATTGAAAGCTCAAGCATTAAACTATAGACTCATTAGATATTAAAAAGTAGAATATTAAAGTATTAAATGATGGAAAACCGATTCAGTTGCCAAATCCATTATAGAGGAACTTGGTTCAGTTTCTAGGAGAGTTGTTACTGAATCAATAAATACGTTCGGGTAGTTTTTGAAATGGTAAAATGAGAATCCAAAGAGAGGGATAGTCTGAGCATTACAACATGTGACTGGTTTTAAGTCTGAGGTTTTGCGATGAGGAGGTGGTTTGAATTATGAGGGTTTTGTGATGAGGAGGTGGTATGACGTCTGAGGGGTTTGCGATGAGGAGGTGGTTTGAAGTCTAAGGGGTTTGCGATGAGGAGATGGTCTGAAGTATGATGGGGTTGCAATGAGTAGGTGGTTGACATAGCATTGTGAGAAGACTAGAAGCACATACAATTGAAAAAGGAACCTGAGGAAGCAGGGGGAGGCACAAAGCTAGATGAATTAGAGAGAATGAGGTTGGTCTAAAGGTGAGCAGAGTCAGAGAATAAATATGAGGAGGTCGACAGAGTATAGATGCATCTGAATTAGTCGGGAGTTGGTGCTTCCATCTATTGGGTGCTAGAGAAACAAAGAGTCAGTTCTCTCTACAATTTGGTGCTTTTAAAACAAAATTTGTAGCCTCATTGGATTCGGTGCTCAATATCTGTGATGTACATAAGTTGAAGATTGCTTGGCATCCTAAGAAGAAGAGGTTTTTTCCCTTTATGAGTTTCCTCGTGAAGTCTATGTCTCTGTTCTTGTTGTATGTATGATGGATGATGTGTGTTTATTCATTAAGATATCTGCAATACATTGAACATCATTAAGTAATAGTCAAAAAAGTTTAAAAAGGCAGAAATAGTCTAAGCTTATCAATAACTGATTCACCCCCACTCTCAGTTATTGGAATATTTTTAACAATTGGTATTAGAGACAACCCCTTTTGTTTAAGGGTAGGTCCATAAGCTTAGACATGACAAGTAGAGAAGGAAGTTCGACTAATAAAGCACCACTATTTGATGGAACAAACTTTGCTTTCTGGAAAGTAAGAATGAGAACATACCTAATGTCTTTAGGTGTTGATGTTTGGGATGTGGTTGAAATTGGATATGTTAAACTTGTTGTATTAGCATCCAAAGACAACAAGTTGGAATTCATTTTTAATGCAAAGGCGATGAATGCAATTCTCAATGGACTTTCAGAAGCAGAATTTGTGAAAGTGATGCATTATGAATCTGCCAAGGAAATGTGGGACAAACTAATAAGTAGTTGTGAAGGCAACGAAAAGGTAAGAGATGAAAAACTTCAGACACACGGATTAAAATTTGAACAATTAAGGATGAGTGAGGAGGAAACTATTAGCAAATATTTCCTGAGAGTTGAATAACTTGTAAATACTATGAAAGGTCTTGGTGAAAAGATAAATGACACCTTTTTAGTTTAGAAAATTTTAAGATCTCTTCTCGATAGATTTAACTCAAAAGTCTTTGTAGTAGAAGAATTGGATGATCTTAAACAGTTGAATGTAGATCAAATTTTGGGACCTTAATTGCTTATGAAATGAGAATTGATAAGGATAAACCAACTACAAGGGAAGGATCCTTCAAAGCAGATAAAGGTACAGATTCTGATATGGATGAGATTGAGGAAAATTTTGTTAGAATACTAAAAAAGGGATCAAGAAAATATAAAGGAAATTTTCCTTTTAAATGTTTCAACTGTGGTAAAATAGGTCACTTTGCATCCAAGTTCCCTCACAAAGGAAAGGATTAGGTATCTGATGATGAAAAGGAACAAAAACACAAAAAGTTCAATAAAGAGAATAATTATAAAAATAAAATTCTGTGTGTATGTTGGCATAGGGGAAAACCCAGGGTTCAACGCTTCAACAACGCACCAAAAAAAACCTAACTACCGACCCTTTTGGCAACACCTGCAAAGTATATGAAGTCTCACCCAAGGTAGAGGCAGGGGGGGTTGCAGGACTCAAATTTCTACAACCAGGCTGGGACAAAGATATGCGATTACAATAATTAATAGAAAATTAAACAACAATATGAATTAGTTTATGGTTCTCATTCACATCACAAATTAACCCTTATTACATATCAACGTGGTAACAATCAAGATTGAACACCTCCGATCACTTAGCACACAACATTAACTTAGATTTAGCATTCATTCTCATCATTAAACACTAAGCTATAACATTAGATGCATTCATTGTACATAACATCACAAAACTAAGCAAATAATCACATAAGCAACATCACACAAAGCACATCAGAACACAGGATATACATGGTTCACCCCAGTGTGGGGATATGTACACCAAATTTTTCTCTTCTTTATTAATCTTTGATATATTTACATTTAGCTTCTCCTATGCACAAATCCACAGAGCCTAACTTCGCAGTGGATAGGTGATATGTGCACAACGCACTAAATCTACCCTCCTCAAAATCAGTTCAAGGCACAGAGCCAACTCCTTGATAGCACAAATCCTTACATAGTCTATCTGCACAAATAACTTACATCTTCTTGCACTGAGCCAACACTGACAATATATGGTGCACATAGCACACTCTACTTCTTACATCGCTTAGCTACTTATTTATACAATTAAAAAAAGGGCTAAACATGGATAAACCCATGAGATGACATCCCATACCCATTATATAAACCCTAAAATCCAAAAACTTCTGCAAAATAGGGGAGATCCTATGATCTCAGCTCTGCCTGAGTGCTCCATCTTTGACCAACCTGTCAAAGTCCCAAAAATGGTCAAACACAACCAATTTTTCCTCAAAACTTGGTCAAGGGCCAATAGGCCCTCAACACTCACCTGTGACTCATCCTAAGTCACTCAGATATGGACAGGGCTTCTTTGAAGGCCACTAGATTAGCTCGAGATGCCTCGAATTGTTGCTTCACTAGAGCCTCCTGCTCAGTGAACTCCAGAATCACTTGCTTGGTGACAGTCCCTTCAAGGCGATGTTCCAATGTCATAATCAATTGGTCTATCTATGAGCCTCGTCCATCCACTTATTCAAAAGCCATGCAGGCTTCATCCTACACCATCTAGAGTCTCTGTGTCACTTTCATAACCTTTCTCTGGATAGCAATAAACTGTTGCTGGACTGCGTGCTGCTCCTGTGACCTCTTCATCTTCTCAACTATAGTAAGCAGTTTCATATGTGCTTGTACAGTGGATGCCTACTGCTTCACCTCCTAGAGTTGTGGCTCCAGTTTCCTCAGCTCCATATCTTCTGCAAGGCATTCGTAGGTCTATGCACTTCGATCACTTAGTTGCTTACACTCTGAGGTGAGTGCCCTAATTCTTTCTACTGCGCTCTTGGCGATTTCTTCCCACTGATTGTGCACTTCTTGAGGAGTGCTCGACACTACTTGGATTTCTAGCTCCAATACCCTTGCTTGAAGTTGTTGAATGGCCTCAACGAGCTTCCCCACTTGTATCTCGGTTGACTCTTCTTCCTCCTGCAGCAAGATTGACACAAAAAAAAGTTCTTTATTCACGACCTCCTTGATCGCAATCTTCTCTGTGAGTAGTTGGTATTTTCTTCTTGTATCTTCATGTTGTTCTGCTCAAACTTCACCTGAATTTCATTTTTCTCCTTCTGCACAACTCAAAGTTGCTCTAGGACCTCCTCCTTTCCTTTCTTTAAGGCCTTTGTGGCTTGTTCCTTTTCTTCTTGGACTCGAGAGAGTCGATCCTTAGTTTCATCTGCTAGCCATCGTAATTGGGTGGGCTCATCCCACAATTATACACTTTCTTCTGAAGATGGCATAGTAGATACTACATGGCTCGAATGGATAGTGTGTTGGATGTATTTGAGCTCCTTCTCTATTATTTCATACAGTGTTTCTTGCTTCACTTCATGTCTCTGCAGGATATCCTTTGAAGCGTCTTCTACAACTATGATGATGAGCTCGATATCGTCCACTGTGAGAGCATTCTGCAACTGAGGTTTATTGTCTCAGGTCTTCTTCCATGCTAAGGTTTTCTACAGAGAAACATTCCTTTTATTTTATGTCTCGACCTCTGTAAGGGGATCCTTTGGTGGTGTCACTTCACCTTTATCTTGCTTGTCTCCTTCTTCCCCTCATTCTTCTTGGTTTACATTATCTCCTCCTCCTCCTGCAGGTGAGTCAGACGCAATTTCCTTTGATGTGTTCTCCTTCTCATCGTTGTCTATGTCTTGCACTTCCTCCTTTGTCTTATTTTTCTTTGCACTTCTCTATCCATCATACTCAATTTGGGTGACCAAAGGACTTCCGATGATGTCGGGGTTGGAAATTTTGGCATATCCCACTGGTACAAGGAATTTTGTTGGCCATTCCTTAGTGATATCTTCCATGTCTTCCTCAGTCAACTTATAGTAAGACCACATATCCTCCTTAATTTCATCCCTACACGTAGTGATGTAGATGAAGTTTCATTTTGCATGGAACTTCGTGAATGGTCTGTACTAATGGAGTGTATTCGATGTCATTCATGGGAATGATTCGATGGCACGTGTCAGCTATAGGTAGTAAACATGGAAGACAACATTCGACTGCCGCTGCTTCACCATATCATTCATGTGCCACAAGGTGGAGAACCTTACGGACAACGAATCCGATGGCTCAACTTCAGGAAATGTTTCTCCTTCTGACATCTGCCAAGCAACAAATGAAATTACTACCAGTAACAAACTGAAATGAAACTCATAGCCCCAGTCCTGTGCTTCGTGGAAGTTCTTCTTGAGCTCGTTGAAAAGGTATCTCGCCCAGTTCATTTGCATTCCTTCGACGCACTTCCCCGTGAGGTCTACTACAAATCCTGTGACTTGCATATGGCGGTTATTTCTGACGATATTTCCCGCTATAAGCTAACAATCTAGTCACACTGTTCCATCCTGGATGGAGGCTAACTTGTAGCCTCGCTTCCCCTTCTCTACATCTCCATAGTCTTATTTTATACGCTGAGCCAAGGAGAAATCTGACATCTTCCTTGGGTAGAACTAGTTAGGGTCCAGTCCTTGCATGCTCAATCCAATGATCAGGTGGATCAGCTCTGGATCCACAGTGATGCACCTGTCTAACCAAAGATAACCTCCATGATAACACGACAGGAGGAGTTTAACGCAAGCGTTAACCTCCTGATATCAATTGAAGTGGGGGATATTCATCATGTTCAAGATCATTGATCATGTGAGCTCTTTAATCCATGACTGGGGAACTATCTTGGGATTCTTCCCAGTCGTCTTCATCAGGTACCTATGCGGCGCGAGGATCGCATAGTTTTTCTGGTCTCCGAGGTTGAAGTCATTGATCTTGAGAGCTAGGATTAGTCCCAACTGTGGTCCAACTGTGCGTATCCCCTTTAGTAGGTATGCATTGATTAACATGTATTATAAATCACGTGGGACACTGTCATGGTTCACTTTTCCAGTTAAAGGTGGTATGTAGTCTGGCAAGACCAACGTGATCTTCTTCGTGTTTGCCATATCGTCGCATTTCTTGCTTCATTTCTCAGTCATGGTTCAGCTAAAATGACGTGCAGTCAAAGGGGATGCTTTAAATCCTCCTAATGATGATGCTTGTATCCCTATATACATGACTCTCTCAGCCATGAGATCTATCAGAATCTCCTCCACAAACTTCTCTACTACGCTACGTTCACCCAACATGCACACTCATAATCAGTGAAATCAGGTAGGTTAACAGATAGAAGAGGCAATCAAATGGATGGTGAGGTCTAGAAAGCACATCGCGATAAAATGGGTTCTCAGTTAGCTTAGATATCAAAGTTTGCAAAAAGTGGTCCTGGCGCAGCATCTGACGGGTTAAATAAGAAATGTCGCAATAGATTCCTCCAACGGGCAGGAATGCCTCAATCAATACGAATATGTTTGTTGTGGCATGGTCTTAATGGTCCAACTGAGGTATTTCCAACAATAACTGCATTTCTAACCATTATGGAGCTTCATTCTAATGGTCAAGATGCCTCCAACGGTCATATAGATTCTCCTTGGCTATGTCCCATTATGTGCGGTTCTGCTATTCCGGGGAGGTTCAAGTTCTGCAAGCAAGCCTTCTGCGAAGTATTCTCTGGAACTTCCTGCAATTTTTCTAACTTTACTTTCTTCTTACTGAGCTTTATGGCCTTCTTTCCTGTGATATGATTCTTTGGATCCCTCTTTCCATTCTTATTCTTATCTTTTCTTAGTGTAGTAACTTCACATTGTTGAGGGTCTTTCAAAGGGTTCAAAGGTAATACCTCTTCTCTTATTAACTCCCGGGTAGGTATTCTTCCTTCTTGCATGGACATGTTCTCTAAGCCTTCTTGTTTTCTTTCGACAACTAATTCTCTGGCCCTTTGTTGCTTCGACTTATCCTCTTGTTCTTGTGTTAGTCGCTCTATTTTTCTAGCTATGAATTTCTTTAATTCTTGTTTTTTCTATTCTATAGCTTCCTCCGTTGCTTTCTTTGGGATCTAATCTTTCTCAATCCAGGTCTTTCCTAACAAAAGTGCAAAAAGGGTGTTGTTCTCAACAAACTTAACGACTTCAAATTCTTCTTCAATCAATGTTTCATGAGAAATCATAGGTACATTAGTAACTCTTCCACATAGGGTTATCATCTTTCCTCTAAACAAGCCTATCCTTCCCAATGAAGGTACCACAACAGGCTTTCCCAAAATTTCCCAAGTGCTCTCTGGCATAATTTTCACATGTGTTTCTTCATTCAATACACAGTCTATGTTGAAGTATCCTATTCTTGTTTCTATGCACTGTTTATTTTTTAAGATCTCTGGTAAATTGATGTCTCTGTGATCATTCATTACTTATTTTAACTGTACTAACATGGTCTCTGATTCTTTTCAGTTCTCTAACATATCCTTAGTCTCTTGACCTTCTACACAGTTTTCTTGTCCTGTGTTCATCTTTTCAACTTTGGCCATCATTCTAGGGAAATCCCCAATTTCATCGCCAATATATTTACAACAGAGACAAATAGGACCTATACCAGGGAAATCCTTAGCAAGATGCCCCAATCTTCTACAGTTATAACACAATTTCAATCCTCTCTTTCTTTTAAATGATCCCCAAACTTTCTTGTACTGCGCACTGGGATCACCGTGCTGGACCTACAATCTTTAAAAATTCTTTCTAGGTTCCTGCATCCACTTGTTAGTCCAAAAATTCTTTCTATGCATAGAAATAACATATCTTTATTTATCAAATTTATTCAGATCAAATCTTTCTTCTAGCTATGCCCTATTTTTCAGACTAGGACAACATCTATCAAAAATACCTAGATTCATATTTTTGAAGAAAACATTTCCACTTATCTTACCTTTACCAGATCACAAAGCTTTAAGATCTTACCTATTTTCTTTGGATCTAGTTCCTTTCTTAGCACAAATATTCGTAAGTCAATTAGAGTATTTCACACTACCACAACAGATCTATGCACAGAGCTTCCTCTTTTCTTCAGTTCCTAGAAATCACAGTTTCAGGTCCCAACAACAGAACCATTTGTTGGCCCAGGGTTCAACTCTTCAATAACGCACCAACAAAACCCTATCTACCAACCCTTTTGGCAACGCATGTGAAGCAAATGAAGTCTCACCCGAGGTAGAGGTATGGGGGGTTGCAGGACCCATATGTACACAACTAGGATGGGACACAGATCTATAATTAAAACACTTAACAGAACACTTAAACAACAATATACATTAGTTTATGGTTCTCATTCACATCACAGATTAACCCTTATTACAAATCAATGTAGTAACAATCAATATCTAACACCTCCAACCACTTAGCAAAAAACATTAACCTAGATTTAGCATTCATTCTCATCATTAAGAACTAAGTTATAACATCAGATGCATTCATTGTACATAACATCACAACACTAAGAAAATAATCACATAAGAAATATCACACAAATCAGATCAGAACACACAATATACATGGTTCACCCCAATGTGGGGCTACGTCCACCAAGTTATTCTTCTCTTCTTTATTAGTCTTCAATGTCTTTAGATCAACTGCTTCTGTGCAAAAAGCCACAGAGCCTAAGTCCGCAGTGGATAGGTGACCTTTGCACAATGCACCAGATCCACCCTCCTCAAACTTAGTTCAAGGAGCAGATCCAACTCCTTGATAGCACAAAGCCTTACATAGTCTGTCTGCACAAATCACTTACAACTTCTTGCACTGAGCCAACACTTACAATATATGGTGCACATAGCCCGCTCTACTTCTTACATCACTTACCTACTTATTTATACAATTACAAAATGGCCTAAACATGGATAAACCCATGGGACAACATCCCATACCCATTGCATAAACCCTAAAATCCCAAAAAGGCTGCAAAATAGGTGAGATCCCACGATCTCAGCTCTTCCTGGGTGCTCCATATTCGATCAGCTTGTCGAAGTCCCAAAAATGGTCAAACACGACCAATGTTTCCTCAAACCTTGGTCAAGGGACAACAGTGTAAATAATGATGATAGCTCTTCAGATGAGGTAGATCGTGAGTCAACTATCAAAGATGAGACAAATGATTTTATGCTCATGGCCATAGAAAATCTAGACAATGAAGATACAGGAAGTGAGATGAATGATGAAGAAAATGAAGTAGATCTAGAGGGATAACTTATCAGTGCATTGGAATAAATTGATAGATTGAGATTGAAGAAAAGGAAACAAAAGCAACTGCTGATTAAGTATGCAAAAAACTGCAGTGAACCGAGTGAAGCTCTTATCTCATTAAGAGTAGTGTTGGATTACTGAGATGGGGGGTGAATCAGTAATAGAGAAATTTAATCCATTTTAACCATATAATCCAAGTGTTATATCAATGAATCATTATCATCCAATAACTACAGAGTAAATAAGCAATGAACAAATGAAAAAACATAGACATACATAGTACACCAGTGTTTTACGTGGAAACCCAAGTCGGGAGAAAACCACGTAATGCTTTTTCTTATATGTCTTGAAGAATTACATTTTTTTTTTGTAAGAAGTTTTATATATTTAAAAGGCCTTCAAAAACCAAATTAGAGGTACAAAATACAGAAATTAGCCATGCTGTAGTTACTGGACTGCCCTAGTAGAGGGGAAACCAGTCCAGCCAGCAAGTGAGTCAAACATAGGTAGTTTAACAGTCTAATATATCATTCTTAAACTTTCTGGACAACAACTAAAAAAAAGAAATACTAATGAAACTTGAAGGACCCCTATGGGCTTAAACATTTGGCAAATAACCTGGCCAGGTGGCATGAACAACCTCGAACAAAGGTTCCTCTTCGACGAGTGTCACTTGACTTGCCCACTACATTCTAGCATCCACGTTTCTCTCATCTCTGTCGGCAACTAGTGAGGTGTCCTGCAGTGCTTGTTGTCCTATGTCCACCTCCATGCCCATGTCCTCATGCTTGGCTTGCTCCATCCCATTCCCTGCGGAGCGTTGCGTCTAGGCGTTTCCTTCACTAGTCTCTGCACAGGGTTTCGCTATTGAAGCCGCATCTGTCGGGTCCGAGGGAAAATCCTCTTGGAGGGAGGAAAGGATTTGAAGGAGGACCGCGACTTTTCCATCCGTGGTCTACAGATGGAATTTGAGGTCCTCCACCCCCTGACAGAGTTAGAAGACCAGACCAAAGAGAATAGTAAGACTTTCTCTCAACTGTGTGTCAAAGAAAGAGTCAGAAGACTGGTTCTCATTGTTTCGAGGCCTGCGAAAAGGAGTTGGTGCCCCCATGGGATTCCTTGAGGAGCCAATTACTGGTGCGTGGGAGGAATCGACAGTTCTGGGGATTGGGGGGACTAGAAGGTGTAGCGAGGAGGAACACGACGGTTTGGAAATGATGTCTAAGCAATCAAACTAGGATACAGGCAAGGTGGGGCAGGTGGGAAAAACTGGCTCGGGCTGGAGGGATGGGGAGGAGCAAGTGGAAGGAGACTCAGGGGGTGAGCCAGAAGGTCAGCGAGGATTCCATGGAGAGCCTCTTTGTGGCTTCCCCCTTTGGCACGACATGAGTTTCGTCGAGTGAAAGCTGAAGAAAACCAAGTGCAACAGGCAGAGGTAGAGTGCCTGGAGATGAACAGGGGCTACAATTAACATGAAGGTCCGGTTTGAATCAGGTTAGGGCAGTGGAGGGGAGAGCCAGTCGGGTCGCGAGCGGAGGCGAGAGGCAAACACAAACATCCAGGCTATGGAAAGATTTGTAAAAAGAGATGTAAGCTGCAAAGTTAAAGCCCCTGCAATGTCGTAATGGCGATTTAATGCAGGATTGGGGAGGCGGGCGATGGCACGAGTTCGTCACATGGCCCCGTGCCTCGTTGGCCGATCCATTCCTCCTTCTCATGCCAGTTGGTCCACACCAGCACCCCATCCGGGGGTGTATCCAATACTCCAACTTTGCGAACACATTGCTGGAGAATAGGGTGATTAGGTTCCAGGGTCGTTTTGCAAAGGCGTTCTGGTCCATTCCAATTGGTCCCCATATTAGCTAGTTCATCTGCAACTTGATTCGCCCTCCTCGTAATATGAGTAGGTATAACAACCTGATTTGGTTGTAGCAAATATATGATAATTTGTAGCCCATATGAAATTCTCCAACTAGGTGACATTTTGTCCAGGTTTGGTCCATTTAAAATTCTGCGGAGTAGATTGATGATGATTTGAGAATCTCCCTCAACAATTAGCTTGGTGAAATTGTTTTCAATGGATAATTGTAGTCCTCTAATGAGCCCCCAAAGTTATGTTGCGTTGTTCATGGAATGAACAAGGGAGTCTACGCTTATGAGAATGATGTGCCCATGATGGTTGCGGAAGACTACTCCATAGCCCGTTGTGCCTGGATTGCCTTTAGAGGCTCCGTCAAAATTGAGCTTGATGAAATCGACTGGGGGGGGAGACCAATAGGAGGGGTTGATGAGAAGGGTGGGAGGAGAAGAGGGGGGAAGAGGGTGATGAGAAGGAAGAGGATTCTAGTAATGAAGGATTAGGAGTTCTGAGGGATTGCTAATCACGTCTTTTCCAGTCTGTAGCTGAAGGTTGAGAGTTTCCAGGATATTGCGACGGCATTGATTCCAGCAGTGTTGCCACGGGAGGGAGACATTTCTGAAAATCCTCCTATTCCTTTATTTCCAAGTTTTCCAAAGGATGAAGCCTGGAAGTAATTGCCAAATATGATTTAGGAGGGGAGAATGGAAAGCCTGGTCCCTCCAATCCGTAATGGTGTCAATGATACTATCTCTATTGCGATCTGAGGTGTGCATGATAAGCGCCACTTGATCCCAAATTTGAGCAGTGTAAGGGAAAGAATTGAAGAGATGATTCATGGTTTCATTTGCCTCTCCACAAAGCATGGAAATAGAAGGCCCAACAAAACCCCTTTTTGAGAGGTTATACTAGGTTAGAATGCTTGAGTGAGAGACAAGCCATAGAAAGAGGGTGATTTTTGGCCAGTGTTTAAGATTCCAGATTTTGTGCCAAACTTTTCTTGTAGGAAGGGGGTCTACTTGAGTTTTGATCTGATAGGCTTCCTATGTGAAATAGGTGCCCCGTGGCCAGTACCCCCAATGGAGGATATCCTCTCCTACAAGTTTGGGGATTTTCCGTTTGGCTAGTTCCTCTTGCCAGGGAACCAGATCCACATGCGCTTCCAGATTTATGCGTTCCCTGTTAAGGTGCCAACATCACCAGGTGTCTTATGGGGAATTGTCCTGCCAGTAGTCAGCTACTCTTGTGAGGCCCACAAGTGTAGCTTGGGTGTTGATGTCCCTAGCCTAATCCTCATTGTCCAAAATTGGCCACTGCTGCCCGAAATCTTTCCAGAAAAGAGTTGTTTCCCCATTTCTGATTTCCCAGAAAGCATGCCGAGTCACAAGATGTTTTCTCTGCTTAGCCGCTGTCTAGATTAAGGAGCCTGGGTTGTCCCCATTCCATCGAATTAGGTTATTTTCCACCACATTTGGTGCATATTTCTTCCTCCAAAGTCTTTCCCAGATATCCTTGGGGTTTTTTAGCCACCGCCACCATATTTTGGCGCTTAGAACTTTGTTCATAATAAAGGGATCCCATAATCCCAGGCCGCCTTGTTCTTTGGGTTGACAGAGTTTTTCCTAGCTGATTAGTGCTTTTTCTTGCTTGAGTTGAGGCCTTGCCAGATGGAGTTTATTTGTAAGCTTTTAATGGTTGTGAGGATGAACTTTGGGGCAGCAAGCGCTGAGAAGGTGTAGATAGGAAGGGCCTGAAGAACAACTCAGAGAAGAATAAGACGACTGAGAAGGTTTAAGACTCTGAAGGTCTAGGAAGAAATCCTCTTGGTAAAGGAAGATAGTAGATGTTCCCAAGAGGAGGTCCTGAGGGCATTGTCAATCAGGGGAATGCCAAGGTATTTGGATGAAAGGGAGTTTCTGTTGAAACCTAGGATATCAGAGACATGGCACTGAATTGGAGGGGTCGTATTGAAGAAGAAGATTTTGGATTTATCTCTGTTGCAGTCCAGACCCAAGGCTTCAGAAAAGGTTTGGAGGATCGTGAGGAGAGAGTTGGCTTCACAAACATTTGGGGTGCCCATAAAAAGCATGTCGTCCACAAATTGACTATGCGAGATAGGAGGGGAGATGCCATGCAAAGGGAGGCTTGTCAGTAAGTTGTTTGAAACAACTGCATGGATGGAACAACTAAGACCTTCGACCATAATGATGAAGAGGAAAGGGGAGAGAGGATCTGCCTGTCTAATTCCTCTTGAGGGGGAGAAGGGTTGAGAGGGAACACCATTGATAAGAATGGAGAAAAATGCCGAGGAGGTTAGATTCAAAATCCATGTCACCCAAAGATGATCAAATCCAAAAGCTAGGAGCATTGCCTGCATGTATTCCCAACTTATCTTATCAAAGGCTTTAGAGAGGTCTAGTTTGAGGAGCATACCTGGTGTTTTGGTCTTCTGCAAAGAGTGGATCACTTCATGGGCTAGGATGACGCTATCCAAGATTTTTCTGCCTTCAACATAGCCTGATTTCTCCGGGGATATGATTGTTGGTAAGATTGGCTTGAGTCTTCGGGCAATCACTTTTGTTAGGAGTTTGTAGATGACATTGCAGAGAGCTATGGGCCTGAACTGCTTAGGATGGTGAGCCTGCCCTTCTTTGGGGACAAGGGTGAGGAAAGTCACATTAATATCCTAAAGGACTTGTCCGGTGGCTCTAGAGTCTTCAAGAATTTCCTAAACCTCCACCCTGATCATCGGCCAACAATAGTGGAAAAAATCACTAGTGAATCCATCGGGTCCAGGAGCCTTGCATTTGGGGGTGTCCTGAAGTGCTTGATCCACTTCCTCGATTGTAATGGGCCAGAGAAGGGCTGAGTTTTTCTCTGGGGTAACGAGGGAGGGCACATGTTGTGTAACCTTAGTAATGGCCTCATATCTATCTGGCAGTGGTTCCGTGAGGAGAACTTGGTAACAGTCGATCAAAGTCGTCTCCATGTCTTCCTGGGATTGAATGGGCTCCCCGTTTGCGGAGGTAAGATGCGTGATTATATTAGAATGTCGTCTGTGGATGATAGTTTTGTGAAAGAATTTGGTGTTGCGTTCCCCTTCCTTGAGCCATTGGATGCACGCTTTTTGTTTCAATAAAATCTCTTCTTGTCTTTTCCTGGCCTCTAGCGGTTGATTTACTTTTGCTTCCTGAGCTTTTAGCTCATTTGTTAGCCCTTACATCCTAATTTGGTTTTGAATCTCACTCATTTGTTCTGGCAACTGCTTTTGGGAGTCGAAGATATTGCTGAAGGTTTTCTTATTCCAGAGTTTGAGAATTTGTTTGAGGTTCTTTAACTTTTGCTGAAATCTGTACATTTTGGAGCCGTGAGAGACCTCTGCCTCCCTCCACCAGTCCTGGATTTTTTCTTGGAAATCAAGATGGTCGATCCAGAACTGTTCAAACCTGAAGGGTTTCTTTCCAAGTGTGGCTAGCACATCCAACCATAGCTGTATAGGCCAGTGATCCGAGCCAAGGAAATTCAAGATACTAGCTTCCAAAGTCGTTCCTTCCATCATAAGGGAGTCAGAGATGAGGAATCGATCTAGTTTGCAAGTGATATGGTGTACTCCGGTTCTTCTATTTGGCCAAGTGTGATTTCCATTGATGGCTTCTAGGTCGATAAGGTGGAGGTTTTCTATGAGGCTGTTGAAGTCACTAGAGTCCCGATCCAGGTGTCTTGATCCCCCTTTTTTTTCCTCCAGGAAGCAGATGATATTGAAATATCCACCAAAAATCCATCTATTATGTTGAGTTAGACTGGATAGGTAATCCAGGTTCCTGAGGAAGGCCTTCTTATCCCTTGGGTTGGCCGGGCCGTAGACATTGGTCAGGTGTCCTGGCTTGTTAGAGCCAATAAGCCTATAATTTGCAGTAATGGACCACTTGGTGGTGAGAAAATTTTCCAACAGCACTGAGTTGGTGTTCCAGAGGATAGCCAATCCTCCAGCTGTGCCTGTGGCTACGGTTGAAGCCACTTCCCCTTGCTTCCAATAGTAGGGAAGTAGCCTGTCGATGTCTTCGAAAGTGCATTTTGTTTCCTGCAATAGTACTATGTCAGGTTTTTTTGCAATGATCAGATTTCGTAGCATTTTTTGCTTGCTATGTCCATAGAGGCCTCTGATATTCCATGAGATGATCTTCATGATGACGAGGGGGTGGGAAGAGGAGGGAAGCTTTCTGAGATCAGGTGGATTTTCCTTGAGTTTACCATGAAGTGGCCTATTTCTTGTATAAGCTTATTGGTAGATTTCCTCCCTCTTTTCTTTTCGTCTTTCTGAGTTTTACTTGGATTTTTTGACTGACTGCCCTATATTCCTAGACCTTTGCTAGATCGAGCTGAGGATCTAGCTGAGGAGTTGAGAAATACCTTGTGCACCTTTTGTAATTGATCCCTGGGTATGGTGTAAAGTTTTTGAT
Organism: Picea mariana; assembly: GCA_032191745.1. Lineage (NCBI taxonomy): Eukaryota > Viridiplantae > Streptophyta > Pinopsida > Pinales > Pinaceae > Picea > Picea mariana. Next base: position 213,925 of record JASDQU010103325.1, on the reverse strand, counting down.
GCCTGTAGGCGTGCTCGAGGTGCTCCAGATCCACCCCGACTAGTTCTTTCTCTTCCAGCTCCATTTCTGCATCCCCATCCTTTGTCTCCAGAAATTCATGTGGGTCCTGAGCTGCGTCAAGGGGGGGGAGATCTGTCTCCTTACCCTATGGGGGTCATTCATCCCCTTAGCTTATAGATTGAGGGCGATTATCCAAATGTGGTTCATTGGGGTTTATAAGGGTTGTGGGATTCTCTGGTTGATCTTGTAGAATTGAAAATTTATTACTATTTGAGGGATCCTTACTTACTTGGGCTGGTTGCTTTCTTCCTCCTTGTCTTCTTTTCCCTATTGGTTGTGCAAATTTGTCCTTATCTTTGCCACTTTCTGGGTTCCCTTCTTTGTGAGCAGTATTGAGAGGGCACTCTCTGAAAAGATGACCGTGTTCATGGCATTTCCTGCATCAGAACGGAATGTGTTCATAGTCGATAGTTTGGGTCTAGTCCTTGTCATGATATTCTAGTATGATGGATCCCAGGAGTGGCTTGGCTATGTTCAGATACACACAGATACGTGCATAAGAGGTGTAGCGCCTCTGCTTGGTGGCTTCAGAAGACTTAACATATATGCCTATGGTGTTTCCTATGCCGGCCAAGACCTCCTCTAGCCAAAATTCCTGGGGTAGAGAATACAATATGATCCATACAGGTGCATGGACAAAGTCCTCCTTTTTCAGGGATGAACTTCTCGGTCCAGAATCTTAAGAAGATTCCTGGTGAGTTGTAGAAGTACAACCCCCCATCAAATATGTGATTGCGATCCTCGAGGTCGTGGAATATGATTGTAAAGAAACCCTTGGAACCCAGTTGTAGCTCATAGTGTCCTTTTGGCTTCAACCAGTATTGTATCCATTTGACCAGATCGCGCTCAGAAGGCCAGAGCCCTAGGAATTTTCCTACCAGGGCATAGTCTCTCATATATTTCTTTTCCTCTTCTATGTGTGGTGAGATGATAATGTATTTTGGGGCCTGTGGGGCTTGTGGGATACATTTTCCTGGAATCCATGGAGTTGACGCAGTAGTTGGGATAGTCACATTCTTTGGATCGATGTCCATCTCCCGATCCTTCAAGGTTCCTTTTGCCAGAAGTTTCGAGCGCAAATCTGGTGGGAGTTCAAAGGTTGGTCATTTCATACCTTCAACATAGTTTCCATTCACTGTGGTTTGGTTATAGGAGGTGCCATTCGCCCCCCCCTCCCTGCGAGACATGAGCCCCAGTGGGGTAGGCGTTGTGGTAGTGCGGCTGGAGAACCCTAAACTCTCATCTTAGCCGTTTGTCTTGTCTTCAAGAATTACATTCATTGGAAGCACCAACTTCCATTGTTTTCTAGCTGCAACTGGAAGGAGGCTCCAACCCCCTAGTTTCTCAGGCTACAACCTGAGGGAATCTCCAACTACCCAATTCTCTGGCTACAACCAGAAGGAGGCTACAACCCCCTATGTTTTCTGGCTACAACCACCTATCCTTGCCCCATCCTGCCACCCTAAAGTAGAAGTAGAATGATGGAACCACTGTCAACCTATCACTATTAGATATACCACTGTAAACCTGTACCTATAAATCTGAACCATGCATCAACCTATACCTCAACCTGTACCATAAACAAGTGTATCAACCATGCACCAACTTGTACCAAATAACCTGTATTCAACCTGTACCATAAACAAGTGCATCCAACCATGTACCAAGTATGTACTAGTCATGTGTCAACTACTCATCAACTATGACTCATCAATATGTACCAACATCATCAACTATACACCTCATGTATGTGCCAACTCATCAACTACTTGTCTCAACCATGTACTCAACATGTACCTCAACCAAAAACCCTCATCAATTTTATCATCCAAATATGATTTGTAGCTCTGTAATAGATGTGGTGTATATGATCACATTCCTACAAACCTTCCTTAATTTCAACAACAAGAGACTAGAATTTKCATCAAACTTTTCTTTAGTCTCACATGCCTAGTTTTGGATTAGTCAACAACCCTAATTTGAAGTAATCATAACTTTGTACCTGTAATGTATAAATATTTGAAACTGATACATAATGATTTTCTCTATGTTTTATGCAATTCCTCTTGGTGTCACTACTTGGAACCTCTCATAAAAGGAGTTATATCAAAAATGGCATACCTTGTTGAATTCTGGCTTATTCTAGAGAGCGACCTTGTAGAGCGTGCCCCTCAAGAAATGTTTGTTTAATTGATATGAAAATGTTACACATCATACTACAAACATTTCCCTAACCAACACATTTGGTGTCACTAAATTTGGATCTGTTATGAAGAAGTTATGACATTTTTTAGTTTCAGGACTAGCCAGAAACCCTATTTTTCACGGAGTGTAACTCCAAAAATACAATGGCCCACAAGATGAATTTTTTACCACAAATACTTGGATATGTTTTATCAATGGAATATAAGTTTCACTATCTGAATCATTATAGAAAAAAATTTATAGCGAAAATGGTGAGATGACTTGTAAATAACATACCTTAGAAAGCACTATCAAAAGAATTTATCCTTCCTTGCATTTCGGCCTTCTTTTCTTCACCTTCCCTCTGAATTTTAGCTTAGAAACCCTTGGTTACCTCAGAAACCTATATATATTCAATATTCTCAAGTGTGATTAAAATGATAGAGTCTTTCCTCTTATTTATACTCTCCAAGTAGCTTCCTTAAAAACAACTTCTAGGTCACTTAGCCCCACTTTCCTTATTTTAGGGTTAACCCACTTCTAATTTATCCATTAAATTTATTATTGAAATATTTTGTATTCAATTTGAATTATAATACACTCATTACTTCACTTTATTATTTACCTTTTAAAATATCTTAAACCACTTTTACTACTTTGACCTTTTGGGGCTTCTAGATGACATATGAGGGTCCTCCAACTTCGTAAGGCCATAACTCGCAAACCGTGAGGAGTTATGTGACGTTCCACATACCACCAGAAATGGAATGACATGTACTATCCATATAGAATAGTATTATCTAAAAAATATCATAACTCATACCATTATCCATCAAACAAACTTGGGTCCATTACCCAAACCTAGTGTCTCCAACTTCTCATGGCCATAACTCTCTAACCATGAGGAGTTATATGACGTTCCACATACCACCAGAAATGGAATGACAAGCAATATCCATCTAGGATAGTTTACCTAACAAATTCATTGTCCTTCATCTCATTATTCCACAATTAAGCATGGGTTCTCTTACTCCACAAAGCATCTTACCGTGAGGGATTTCACCGTAAGGGGACCACTTTGGAGTTCATCCATCTTTACTTCTTATCAACCATTACAAGAGAATAATGAGTCATATTTACATCAAAAAATATTGGGTACATTACCCAAACCTTTGTGCCGTGGGGCTTTCTTCAAGGGTTAACATCAATGACAACCAACTTTAATCAACAATATCCCCCTTTGGCATTGATGGCAACACTCTGATGCAATACTAAACTCATATCACTTATGCTCCCCCTGGAACCATGCCTCTTTCCTCTATATCTGATAAATTTGTCTCTTTCCTCTACATCTGATAAATCTGCTCCCCCTAGAACTATGCCTTTGTCCTTTGCATTTGATAAATATCTCCCCCTTTGTCATCAATGGAAAAGGTATCTTTCCATCCGGGGTTGCTCCCCCTGACTAAACTGTCCACTTATGGTGCTTCCTCGTGTACATCTAAGACATATAAGATAAGAATTCAAAAAGAATTCATTTTGGAGTAGAAATAACTCCAAGTCTTTGGTAAAGATATTCAAAGGTTTCTCGTGGAAGTGGTTTTGTAAAGATGTTTTCCACTTGTTCTTTTGTGCCCACATACTCAACTCTGATGTTCTTTTCTACAACCTGTTCCCATAAAAAGTGATGCTTGATTGGAATGTGCTTCATCTTGGAGTGCATCACCGAGTTTTTTGAGATACTGATGACACTTGTATTATCACAATATATTGGAATGGGCTCATCATACTCAATTTTTTTATTTGTCAAAGTTTGTTTCATCTAAAGAACCTGTGTACAACATGTTGTTGCTGCAATATACTCTGCCTTGGTTGTAGATAGAGATATTGATGATTTTTTCTTTCTTATCCATGACACCAAACACTCACCTAAGTAGAACACTACTCCACTGGTGCTTCATCAGTCATCAATATAACCTGCCCAATCTACATTTGTGTAGGCAATAAGTGATAGATCTTTTCCTTTTGGATACCATAATCCAAACTCTTTTATTCCTTTGAAATATCTAAAAATCTTCTTTACTGCTAATACATGTGATTCCTTTGGTGCTACTTGAAATCGTGCCACCTATCCAACTGCTTTCATTACATTTGGTCTGGATGCTTTCACATATAGTAGCCTGCCAATCATTGACATGTATTTCCTCTGATATGTAGACTTCGAATCTTCATCTTTGCTCAACTTACAACTGATTTGCATGGGAGTGATAACTGGTTTGCAATATTCCTTTCCGAACCTCTTTAACATTTCTTTGATATACTTGGTTTGAGAAATAAAAATTCCTTGGTTTCTTTGACATATCTGAATTCCTAGAAAGAAGGATAGTTCTCCAAGTAACAAAATTTAAAATTCATTCTACATTCTTTTGCAAATTTCTGGCTTAACCTGTCATCATCACTACCAAAAATAATATCATCAACATAAAATTCAATTAATAATATATTACCTTGACTTACCTTGATGTAGAGGTTGTTGTCTGCACTTCATTTTCTAAACCCTGCCTATTGCAGATACTTATCCAGTCTGGAGTACCATGCTCTAGGAGCCTATTTTAGACCATACAAGACCTTCTTTAATTTACATACATAGTCTATGTTGTCTGACAATTGAAATCCTTCTGGTTGTTCAATGTAGACTTCTTCTTCAAGTTCCCCATTCAGAAAAGATGATTTTACGTCCACCTAATATACTTTAACATTTTTGGAGCATGCATAAGATAAAAGTAAATGGATTGCTTCCATTCTGGAAACTGGGGAAAATGTCTCTTCAAATTCGATTCCTTCAATCTGAACATATCCTTTACATACCAATCTAGCTTTGTTCCTTGTAACCTGTCCATATTCATTCAATTTATTCCTGAATACCCATTTTGTGTCGATCACATTCTTATTCTTTGGTCTTGGAACCAATCCCCAAGTGTCATTGTTCTCTATTTGATCCAATTCTTCATCCATGGCCTTATTCCAAAATTCATCCTTGCTA
>JASDQU010103325.1:135963-194156 GCA_032191745.1 Picea mariana | reverse complement strand
ACAACAGTAAGTTGGATTTCAAAATTGCAAAAGGTTGTTGCACTTTCAACAACAAAGGCAGAGTATGTTGTTGCTACATAGGCTAGTAAAGAGATGATTTGGTTACAAAGGTTTATGGAGGAATTGGGAAAGAAGTAGGAGAACAACAGGTTGTACTGTGACAGTCAGAGTGCCATTCACCTTGCAAAGAACTCAGCCTTCCATTCAAAGACTAAGAATATACAGTTGAGGTGCCACTTCATATGATCCACCTTGGAAGATGGACAATTGAAGCTGGAAAAGATACACACTAGCCAGAATCCTACAGACATGTTAACAAAGGGAGTAACCAGGGAGAAACTGAGTTCCTTCTCAGTTTCAGTTGGTCTTCAAGAATGAAGATGAAAATCAAAATTTTGCCAGGTCCAAGAAGGTTCAGATTCCAGCATATACAACAGCGGTGGAGTTTTTGAGATCAGTCTCCAAGTGGGAGATTGTTGGTTGTGGATCTTGATTATCTTCATGATTCATAGGTCCTTGCTTCCAGCCGTGTTTATACCCCATGAAGTATTTACACCCCAGAAGTATGTACACTCTTCCACGAGGGGGAGTGCAGAGGGGGGGTACCCCCTCTGCGGGGTCCGATGGGGCTATCCCCACGGCTGGGGGGTCTGGGGGCAAGAGGACCCCCAGCAGGGGTTTGGGGGCGAAGCCCTCAAAGAAAAAATTGCCTTGTAAAAGTATATTGTAATTTCATTGTAAATCTGGACCATTCATTATAAGGTCACAGATCTAACAGTAGAGATTATGTTAGGGTTTTTTTCCCTAGAAGGAAACCCTCTTTTATGAGGGAAATGTATCGCGGTTATGGATGATGGTGAATATTGTATTCTGAGAGAGGAGACTGTGAGAGAAAGAAGAGGAAGTTACAACGGGTTTTGTCGTAGGTTGTATCCCTTCATTTGTTGGATAATAATAAAGGAAGGACCTGGCAATTTCTCTGGTGGATGTAGCCCACACTAAGTGAACCACGTAAATCTGTGTCTCTCTTGTATTGTGTGTCTTCTATGTTTTGTTTCTGCATTTGTTTTACTTTATTGCTCTGTGGTCCTGTTTTTCTAACAGTCAACACCCCTAACTTGAAGTAATCATAACTTTGTACATGTAATGTATAAATATCTAAAACTGATACACAATGTTCTTCAGTGTGTTTTATGCAATTCCTCCAGGTTTCACTACTTGGAACCTCTCAAAAAAGGAGTCATAACAAAAATGGCATACCTTGCTGAATTATGGCTTATTCTAGAGAGCGACCTTGTAGAGCGTTCCCTGCACATAATATTTGTTGAATTGATGTGAACCTATTACACAACATACTAAAGATAGTACCCTAAACAACACATTTGGTTTCACTAAATTTGGATCTGTTATGAAGAAGTTATGACGTTTTTACTCGAAACACCTGTTTTTGACTAGTTTCAGGACTAGCCACAAGCCCTATTTTCCATGGGGTCTCCAACTTCTCATGGACATAACTCTCTAACCGTGAGGAGTTATGTGACATTACACATACCACCAGAAATGGAATGACAAGAACTATCCATATAGGATAGTTTACCTGACAAATTCATTGTCCGTCATCTCATTATTCCATAATTAATCATGGGTTCTCTTACTCTGCAAAGTGTCTTCCCGTGAGGGATTTCAGCATAAGGGGACCACTTTGGAGTTCATCAATATTTACTTATTATCAACCATGAAAAGAGAATAATGAGTCATCTTTAAATCAAACAATCTTGGGTCCGTTAACCAAACCTTTGTGTTGTGAGGCTTTCTTCAAGGGTTGACATCAATGACAACCAACCTTAATCAACAAAATTAGAAGAAACAAAGAAAATAGAAGACATCCTCAAACATCATATGACTAAAAAAGAAAAACGATGTGAAGAATTAGAAAAATAAGTAGTGGCATTCAAAAAATATTTAGAGAGATTCCAAACTTTGTATTATCAAAATTTGTCAAGTATTAAAGCTATAGAAGAACTGGACAACATCTTGAACAATCAAAGATCCCCCTTTATAAAGACTAGTCTACATTATGAAGGAAGTTCAAGTAGTAGTCGACCAGTAAATAAAGAATCATTCACAATAATCAAACTCGAAAGCAATAAGCATTCAATGCACATAGAGTCAATGAAGTTTGTCAAACAATACACAAGTAACAATAATGCCAAATAAATAAGTCAAGATAATGGAAAATCTGAAGAAGAAGTCCATCATACTCACAAACCAAGAAAAGGTGAAGACGAACCAATCACTAGAATTAAGAATGAAGATCAAAGATATCAAAGATATCAATTGACCTCTTCTCAAATAAAATTTTGTCGGAGACAGTCGTTACTCAGGCACCAAAATTTCTTCTATTGGTATTGTTTTTGTTGTTCTATTTTTTGTCATAAAGCTAGAAATTGCAAATTTAATATTAGAAACATGCAACCAAGAGCACACAAGTACAATCGACCATTCCAACAAAGAACATGACAGTCAACAAATGGACATCGATAGAATATAAATTACTCGACAACTGAAAGGATAATTCTTGATTAATCTTTCAATCCATTTGATCTACTGAACAATAAGCCAGAGTGTTATATTTGTCGTAATTTTGGACATAAAGCAGTTGACTGTCATTTGAAGTACTACAAACCTGAATCAAGAATGAATTGGACTGCAGAAGATATCTAGGTATGGAAAAAGAAAGAACATCCCAAGTGTGGTATAGTGCTATATGTTCAGAAAAAAAAAAAAAAACATCCATGGTATATTGAAAGTGGATGCTCCAAACATATGACTCGTAGCAAAAGTAAATTTAGGTCACTAAGTGAGAATAAATGAGAAAATTTTACTTTTGGAAATGATACTCCAGGAAAAATCAAAGGAAAATGACTGGTAAGTCTAAGTAATGGTAAAGGAAAAGCACAAGATGTGTTTTTTGTTGATGGACTGAACCACAATATTATGAGTGTCAGTCAAATATGTGACAGAGGATGTAAATTCATGTTCACTGCCAAGGATTGTAAGATAAAATAAGTGAGCATAGGAAATAAAATTGCAAAAGGGGTAAGAATAGATAACAATGTCTATGTACTAGAAGAAGATAAGGAAGAATGTTATCTGAGCAAATATGATGAAAGTTGGTTATGGCACATAATACTAGGCCATCTAAATTTTGATCACATTACTAAGCTTAATAATAGTAATGTTGTAAATGAACTCCAAAAATATCCAAGCCATATAATTATGTCTGCAAACCCTGTCAAATGGGAAAATTAACTCACACACAGTTTAAAACAAATATTTTCACGTCAATAGACAAACCCCTTCAGCTAGTTCATATGGACTTGTGTGGGCCATCTAGAAAATAAGGAACTAGAAGAGAGCAATATTTTATGTTGGTTATTGATGACTATTACAGACTCACTTGGGTTTCTTTTCTAAAAGAAAAATCCGAGGCATTTGAAAAAGTTCAAAAAATTCAAGGCATTAGCTGAGAATCAGACAGGAAGTCAAATAAAGTTAATACGATCTAACAGAGGAGGAGAATTTAGTTCATTGGATTTCAAATAATTATGTGATCAATATGAAATTAAAAGAGAATACAATATTCCACATACCCCACAACAAATTGTAGTCGTCGAGAGACAAAAAAGATCTGTACAACAAATGGCAAGGTCAATGATAAAAGAAAGAATCATTTCTCGGACCTTTTGGGTGGAGGATATTCACACTGTTGGATCATGTTGTCATTGATGCCAATGGTTTGATTATTTTGATGTCAAAGGATTGATGTCAAGTGATTGAGTGATTAATTGATGTAAATTGATTGATTGATGTCAATGGATTGATTGATTGATAAGATTGATTGATTGATGATTGATGAAAGAATGATAGATTTCAAGTGGAAACCAATCGATGAAGATGGATCAATGAGTTGTCATTGATACATGATGAAGATGGATTCTTTGATATATTATGCATAGTTTGATGACTCACTATTGTGTTGTCATGATTAATAAGAAGTACAAATGGATGAACTCCAAAGTGGTCCCCTTATGGTGAAAGCCCTCATGGGAAGACGCTTTGTGGTTGAGTTGTGGTTGAGAGAACCCATTCTTGTATGTAGAATAATGAGATGAATATCATTGACTTTGTTGGTGAAACCATATTGTANGTTGAGTTGTGGTTGAGAGAACCCATGCTTGTATGTAGAATAATGAGATGAATATCATTGACTTTGTTGGTGAAACCATATTGTATGGTTAGTTCTTGTCATGCCATTTCTGGTCGTATGTAGAATGTCACATAAATCCTCACGGTTTGAGAGTTATGACCTTACAAAGTTGGAGGACCCCCATATGATGGCTTGAAGCCCCAAATGGTCAAAGAAGTCAAAGTGATTGAAAAGAAGAAATCATTATTTTAATGATAACATAAAGTGACAATATCAAGAAGGATTATTTTAATAAAAGAATGGAGAACTTTCTATTTATAGAAAGTGGTTAAACCTAAAATAAGGAAGTGACCTAGATATGGGTTAAGTGACCTAGAAGATGAAGAGTATAAATAAGAGGCTAGGGTCTCTTGTGAATATACACTTGTTGAAGATCTCTTGAGCATGATTGAAGATCTATTCTGAGAGAGAGATGGTATGGACTATCTCATGAACGCATTAAATTCTCGGCAAGTTTGAGGTCACGATGACAAAAGTCTCGAAAGTTTAGAAACCCTAGTTTCTAAGGTATACGCGGACTGCTTTGATCCAGGGAGAATACATACGTGGGATGAATGAGGAAAAGGCACGTACAGTTGATGAGGTATTGAAGATCTGTGTTTGAGCTGATGATAGGCTCTTGGATGATGATGAAGGTTCCATATATGCATTCTATGGGCTCAGATCTACTATTGAAACTCTGGTATGGTTGCATTATTTCTCTTGATGGAAGTTCTTTTTTGTTGTGATATGAATGCTTGAGGAATTTTTGGTATGTTTCTTTTGATGTGGTATGTGTTGGTTGATGGAGTGATCAACACTCTTGTGACTCAGTACTTATATGATGGCGACAGTATAATTGTTGTTTATACATGATTGAATAGAATTCATAGTGTATGGTTGAGATGTATGAGAAAGATATTGGAGAGCTTGGATGTGTTGTGACTCACTGTGGGTCAGACTAGACAATGGAAGACAGAAGATAATGTGTTTGTAGGTTGCAGAAGATCTGAGCATGTGATGAAAAGGATAAACCCTAGTTGCTCAGAGGTATATGCAAGTTGTAGTATAGACTGGTAGCGTACATGCGTGGGCTGTACTACTGGTAGGGCATGTACATACGTGTGTTGCACTACTGACAGGTCGCATACCTATGATAGATTGATATCTATGGAGCATTTTTGCCTCATCTCAGTTGGTGCTGAGGATGTAAGATGAGTCTTGCATATAGAGCTAGTGGTCTTGTAGAGTTGTACTCTATTCAGTTGTTGCTGAAAAACCCCAAGGATTGTAGTCCGTAATAAAAAGAAAATTGTACATACATCTTGTGTTCTTTGTGTTCCTTGTGGTGATCACTTGTTGATGATATATTGCTAATATATGTTTTTGACATGTGCTCACATCTAATTGGTTATAAATGACAACAATGAGTAATGAGTAAAATTTGAATGCTAACTAATGAGTTTTGTGTAAGAGGTAAGTTTTAGAGAAAACGATCCCCACACTCATTCACCCCCCCTCTAAGTGTGGTAGGTGTGTCCAACAATTGGTATCAGAGCAGGCCTTCACTACAAGCCTTAAAATGATTGAAGGAGATCCATAGACCCACAAATGGATGATGAAGTTACAATCCTTAATGAGGAAAACTATTCTACTTGAAGAATAGAGATGAGAATACATTTGAAGGAAATGGGAGTGGCTATTTGGAAGGTAACCATTGGTGGATCAGTTTCATTGAAGAACAAGTCAAAGTTTACTGCTCAAAGGGAAGGAATGAATAATGATGTATTGGATCTCAAGACCGTTCTTAGTGGACTCTCAAGCCCTATAAAAGAAAGCATGGGACAATGCACTTCCACCAAGGATCTATGGCTAAAGCTAGAGGAGACATATCAAAGCAAGAAGGAGAAAGAAGATATTGAAGATCACTCCATCAATATCATTAAAGGTAAAGAATATCCAAAAACCCTTGATTGTATTATTTGTAAATGTGATCTTGAAAACATTTCAAGTGAAGATAAAGAATCAAGTGATGATAGCACAAAGGAAGATCTTGAAGACATTTCAAATGAAGGAAAAGAATTATGTGTTGATGTTGGAAAAAAGGAAGATCGTGAAGATATTTCAAATGAAGGTAAAGAACTCTCAAAAACCCTTGATTGCAATGATGTTGATGAATTTTACTCTACAAGTGAAGAATAAGATCTAGAAACAATTTGTGTAAAGTTTTATGGTAATTATCCCATGAAAAGAATAGAAGAAAATCTATTAAAACTTCAAAAAGAAGTCGAAGAGGGTTTATATAGATATAGAAGTGATCACTATTATATAGAATATAACTATATTTCGGATAACACTAAGAAGTTTCTTAGGAGGAGTCTAAGGCACATCTTTAAATGAAAAGAAATGCTCAAGGAACAAGAAGAGAGAAATAAGACTAAATTAGAAAAAAAGGAAGAAGAAATCACAAGACTAAAGAATGGAAAAGAAGATATAAATGTAGATGATGAGATTAGCAAAAGTTTTGAAACCATTGTCCATCTCAAGACCCAAATTGAAGAAGCCAAAAGAATAGAGAAACTATTGAAGAATCAAATAAATGAAAAGGAAGAGTCATGTTGTAAGTTAGAAGCTGAAATTGTTGACCTTAGAAAAAAGGTAGAAAAGTCAAACAAATTCTTGAATAGCTCACGAATCTTGGATGAGATTTTGGAAAGTCAAAGATCACCACTTGATAAATCAGGTCTTGGATACAAAGAAGAAGCTACATATGCTAAATCAAGCAGCTCAAAGAAGCATTAGGTAAGTCCATCAAAGAAAGAAGACAATGTTGCAAAACAATCATCTACACAAGGCGAAGAAAATTCCAAAAGAACAAAGCAAGGAAGACATCAAGAAGCTATCCTTGGGACACCAAAGAAAAGGTATGAAAGTATTTTTCATGGGAATTGTTATTCATGTAATGAATGTGGTCACAAATATTTTGAATGTATAGCTTATGAAAGGAGATACAATGGAAGATTTAATAACACCATAAAGTGTTGGAGATGTGATCAAGTAGGACACATTGTTGTTCACTGTAACATCATGAGATGCTATAGCTGCAGTGCATTTGGCCACAAATCCTAGGATTTCTAAAATACAAGAAGAAATTCCATGATGAGGACTTCACATAGCATGGATAGAAGAAGGAATGAAGTAAGAAAGGGAGACATATTTGAAAAGATAGATGCTCAGAACTCAATCTCTGAGGAGCAGGGACATCTACAAAAGTGGGTGAAGAAGATAGAGCTGCCAGATAAGAATGAAAGACTCAAAGGGAGTTCAAGTGTGTTATCCATGAAGGCATATGCGGATGACAGTGGTATCAATCATGTACATATGCAGACTGACCTTGAATAGGTCACGTACATACACGAGCTATTGTGAAGAAGACCATGTATATGTGGTAAAGCCTTGGGAAAAAGGCAATGCACATGGATTATAGCTTGATATGTTGGTATAACTCAGTGTTGCAGAGTCTAACATTGTTTATTGCAGGTTCTGACATTGTTTGCTGCAGGTTTTCATGGTTCTATGTTACATCATGTAAGGTAATGATGTAAAATAAATCTTGGGTGCATGGCACTAACCCATGAGTATGGATTGATGTTGATCTATTGGGGTACATGGCTGGTACATATTTGAGTTTCATTGATATATCTTATGATGTATTATTGGAAGTATATGGAGGATATCATGGTGCATGCATTTTGCATGTGGTTGGGCTACATATTGAGACATGAAGTTGTTGAGTTGAGTTGATAGTCATGTGTACATCATTGGGGATTCATAACTTGTTGATGCATGGTTGATATACTTGCTTGGTGCAAGTGATGATGCACGATGGTACACTCATAGATGGTATTTGTTTGTCATATTGATAGATGCACATGGTTGGCATAATTGGTATATGCACATGGTTGGCATATTGGTAGATGCACATGTTGGCATATTGGTAGATGCACATGTTGGAATATGGTGGATACATTCCATGGATGATATCTATTGACATACATGGTTAATGAACATGGATGTTGTGCATGATGTACTTGGTTGATATCTTGTTCATGATTCTCTATTTTCATTATTGGCATATCTTTTGTTTCGTGATGTATGGTATGGCACAAGTTTGATGCATGAATAGGTCCAAGGATCGTCATAGAGACAGTGGTTGATCTATGATCCGATTGAAAATAGGGGGAGACATACCCATAGGGGGAGTCATTCTTCTTATGATTCTAGGGGGGAATTATTATCAGATGCATACCTAGAAGAGAGCTCTATACTTGAAGAAAGAGCACAGAAGCATAAATTCTCGGGGGAGCAATGGTCATAGAGGGAGCATGAGCAATGTATTTTCAGCATTACATCATATTGATATCCCTTGTTCAAAAGGCGAGAGATTATTCAATGACAACAAGATAGGGGGGGCAGTCCCAAGGAGAGTTCAAGCAAGGGGACTAGCCCCAAGAGGAGAATGGCCCTTTTCCATTGATGTCAAAGAGGGAGAGATAGTCACATTGATGTGATTGATGTTTATTAGACATAGTCTAATAAGAAGAGATAGTCACATTGTTATGGGAGATATAGTCACATGGTTGTGATTGATGACTATTGATGTAGAGCATGCCTTATCTACATGTTGACATCAAATATTGGTGTTGACATCAATGTTGGTATTGCCATCAATGCCAAAGGGGAAGATTGTTGGATCATGTTGTCATTGATGTCAATGGTTTGATTATTTTGATGTCAAAGGATTGATGTCAAGTGATTGATTGATGTCAATGGATTGATTGATTGATGATTGATGAACAATGTATATGTATTATCCTTGATGAGAATGATAGATGTCAAGTGGAAACCAATCGATGAAGATGGATCAAGATGCATAGATGAAGATGGATTAATGAGTTGTCATTGATACATGATGAAGATGGATTCTTTGATATATTATGCATAGAGTTACTTCACACACACCTAGGATTTATTTTTCCTAAGGTTATTCCTTGTTTATTAGTCATAATTAGTCATTATCCAGTCTCATACGTTTCAGGGGAGAATATTCTCTTTCAGTTGACACTTCAGTTTGACTAGTTGAGTTGAGTTTAGATGTTGCATTGGTTTTGTCACCATGTAAAATTGGGATCATCACCAACTCACTATTCTTTGTTCAGTCAGTTAACTGAAGACTAGTCAACTAGTTAACTCAGCTAGGTGGCAATTCACTCCCGTAATTGCCTGAGAGACTAGACTAGGTATCCTATATCTATGGCTCATTAGTTACTCATGTATCCTATATCTATTGCAAATTATTCACCCTTTCAGTGTGGAATACGGTTAATGAGAATTCTTCCATTCATTCTATCTTGCTTCTTCTTTCTCAATTTATCTCTGCAAATGTGTGTAGTATTTTATAGATAGATATATTATGCGTAGGTTCAACACATTTACATGGTATCAGAGCCGACAAACTACTAAGAAAAATCTACACCAAATCATTTTTTGCAGGTACAAAAGATTGAAGACAACAAAAGATGGATTATTTGTCGGAAATACTTCTCATGCCTCATAACTATTTGGATTGGAAGCCAGAGATTCTACTTCTTCTCAGAAGTAGAGGATTATACCAAATAACCATGGAAATGGAAGTAGAACCTGATTATGTCGATGAGAAAAATGACTTTCTCAATAGACAAGATATGTCCATAGGAAGTATCGGAAAGTTTGTTTCTCCTGAACTTTTCCATCAAGTATATGAAGAATCACAAGGATCAACTCTAAATGAATTATGGACCAGATTGGAGGTTCTATTTGGGAATAATTAATATTGTGAAGTTTTCATGCAGGAGGTTGAACAAATAGAGCCAAAAGAGAAGCCATCAGAAGATCGAGCCTCTTATTATGAAGAGTCTTCTACAAAAGTATTTGTAGAAATTAGTATTCCATTAATTGAAGATGATGTCTACTCCATTTCAGATTTGTTTTATGAAATTCATGTGGAAGATATATGGCATGCATCTCAAGAGTCACATGCAGACACTTTTGCATGCATGTCAAGAAACAAAAAGAGAGTCGCGCACATCAGACGCCATTATGATATTTTCTGAGAAAATTTTGCAGAAACAAATTGAATATTTGAATTCCTCTCGGGAAAATATCCAATTTCAAAAAAAAAAAAAGTCCGAAATGGAGTCTGGAAAGTGAAGTTATGATCGTTTTAAAATCAACAAAATTTCATCATTTTTTTGGAAACGGCCGCACTGTTTTCAAAATTTCATCCAAAATTTGTTTGGATATTTTTCATTACAAGAAGATAAAGTGGATATGTGTGGACATCTCAATGGTGCATATACTTCATCAAATCTGTGCAGACATTTTCATATTCAACAAAATATTTAAAGAGAACAAACTTGCACAGTTGTGAGGTCTTCTTGGAGTGAAGGACATGGTTGCTTAGCAACTGCCTTTTGTTCCTTCTCATTTTTTATTTTATGCATTGTAATTTGAGNTTGTTCCCATTAGGTTTTCCCTCTTTCCTTGTTTAGTTCAGTGTATCTTTTGTATTTGGCTACCTAACATGGCCTCATAGTCGGGACCCATTCTTTATATTCACCATAGTGATGTTCAGGGGGGGTGCTGAAGTTACTTCACACACACCTAGGATTTATTTTTCCTAAGGTTATTCCTTGTTTATTAGTCATAATTAGTCATTTTCCAGTCTCATACATTTTAGGGGAGAATATTTCACCCGGAGAATATTCTCTTTCAGTTGACACTTCAGTTTGACTAGTTGAGTTGAGTTTAGATGTTGCATTGGTTTTGTCACCATGAAACATTGGAATCATCACCAACTCACTACTCTTTGTTTAGTCAGTTAACTGAAGACTAGTTGACTAGTTAACTCAGCTAGGTGGCAGTTCACTCTCGTAACTTCCTGAGAGACTAGACTAGGTGGCAGTTTACTCTTTTAACTATTGGTGTGTGTCCAGATCAATCTAGACCACCACTATGTCTCATTAGTTACTCATGTATCCTATATCTATTGTAAATTATTCACCCTTTCAGTGTGGATTACGGTTATTGAGAATTCTTCCATGCTTTCTATCTTGCTTCTTCTTTCTCAATTTCTCTCTGCAAATGTGTGTAGTATTTTCTAGCTAGATCTATTATGTGCAAGTTCAACACATTTGTAGTCCCCTTATGGTGAAAGCCCTCACGAGAAGACACTTTGTGGTTGAGTTGTGGTTGAGATAACCCATGCTTGTATGTAGAATAATGAGATGAAGATCAATGACTTTGTTGGTGAAACCATCCTAGATGGTTAGTTCTTCTCATGCCATTTCCGGTGGTATGTGGAATGTCACATAACTCCTCACGGTTTGAGAGTTATGACCTTACGAAGTTGGAGGACCCCCATATGATGGCCTGAAGCCCCAAATGGTCAAAGAAGTCAAAGTTCTTGAAAATAAGAAATCATTATTTTAATGATAAAGTAAAGTGACAAAATCAAGAAGGATAATTTTAATAAAATAATGGAGAACTTTATATTTATAGAAAGTGGTTAACCCTAAAATAAGGAAGTGACCTAGATATGGGTTAAGTGACCTAGAAGATGAAGAGTATAAATAAGAGGCTAGGGTATCTTGTGAATATACACTTGTTGAAGATCTCTTGAGCATGATTGAAGATATATTCTAAGAGATAGGTGGTCTAGACAATCTCATGAACACATTAAAGTCTCGACAAGTCTGAGGACATGACGACATAAGTCTTAGAAGTTTAGAAACCCTAGTTTCTGAGGTATATGCGGGCTTCTTTGATCTAGGGAGCATACATATAGGGGATAAATGAGGACAGGGAATGTACAGTTGATGAGGTCTTGAAGATCTGTGTTTGAGCTAATGAAAAGCTCTTGGATGATGAAGCAGGTTCTAGATATGCATTCTATGGGATCATATATGCCATAGAAACTCTGGTATCATTGCATTATTTCTCTTGATGGAAGTTCTTGTTTGTTGTGAGATGAGTGTTTGAGGCATTTTTGGTATGGTTGTTGTGATGTGGTATGTGTTGGTTGATGGAGTGATCAACACTCTTGTGAGTCAGTACTTATATGATGGCGACATTATACTTGTTGTTTATACATGATTGAATAGCATTCATAGTGTATGGTTGAGATGTATGAGAAAGCTATTGGAGAGATTGGATGTGTTTTGACTGACTGTGGGTCAGACTGGATAGTGGAAGACAGAAGAGAATGTGTTTACAGGTTGTAGAGGATTTGAGCATGTGATGAAAAGGATAAACCCTAGTTTCTCAGAGGTATACATAAGTTGTGGTATAGATTGGTAGCATACATACCTAGGTTATACTACTAGTAGGGTGCGTACATATGCGTGATGCACTACCACCAGGTCGCATACCTATGATAGATTGATATCTATGGAGCATTGTTGCCTCATCTCAGTTGGTGTTGAGGATGTAATTTTAGTCTTGCATATAGAGCTGGTGCTCTTGTAGAGTTGTAATCTATTCAGTTTTTTGCTGAAAACCCCCAAGGATTGTAGTTCGTAATAAAAATAAAATTGTACATACATATTGTGTTCTTTGTGTTCCTTGTGGTGATGACTTGTTGATGATATATTGTTGATATATTTTGCTGACATGTTCTCACATCTAATTGGTTATAACTGACATCAATGAGTAATGAGTAAAAGTTGAATGGCTAACTAATAAGTTTTGTGTAAGAGGGAAGTTTTAGGGAAAAAGAGCCCCACACTCATTAACCCCCCCTCTAAGTGTGGTAGGTGTTTCCAACACACAAATCATTTCTTATCCTTAAAAAATCTCATTTAAGGCCAAACAGTAATAAAAGCCCCTATGAACATTGGTTTGGATGACCAGCTTCAATCAAGCATTTCAAGGTATTTGGAAGTAAATTCTATATCAAGAATAATGATGAACATTTGGTAAAATTTGATGATAGATTTGATGAAGGTATATTCTTAGGGTATGAAACAAATAGAAAAGGATATAGATGCTTTAATGAAATAATGCATAAACTGGTTGATTGCATTGATGTTCGGGTTGATGAAGAATTTCCTTTAAAAGATTGACAAATAAGAAGTGTTGAGTTAGATGATTGACAAATGAAATTGAAGAACAACAACTCAAAGATTCAAAAGAAGATGAAGAATCATAATCAGATGAAGAGAATTCAAGCAAGAAAACAGATTCAAAACAACAATCAAAACCAAAACCCCCTTCCAAAATTGTTCAGAAAAATCACCCTGAAAGTCATATTATTGGTGATAAGGATAAGGGCATACAGACAAGAAGAAAATTGATCAAAGAATCAGAGCAATCTCATATTGCTTTTTTATCTATGAATGAACCAAAGAACTTTAATGAAGCTAGTGAAGATGAGGATTGGATAAAGGCTACGAATGAATAACTTGATCAGATTGAGAAGAATGACACCTGGGAACTTGTTCCTATACCTACAGAAAAGAATATTATTTGATCCAAATGGGTTTTCAAGAACAAGATGAATGAGAAAGGATAGATTGTGATAAATAAGGCAAGATTAGTCTGCAAAGGATATGCACAAGTTGAAGGATTGGATTTTGATAAAACTTTTGTGCCTATGGAAAGGTTGGAAGATATCAAAATGTTTCTTGCATATGCCTTTCATAAGAATTTCAAGGTCTATTAGATGGATGTTAAGTCAACATTCCTTAATGGATAACTTGAAGACGAAGTTTATATGGAACAACCAGAAGGATTTCAACTATTAGATAATTTTGACTATGTCTGCAAATTGAAAAAAGCACTGTATGGGTTGAAACAAGCTCCAAGATCCTGGTACTATCACCTA
Source organism: Picea mariana (assembly GCA_032191745.1). Taxonomy (NCBI): domain Eukaryota; kingdom Viridiplantae; phylum Streptophyta; class Pinopsida; order Pinales; family Pinaceae; genus Picea; species Picea mariana. The sequence continues at coordinate 179,985 of JASDQU010103325.1, read as the reverse complement.
GATAAATATCTTCAAAACAAAGGGTTCAGAAAAGGTGTATTTGACAACAACTTGTATATCAAATCAGATGGTGATAATTTTCTAATTGTTGATGATATCATATTTGGAAGTAACAATGATTCATCAATCCAATGGTTTTCTACAACAATGCAATCAAAATTTGAAATGTCGATGATAGGAGAATTGTCATTCTTTTTTGGACTACAAGTCATTCAAAAGTCTAATGGCATATATATTTCACAAGAAAAATATTTGAGTGAAATGTTGAAAAATTTTCAGATGGAAGATTCTTCATCTGTTAGTACACCATCGATATGGTTGTCGAATGTAAGATAAGAAAGGATGATATATCACCAGAAGTCAATCAGAAATCATATCGATCGATGATAGGAAGTTTATTATACATTACAGCTTCTCGACTAGACATAATGCAAGCTATCAGAATGGTAGGTAGATATCATTCTACACCTAAACATAGTCATTTAGTTGTTGTTAAACGAATATTTAAATAGCTAAAAGGGACTATGAACTATGGTCTATGGTATCTAAGTGATGCAAAAGCATCCCTCACGACAAGCAAGCCAACGTGGAAGCGGAAGACAGTTGGAAGACGTCCAGCGCGAGTTTTGAATTTCCCTTGAAGTTAATGCGCAAGTATAAATGCGATCATTTATTGAAGGTACCTTGGTAAAAATGTAATCAAACCTTGAGCGCCCCACTCTCGTCTGAGAAAGATGGAGGCATTTATAGTAGTTATTGTAAGTAGGTAGAATTAAATATTAGATTAGACAGTTCTAGAAAAAAGAGGGAGAACGGATATAGACACCTTCATTGTGCATTGTAACATAGTGGAGAAAGAGTTAGAAGAATCCAGAGCATAGGAGAGAAGCAGAAGAACTGTAGAAAAACATCCATGTACAGATCTTGAATTAATAGAAGAAGTTGATTCAGATTCATGGCTCTCGTGTTATTCTCTGTGTATGTGTGTTGAATGTTATATGAGTATTTACTTCCTGTTATGTATTTGCTATTATGTTGTGTGTATGATTTCATGTGTTGAGATTGAAATTTGAGAGGAAGTGGAATGAGTTGCAATTGTTACTCTATCTGAGCAAGGATTCCTGCAAGGAGTGCAGTTGAATTTGTTCGCAAGGAGTGCGTTGACAGAAGGCTCAGATAGTTAACTCTTGTTCTCATTCACTAGGAGTGAAATTGAGTTATACGAACCGTGCAAGGAGTGCACAGGATAAAGAGAGTCTCAGTCGTGAAACTGAGTGAAGTATTGAAGGAATACTACTGCAGGTGTGCACAGAGTCAAAAGAACTCAACACTTAGAAGTGGTTGAGAACTGCCGCAAGGAGTGCGTGCAAAGAACCTCTTTGAGGTTGAAAGTAATTGAGGAAAGCTCAGGAAGGATAGGCATCTAAGTTTTTGAATATCAGCATAGATAGGTGCAACTTGAAGTTGCAAGGATGTCGCAGGTTGGCGAGTGGGCGAGCCAGTCTCGCAAGGATACATTCGGTCACCCCGTGGATTTATGAAAAGGAGGAACGGATTGACGAAATCCTTTGAGGAGGTTTTGCGAAGTTTCGTGGGCTGTTGGATCTCATGGAGGTGCGAGGAGGTTATGGCCACACCAGAGTCCAAGCTCGAAAGGTTGGTGAACCGTTGGATTAGTAGATGAACTCCCATCAACCGTTAGATTGGGCAGGAKTTACACCGGGGTTAAGCCCTAGTGAGCAGAGGAGAGCCCTTAAGAAGTCATTGGGATATTGAAGTCATCGAGAATTTCGGAAGTGAAGAAATCACGACATCAGGAATCGTGATCCGTGATATCTCGATAAGCTCAGAACCGTCCATCGTGAGGGACGCATGTCAGAAGATCCCGAGGAGTCAGATTTCTGGGCATCGGAGTTTTCGAAGGTAAGAAGCTCTTGCAAATTGGAATCGCGATTCACGATATCCCGACGAGCCCAGAACTATTCATTTCTGAGGACGTGTGTCAGAAGATCCAGGAGAGTCGGAGTTCGAAGTATCGGGGATTCCGGAGATGAGATACATAGGCAGTTTGGAATCATGATCCGCGATATCCCAATGGGAGAGTCGTGTGGGCCACAGAAGGAGTTAGTAGAAGCCAGGTGGCATATCATATCGGGGATCAATAAAGGGCAAGTCTCGATTCCATTGACATCAGGATTCGCGATCCCGTAAATCCCGAAATCCCGATAGAAGTGACGAGGAGTTGAATAGTCAACCCACACGTTCATCGGGGATCAGGGTATCAGGATTCTTGGTGACATGAAGATCAATGCAGGAGGGATCATGAAACTCCGAAACGCGACGCTAAATTAATTATAAGCCCTTGAGTGGAGGACAGGTGTCATGCCACATCGTTGTATCGGCATATCGGGAGTCGGGGAACATCCAGGCAAGTTTCTCTCGACATCAAAAGTGTCGAAATCCTGACGGAAGGATTCCCGATAGGAACAGGAGGTGTTGACACTTAACCATCGGGTTTCAGGGTATTGTGAAGCACGAGGTGTGCGATCATAGGATTCGTGAAATCGCGAAATCTGATTTCCCAATCACTAAGGGAGGTCATTTGAAGAGTTGTTGTGGGTAAGGAAAATTCCTGATAGGGAGTTAGAGGAACATCTGAGTTCTTCAGGCCATGAGTGGAAGAAGGTCCTGAGAAAGCGGATGTGCCCTGGTTGGCGTGCCTGCGTCAAGTGGTATCAGAGCTTAGAAAAGTTTCTTTACTTTCTGTAGCAGAGAAAAAGGAGAATTCACCATGCCACCAAGGAGAAGGGGTAGAAAATCACCCGATCCAGAGGAGGAAAGGGAATTGTCCTGAGAAAGAGGTAGGCAAGCGAAGAATCCAGACATGGAGAGAGGAATGTGAAATCTTCGTGCCAAAATGGAGGACATGGAGATAAGAGAAAGGCGGAAAACTGATGCAGGAGATATCAGTGAATCCGAAAATGAAGGTGATGTTGGACATGAAGAAGAAGAAATGCCAGCGGAAGATGCAACGAGTGAACGCTTGCTTAAAGTTGTTGCAAGAATGAGTACCAAGGTAAAAATGGACATTCTAGTTTATGAGGGAAATCTTGATGGGGAAGTGCTGCTAGATTGGATTAGAGCTCTAGACACTTACTTCGACTATGAAGATATTGAAGAAGATAAGAAGGTCAGGCATGCCATCACGAGATTAAAAGGACATGCATCCTTGTGGTGGGATGAACTGTAAGCTGACAGGCGTTTCCAAGGCAAGCAGAAGATTAAGAGCTGGGACAGGATGATTGCAAAGATGAAAGAAAAATCCATTCCTAGGGATTATCAAATTTCTCTATTCAGGAGGATGCAGAACCTGAGACAGAAGATGATGACAGTGAAGGAGTATACTGAGGAGTTTTACAGGTTGAATATCAGGGCAGGTCATCACGAAAGCAATGACGAAAAGGTGGCCAGGTATATGAATGGACCGAGGTGCGAAATTCAGAATGAAATAAGTATGGCAACCATACAAATGGTGGAGGATGCTTACCAAATGGATCTGAAAGCTAAGGAGAAGCTGAGCCGTAAACAAGGTCAAAGGGGCCGAGGCAGGAGCCAACAAAGAGGCAAAGCAGTTTCCCAAGATAAATACCAGAAGCTCAAGGAGGAATGGAAGAAACCTCAGGGAAAGGTTGAAAGAGGTGGAACCTCACAGAGAGGGCCATATGTTGAACAACGAGGACAAAAAAATGAACAGAGAGGAGGATATGCTGATAATGATAGATTTCCTCGTACCAGAGGTAGAGGAAGAGGAAGAGGTGGAGTAATCACATGCTTCACATGTGGAAAGAATGGGCATAGGTCGTTTGAGTGTCCAGAGAAAAAGAAAGAAACCGGAGAGACTCATATTGTTGAGGCACAGAGGCAATATGTTGAGGCAGAATACGCTAAAGGTGGAAGATCGATGGTGATGCAGAAATTCCTTTTGACACCAGAAAAGGAGATAGAAAATACAGTGCAGAGGTACAATCTTTTTAGGACTGCTTGGAAGACAAAGGACAGGGTATGCAAGGTCATTGTGGACAGTGGAAGCATAGATAATCTCGTTTCAACCGAGATGGTAGAAAAGATGGAGTTGGAGATAACTGATCACCCAAGTCCATACAAAGTTTCATGGCTACAGAAGGGACATCAAGTAAATGTCACTAAACAGTGCTTAGTTGACATTAAAATAGGAGGATATAATGACAAGATTTTATGTGATGTCATTCCTATGGATGTTTGTCATTTATTGTTGGGTAGGCCATGGCAATATGAAAGAAATGTGATTCATGATGGGAGGATGAACACATATACCCTGGAGAAGAATGGGAGAAACCACATGTTGCATCCAATTGAGGATAAAGAAGTGAAACTAGAAGTAAGCAACACAGTACTTCTCATGAGTGGGAAGGAACTTCTTACAGAAGTTAAGAAGAAGGAGGATCCACAATTTTTTGTGGTCAGAAAGCTGAGAATTGTTCTGACTAGCACAAGAGTGGACGATTTGCCAGAAGAAGTTCAGGAACTACTGGAAGAGTTCGTTGATATTGTAGTGGACGAATTACCTCGTTCATTGCCACCAATGAGGAGTGTGAGTCATCATATAGATCTCATACCAGGAGCTAGTTTTCCAAACAAAGCCACGTACACATTGACGCCACAAGAGAATGAAGAGGTTAAAAGATAGGTCCAGGGGTTGTTGGACAAAGGTTTGGTCAGGGAAATCTTGAGTCTGTGTGCTGTTCCGATAGTACTCAGTCCAAAGAAAGATGGAGGCTGGAGAATGTGCACTGATTCAAGGGCCATTAATAAGATAACTATCAGGTATAGATTCCCATTGCCAAGAATGGATGATCTGATGGATTGCTTAAGTGGGGCAAATTTTTTTTCAAAGATTGATTTGAAGAGTGGATATCATCAGATTCGTATGAGAGAAGGTGATGAATGGAAGACAACATTCAAGACAAACGAAGGTTTGTATGAATGGCTTGTCATGTCGTTTGGCTTGATGAATGCACCGAGTACCTTTATGAGGTTGATGAATGAAGTCCTGAAGGAGTTCATTAGGAAGTTTGTCATCGTGTATCTGGATGATATATTAATTTTCAGTAAACAAAGGCTGAACATCTGAAGCATTTGACCATTGTAATGAAGAAACTACAGTAGGAGAAGTTGTTGATAAACATGAAGAAGTCCTCATTTATGAAGACAGAGCTTATTTACTTGGGATTTCTTATATCGGCAAATGAGTTGAGGATGGATCTAGATAAGGTGGAGGTAATCAAGAATTGGCCATCACCAAGGAACATATTTGAGGTGAGAAATTTTCACAGTTTGGCTAGTTTCTACTGAAAATTCATCAGGAATTTCAGCGGAATTAGTGCAGAGATGATGGACACAGTGAAGAAAAGACATAAATCTTTTCACTAGACTGAAGAGGCGGAGAAAAGTTTCAATTTGTTGAAATGGAAGATTACAAAACAACCAATTCTGGTGTTGCCATATTTTCAAAAAACATTTCAAGTAAAATGTGATGCAAGCGGGTTTGCCATAGGAGCAGTCTTGAGCCAGGAAGACAGACCGATTGCATATTTCAGCGAGAAGCTGAATGAGGCAAAAGAAAAGTACTCCACGTATGATAAAGAATTCTATGGCATCGTACAGGCATTGAAAAAATGTAGGCACTATTTGATCCCAAAAGAATTTGTTTTGTATAGTGATAACCATGCATTACAATTTGTGACTCAACAAGAAAAGTTGAATCAGAGGCATGTTAAGTGGGTTGAATACATGCAGAATTTCACTTTTGTAATAAAGCATATTTCTGATACTGTTAACAAAGTGGTTGATGCTTTGAGCAGGAAATGTTTGTTGTTGCAGGGATTCAAAGTAAGGACGTTAGGCTTTGATGATATGAGGGACATGTATGCAGATGATCAGGATTTTAAGGGAGCGTATGAAGCAACTGAGAATCCAGTTTAGAGATAGAATCCCCTGGATAGAATATATGATCCAAGATGGGTTATTGTTCAAATGAAATCAACTATGTATTCTGAATTGCTCCATGAGGGAGAATTTGCTAAAGGAAAAACACAGCGGAGGATTGGTCGGACACTTTGGTCACAATAAGACATTTGTGAAGCTGAGCGAGTCATACTTTTGGCCAGGGATGCAAGCAGAGGTCAAGAGGTTTGTGGACAGATGCAGGATTTGCTAGCACTCAAAGGGATGGAAGCAGAATGCAGGTTTCTATCAACCATTGCCCATACCTGAGAAGCCGTGGGATGAAATTAGCATGGATTTCGTGTTGGGATTGCCAAGGACACAAAGAGGTGTTGATTCAATCTTTGTGGTAGTTGACAGGTTTTCTAAGATGGCACACTTCATTCCATGCCAGAAAACCAATGATGCGACTCACATCGCAAATTTGTTTTTCAAAGAGATCGTTCGACTTCACGGATTGCCGAAAAACATAGTTTCGGATCGAGATACAAAGTTCTTAGGACACTTTTGGAGGACATTATGGAAGAAGCTAGGGAATAATCTGATGTTTAGTTCAGCTTATCATCCTCAGATGGATGGGAAAACAGAAGTGGTGAACAAGAGTTTGGGAGACTTGCTGAGGAGCTTGGTGACAGAGCACCATAGTAGTTGGGATAGCATATTACCACAAGCAGAGCTCACATACAACGATTTAGTGAATCAGAGCATAGGAAAAATTCCATTCCAGGTTGTCTATGGGACGCAGCCAAGAGGAGTTTCTAAATTAAGGGATTCAAAATAGACTGCTACTAGCAGTGCTAGTGCAGAAGAATTCGCTAAAGCGATGAAGGAACTTCACAGCCAAGTGAAGGAGCGACTATTGAAGTCAAGTCAGGAGTACAAATGCAGAGCAGATCAGCATCGGAGACAACTTCAGTTTGAAGTTGGTGATCTGGTTCTGGCACATTTGAGGAAATAAAGGTTCTCGAGAGGAACATACAACAAGCTGAAAATGAAGAAAATCGGACCATGCAAGGTCTTGAGGAAAATGGGAGAAAATGCTTATGAGATTGAATTACCCGATGGGATCAGAATATCTCCGATATTCAATGTCTCAGATTTATACCCATATAGAACCGGGGAAACAGAGATTGCAAGTGATGAAAAGATAGAGATTCAATGGCAGAAGCAGATGCCAGTTGCAGAAAATCCACAGATGGAACAAATACTGAATAAGAGAGTGGGTAAGAAAACCAGAAGGAAGGAATATTTTGAATATTTGGTCAAGTGGAAGGGCCATCCTGTTGAAGATGCCAGCTGGGAGACTGAAGCAGAAGTTTTGAAGCATGGACATACCATGCAGGAGCTCATGGACAAGAGCCCATGCAAATTTTCAAGTGAGGGAGTATGATGCAGGAGCATCCCTCATGACAAGCAAGCCAACGTGGAAGCGGAAGACAGCTGGAAGACGTCCAGCGCGAGTTTTGAATTTCCCTTGAAGTTAATGCACAAGTATAAATGCGATCATTTATTGAAGGTGCCTTGGTAAAAATTTAATCAAACCTTGAGCGCCCTGCTCTCGTCTGAGATAGACAGAGGCATTTATAGTAGTTATTGTAAGTAGGTAGAATTGAATATTAGATTAGACAGTTCTAGAAAAAAGAGGGAGAACGGATATAGACACCCTGATTGTGCATTGTAGCATAGTGGAGGAAGAGTTAGAAGAATCCAGAGCATAGGAGAGAAGAAGAAGAACTGTAGAAAAACATCCATGTACAGATCTTGAATTAATAGAAGAAGTTGATTCAGATTCATGGTTGTCGTGTTATTCTCTGTGTATGTGTGTTGAATGTTATATGAGTATTTACTTCCTGTTATGTATTTGCTATTATGTTGTGTATGATTTCATGTGTTGAGATTGAAATCTAAGAGGAAGTGGAATGAGTTGCAATTGTTACTCTATCTGAGCAAGGATTCCTGCAAGGAGTGCAGTTGAAGTTGTCCGCAAGGAGTGCATTGACAGAAGGCTCAGATAGTTAACTCTTGTTCTCATTCACTAGGAGTGAAATTGAGTTATACGAGCCGTGCAAGGAGTGCGCAGGCTAAGGAGAGTCTCAGTCGTGAAACCGAGCCAAGTATTGAAGGAATACTGTTGCAGGTGTGCACAGAGTCAAAAGAAATCAACACTTAGAAGTGGTTGAGAACTGCTGCAAGGAGTGCATGCAAAGAACCTCTTTGAGGTTGAAAGTAATTGAGGAAATCTCAGGAAGGATAGGCATCTGAGTTGCTGAAGATCATCATAGATAAGTGCGACTTGAAGTTGCAAGGACGTCGCAGGTTGGTGAGTCGGTGAGACAGTCTCGCAAGGAGACATTCAGTCACCCCATGGATTTGCGAAAAGGAGGAACGGACGGATGAAATCCTTTGAGGAGGTTTTGCGAAGTTCCATGGGTTGTTGGATCTCACGGAGGTGCGAGGAGGTTACAGCCACACCAGAGTCCAAGCTCGAAAGGTTGGTGAACCGTTGGATCAGTAGCTGAACTCCATTCAACCGTCAGATTGGGCAGGAGTTACACTGGGGTTAAGCCCTAGTGAGTAGAGGAGAGCCCCTAAGAAGTCATTGGGATATTGAAGTCATCAGGAATTTCGGAAGTGAAGAAATCATGGCATTAGGAATCACGATCTGTGATATCTCGATAAGCTCAGAACCGTCCATCGTGAGGGACGCGTGTCAGAAGATCCCGATGAGTCGGAGTTCTAGGCATCGGAGTTTTCAAAGGTAAGAAGCTCTTGCAAATTGGAATCGCGATTCGCGATATCCCGACGAACCCAGAACCGTTCATTTTTGAGGACGCGTGTCAGGAGATCCAGAAGAGTCAGAGTTTGGAGTATTGGGGATTCCGGAGATGAGATACATAGGAAGTTTGGAATCGGGATCCGCGATATCCCGATGGGAGAGTCATGTGGGCCACAGTAGGAGTTAGTGGAAGCCAGGTGGCATATCATATCAAGGATCGGGAAAGGGAAAGTCCCGATTCCATTGACATCAGGATTCGTGATTCCGTGAATCCAGAAATCCCAATAGAAGTGATGAGGAGTTTAATAGTCAACCCACACGTGCATCGGGGATCGAGGTATCGGGATTCTTGGTGACATGAAGATCAGTGCAGGAGGGATCACAAAACTCCAAAACGCGACGCCAAATTAATTATAAGCCCTTGAGTGGAGGACAGGTGTTGTGCTGCATCAATGTATCGGCATATCGGGAGTCGGGGAATAGCTAGGCAAGTTGTTCGCGACATCAAAAGTGTTGAAATCTCGACGGAAGGATTCCCTATAGGAACAGGAGGTGTTGACACTTAACCATCGGGTTTCTGGGTATTGTGAAGCACGAGGTGTGCGATCATAGGATTCATGAAATTGTGAAATCCGATTTCCCGATCACTAAGGGAGGTCATTTGAAGAGATGTTGTGGGTAAGGAAAATTCTTGATAGGGAGTTAGAGGAACATCTGAGTTCTTCGGGCCGTGAGTGAAAGAAGGTCCTGAGAAAGTGGACATGCCCTGGTTGGCGCACCTGTGTCACTAAGAAACCAAAATTTTCAATTAACAACATATTTAGATGTTGACTGGGTTAATTGCTTGGATGAACTGAAGAGCACAATTGAAGGTGCGTTCTTTTTGGTAGATTCCTTAGTTTCCTGTTTAAGTAACAATCAAGGTTCTATCTCATTATCTACTATAGAAGCTGAATATATTGCGGCTGCAACCTTTTGTACTCAGGTTCTATGGATGATTCAAACTCTTGTCTATTTGAAGGTAAAGTATGATGGACCAATTCCAATTCATTGTGATAATACTAGTGCAATAAGTGTATCAAAGAATCATGTTCTTCATTCCAAGACTAAGCACATACCTATCAAATATCATTTCTTAAGAGAGCAGGTATCAAACAAATTTGTTCATTTGCATTATATCCCATCCACAGAACAAATTGTTGATATATTCACTAAACCACTAGCTAAATCTCAATTTGAGTATTTACATCAAAATCTAGGTATAAGATCAGACCCACGATAAATCAAATCATGTTGTCAGGGGGACAATGCTCATTGAAAATGGGTCAAGTTGACAGGGGGAGTTGAATCGAACTGGTAAGCGATGTATTGAGGAACAATTCTCATGAGTTTCCTCAGATGATAAAATATTTTCCATTGATGCCAAAGGGGGAGAGAATGTAAATTTAAAAAGTTGGAGTCGGTCCAGTAGTCCAGTGCAATCGAGAGGTAATGCATTATTTCCATCAATGCCAAAGGGGGATATTGTTGGAATAATTAAGGAAAATATTGGTTGTTTGTAGTATTGTCATTGATGGCAATTCATCTGATGTCGATAGTGTGAATATATGTGGATTTGGTTTTTCAAATTGATAAGTCAACCTAGTAGAGGTCGGAGGTGAGCCATGTCTTTTCGAAGTCAAGATAGAACCTAATTTGAAGTTGTGGCAATTCATATGATTATGACTAAATCAGAGAGATGTATCAAATCGATTTATGGTCAAATCTATGTTATGGAATACCTAGTTACTCACGAAGGACAAATATAGAAAGACTTTATGGATCATGGTCTTGGTGCTTTTTATTATTATTTGAGGAATCATTCACATTAGCTATTTGGTATGCAATTGATGGATTACCCTGTAGAATTCAATTGTCTGGATTATCTCAAGATATAGCTCACATACTTTTTCATTAAGAGTAGCAACAAAGAAAACACAACTTACAACATTGCATTGGATAGATTGAAAGCTCTAGAATTAAACTATAGGCTCATTATATATTAAAAAGTAGAGTATTAAAGTATAAAATAATGGAAAGCCGATTCAGTTTCCAAATCCATTATAGAGGAAGTTGGTTCAGTTTCCAGGAGAGTTGTTTCGAAATCAAGAAATAAGTTTGGGTAGTTGTTGAAATGGTAAAATGAGAATCCGAAGAGAGGGATAGTGTGATCATTATAACATGCAACTAGTCTGAAGCCCGAGAGTTTGTGATGAGGAGGTGGTATGAAGTCTGAGGGGTTTGCGATGAGGAGGTGTTCTAAAGTCTGAGGGGTTTGCGATGAGGAGGTGGTATGAATTTTGAGGGTTTACAATGAGGAGGTGGTCTAGAGTCTGAGGGGTTGCGATCAGTAGGTGGTTGACATAGCATTATGAGAAAATTGGAAGCACATACAATTGACAAAGGAACCTAAGGAAGAAGGGGGGGAACAGTGCTAGATGAATCAAAGAGAATGAGGTTGGTTTGAAGGTGAGCAGAGTCAGAAAAGAAATCTAAGGAGGTCGACAGAGTAGAGACACATTTGAATTAGTCGGGAGTTGGTGCTTCCATCTAGTGGGTGCTAGAGAAACAGAGATTTGGTTCTCTCTACAAGTTGGTGCTTGTAAAATAGAGTTTGTAGCCTCATTTTAGTTGATTCTCAATATCTGTGATGTACATAAGTTGAAGCTTGCTTGGAATCCTAAGAAGAAGAGGTTTTTTCCCTTTATGGGTTTCCTCATGAAATCTATGTCTCTGTTCTTGCTATATGTATGATGGATGATGTGTGTTTATTCATTAAGTTATCTACAATACATTGAACATCATTAAGTAATAGTCAGAAAAGTTTAAAAAGGAAGAAATAGTCTAAGCTTATCAATAATTGATTCAACCCCCTCTCAATTATTATAATATTTCCAATAGACTGTTCATATGCAGATTGGGTTAAATGAGGAGATGAAGAGGTCTCACCAAGATAATGGATTTCAGGATCATTTTCGTCATCCTCTCCTTCTTCATCAACCACAAGGTTGTTTTGAAGAGGGGATTGGAATTTTTTTATCATCCCTATCCCTATTTATTTGGTCTCCTAAAATTTCCTCTATTATCAACATTTTGTATGTTCCTATAACTATGTTTTCCTTGAAGTTTCAATTTCTCCATTTCAACATAAAGTGATTTTACCAATTTTGTAAGTTCATCAACTTGAGGGTGGACAATAAGGGATTCTGAGGTTTAAGCTTCATCCCTAAGTTTTCTTTTGTCTCTATCATATTTTCCCCTAAGTTTGTCAGCTGCCAATATATTAGATTATACTTTTAAGGTTGCATCTTCCATATGAGATAAAGAGGTAGATCTTCTTTCTTTCAACATGAGGCAAAACTCAGGGTCAAAAGAATTGTCAGAGGTTTTTGTAGGCTTTATTTCAATGGGAATCTTGTTGTACATTTTATTAAATATTTCTGATAAGTATGAAACAGATTCCCCCTCTTTCCTCTTAAGTGATCAAAATTTTGTAATATAATAAAGGAAATCCTTTTTATCCCCCCAATGCCTCAAGAAAGCATCATCCAAAGATTCAATCCCAAAAATAGATCCAGGACTCAAACCCCTAAACCATTTTCTAACCTCACCATCAAGGCTTTGTACAAAAACCCTCATCCATACATCTTCATTCTCAATGTTAATATTATCTACATAACTATAAAAAGTTGCAAGGTGTTCCTCTGCAGTTATGTCTTCCTCCCCTGTGAACATGCGCATGTACTTAAGGTAGTCTCCAACTAGGAGAGCATTCATAGGATGAGGTAAAATAAGAGGGGCATACCTAGCAACCACTATGGCATCCATCCTATTTCTAGGAAGATTAGCACCTGCTATTGGGTTGTGAACTATAGGAGAAAAAGGGGGAGATGGAGTTTTGACATATACAAATGCAACTTGGATTTTTAGAGAAAGAGGAAGCCTGGATGGATAGGTTTCAGTTTTCAGAGGAAGATTTTGAGTCTTGGAGGAATATGGTGTAGGGTCCAAGGGAAAATAGGTTTCCTCTTCTTTAGTCACAACAACTTTGATAGGAGGATGAGTAGGAAGGCCCAAAGTAGGAAAATATTCAAGACTCTCAAGTCTGAACCAACTTACAACATCAGGAGAAGAAAGGGTTTCAAAATTTTCTTCTTTCAATTTGGGGCTAAAAGAAGAGTATTCAACAGGAAAATTTTCAAAATCCAAACTTCTAGAAACTTCAACAGAAGGTAAAAGAGGAGAATTGGATATGACTACTGGAGTTTTAAAAGTAGAATCATGTAAATGACTAGAAGTACCTAGTACAGTAGCTAAAAATTCTTCTTGAGAAGCCTTTCCTTTCTTGATAATATTCTCTAGGTCAGCTTCAGGTGTTACCAGAGGTAGATGTGGAGTAGAACTCGTGTGTATGCCTTTGGGAGCCACAACTGAAACAGTGGAGTCATCAGCTGCAAGCTACAATATTTAATGTACTGATTTCTAAAGAACCTTTAGAATCAGTATTGCGTTGTCATTCAATCCTAGGGAAATGTCTTCAATTCATTCCCTGGCAGTGGCACCAAGAATCTTATCACTGATAATAACCCTCATATTGCAAGAGGATAAGACCAATACCCATCAAAATGTTTGTGAATGTAAATAAAATATTAAAGGTCAAATGGACAAAACTCAGTAGAAGAATGTTTTAACTCATAAATATGCACTAGCATGCACAACAAAATGATTTTTTTATTAACTTCAGTCATTGGTTTAAGGGTAAAGGTGAATAGAAGGAAGACTTAGTGAGGAAGGTGTATAGGTATGCTATAAGCATCGGGCCTTCAAGCAACTAGGTGAAGAAAAACTTGGTCACAAGAACCTCTTGAAGTTAAAGTTTAAAACAATGAAAAACATTCATAGCAACTTTATAATCAAACATACATTATAACACAACCACAACATTTCATATGATCATCCAATCATGAGAATTTCAGAATAAGAGGAAACAAGATGATGAAAGGAAATTGACTTCTATTAATGAAAATGTCTCAAGTCTCATACATAACCAAAGAATAGCTCTGCTTAGTCAAAATATTACAAAGAGGGAGCTCTGCTCAACCATTCGAACCTATCAAATCATTCATCATATGTATTTATAATAAAAAATAGTGGGCCACGGCTAGATGTGCGAGTTGGCCTTCCTATCATGGGATTATCCACAAAAAACTAAAATTCTAACATCTGTACCAATAGATCTTACAAACTGCTAAAATTAAGGATCCATGTTGACAACCACTATAACAAACATTGAATGACATGTCTTGCATCTTGGGTGCATATTTCTCTAGTGCCATGTGTCCTCCAATCTTGTATGGTGATCCCCCATTGCCACCTTCTGATCTTTGATTCCCTCCACATCATAAAAGTCAAGAAGGAGTCATGAATTCAAAACCTTTGACTGTAATGACCAGTTCATAGCGCCATTTCATAGCGCATTTGGTAGCCAATTTCATAGCGCACTCCTATAATTTCTCTACAGATTCTGTAGTGCCCTTCCTATGCTTGGCTAGGTGATTTCTTAGTGCCTTCCTGTAAACTTCTCTGCAGATTCTGTAGCGCCCCTTTGAAAATATTCTCTACATATTCCGTAGCGCCCTTCCTGTGCTTGGCTAAGTAATTCTGCAACACCTTTTGTAGAATAGTCACAGAGTAGTCTGTGTAGATGATTCTGTAGCACCAGGCGCTATGAAATCTTTGTGTTTTTCTGTGTGATGCAGCCACTCTTAAGAAACAAAAAAAAATATTAGTTGATGGACTAGGAGCTTGTAAATGCCTGTATATGTGAAAATATTATACCTCCCTGAACACTTGAATCTTGAAACAGCAACCACCCTCAAAAAATGGATCTGTCATACCCTCCTTCTACTTCCTCAATCTAGCACTCATCCTTGTTGCAGGAGACCTTCCCTCTTTCATGGAAACATCTCTTTCTTTAGCATGGGTACTCTTCTCTACTGCAGGTTCATATCTTTCTATTGCAAGTTATACTAGAACATTTAAGTTCCTCTGAGCTAAATCATTCTTGAAGGGATGCAATTCTTCCTTGAGCTTCATGTTTTGGGATTGAATACTTTTGTTTTTCCTGTACAAAGTATTAAGTTTCATATGGAGAGGAAAGAATCTTCTTGTTTTAAACCTTTCCAAATCAAGGATTTCATTATACATGTCCATGAGCTCCTTCATATTTATTCTCTCAGTCAAGATTTCTGCCTTCAAACGGGCAACTTCCTTTCTAGCATCCCTGAGTTGTCTAATCAATCTTTAGAAAGTAGGATTGTCAAGGGGAGTGTTGATGTTGATAACCTCAATAGGCTCCTCAATGACTTCACCTTTACCTTTAACTTTCTTCGGTACTGAAGCCTTCGGTATGACTTCTGCTTCAATAGCTTCCTTGTTGGTTGATGATCTAGTAAAAGGCCTTCTAACTATAGTCTTAGTTGTTGGAGTAGGTGAAGGGAAATTTAATGTACTCCCCTTCTTGGCTGTGGTTTTCGTCGATGAAGGAACTTCTTCCAATTTAGGTGCAGGAGGAGGTGAAAATTATCTTTGTGGGGAGTGATGAACCTCCCTCCCTTCTTCTTCAATTTCCTTAGGGGTTTCTTTGTCTTGGGTAGTAGGTTTGGTTTTTCTCTTCTTGCTTGTTCCTACTGGGGAAACACTACTAGATGGAAAAGGTCTCTGCATCCTGGACTAAGGGGTAGAGGCTATATCTAGATGCATATTGGTAGAGACAATGAATTGTTCCCAAGACATGTAACTTTTCATTAACTCTTCCATAACCAGCATCTTGATCATTCTAGAGTGAAAAAAAATAGTGTCCACAGCCTTGGACTTGGATTGGACTCTATCAAAAATATTTCCCATACTTCTTAACATACAAAAAGGGATATTCATTGAATCCTTTCCAGTGAAATGTAGCAAGAGTCTTATGTGATACTGGTATATCATGTTAAATCTACCCTCACATGTAAAATATCTCTGGATAATCTTCAACATTTTATCAAAACCCTCAACCAAGTAGCTCCTAGGCACTCCCTCAGACAAATTGT
Source organism: Picea mariana (assembly GCA_032191745.1). NCBI lineage: Eukaryota > Viridiplantae > Streptophyta > Pinopsida > Pinales > Pinaceae > Picea > Picea mariana. Next base: position 164,037 of record JASDQU010103325.1, on the reverse strand, counting down.
CTTTCTGATAGTCTGTCTTGAGGAAATCCTTGGAAAAGGATACATTAAGGATCATGGATTTGAACCACCTCTCACCGGTGTTGGGTATATCAGTGGTTGTTGCAATAGTGGCTTCGAATACCTCAAACTAAAGGTTTCCTACCTTAGTCTTAAAGCCATCAAATTTTAAGGAAAATTGTCTTGCTACTTCAAGATTCTCCCTCTGCAATTTTTGACAAAAAGAGAGGCATCCAACCCTTTGAAAAACCTCCATGACCATAGGCTCAGCATCAAACAAGTGCATGTCATAGGGCTCAGTCCTGGACACACTCCCTCCCTTATGAGATTTCTTCTTATGAGGTGTATCCATGGATAGAAGCAAGGGATCAAAGACTGTATTTCTATGAGGGGTAAAGAAACCAAACAGATGCAAAGGTCTTTGAGTTTTAGAGGCGATCCTTAATTGGTCATTCAGGGCTTTCCTTCAAATCACTTATGGATTAACAATAGACGGGTCTGATGGTTTAAAAAAAATGAGGAAAAGATACTTTAATAAATGGTATGAAGGGAGACTGTATTGTTCAGGTTTAGATTGACACTAAGCCACCATACAAGGTCCTCAAAGATTTTAAAAATGTAGGGGCTCCCAACTCCTTACTACAAGTAGACTTGTGAGATGAAATTATAACATGACTCAGTGAAATAGGGGATCTAACTGTTGGAGTTGTGAGCATAGAGGATAGAAAAAGTGTGATAGGTAATTTATAGTGCTGGAACGGAGGATCCATAGTGTAGTCTAGCAATAATTTCAGTAGCAAAGTATGGGTAATGTGAGACAAGGTGATAAATGGGCACTCAAAGTTTGAAGCAAAAGGTCTGAGTTCCAGTGAAGGGAAAATTCAACATGAAAATGTCTATGGATTGTGTGGTAGAAGAGGTAGAGAGGATGGTTGGTGAGAGAATTGGTAGCTTGTAGCACCAGGTGCTACCAAAATATAAGACAGATATATCTAAAGTTTTCTAAATACTCTTCAAAGAAGATGAAAAGGATCATGAAGTACCTGGACGTTGTGGCTGATAAGTGAAAGATCTGCAACAAGATAGGGATTTGTTACATCTACCTCAGCCTCCAATTTACTTTGAATAGTTAATCACGTAGCGCAACCCGCAAATTTGTCTGGACTAGTGGTTTCAACAATGTCGAGCTTAGGAGGAACATTTCAAATTGGTAAACAGTTAGAACATCGTAAATGACCAAATATTAATATTCCTTTTGAAGAAAAGGGTGTTGAAAACAATAAAATACATGACATTAGTTGATGATGGTGAATGATGGTAAAGGAGAAGAAGTACAAAGGTGTGCTATGAAAACGCCTAGTGAGTTGGCAGCGCAATTTTCAAATTTTGATTTGACTCCTTAACGGGCATAGGGAAAAAGTGAAAAGGATCAAGAGCATGAGTGGATGGAGTGACTTGTCAAGTTGTTAGGGTCATGGGGTCAATAGTGCTTGATGTCAAGTCAAGTGATGAGTCAAAGACATAAACCAAAAAATAAACTAGGCTATGAACCATAGGTGTGGGCCAAAAATGTGAAACAAAACCCAAAATTTTATTTGTTTAGACTAACCTAATAAAATCACAAAGGGAAAAATAAAACAAACCTAAAGACTAAAGAGTAAAAATTAAGACCTAAGGGGAAAATGACCCATGACAACTTCATGTGATAACACCATGTTTGGTAAGTCTCTACCATTTAATAACAACACTTATAGTAATAGTGAGAAGGTTATGTGTCACTAAGAAATGGATTCGTACCTAAGGCATATGAATTACATTCATAGGATGTTGCAACAATGCAAAGCAGGGTGAAAACCTATCCTATATGTTGGTGAAAAAATATACCTGCCGGAGGCACAAACGAGAAATATGACGTTGGAAATCCGTTAAAAACCATGGAAAAAAACACTTCAAACCAGGTCTTTCATTGTGTTATTAGTCCATAAGGCCAAAAATAGAAAAGATAGGGTAAAACTTTGTAAATTTGGTAAAAAATTTCTTTTAATAGTAAAAATAAGAAATTTTACTATACCATTTTAGTTTTTCACCCACATAGTGCTTTTGAGGCCATTTTACCCATGATATTCCGATGATGATTGCGGGAGCTACTATCAACAGAATCAGAAATCGTTTGGACCAAGTAAGTTCATATCCCATTCTCTTCCATTTCAATTGTTTACCTTTTATTTTTAATCACCATTTTTTGAGTATTAGACATCGTTAATTAGGAACTAGGGTGTACGCAGGTGACAGTTTATCGGGTACCATACATGACCTCATGTACGCGAGAAAATAAAATTCTTATTGCATATATGAAGCCGTATACATGAATGTTATAAGGCTAGCCTGCCTACAAGTCTGAAAACAAATATTTATGGAGGATTAACTCAAGAATTGTTTTTTCCTTTGCATGATGGTGATTGAATGGAGGGAAAAGGAATATGAGGAGGTGGATGTAGTAGTAGAAAGAGATGTAAGGGCCCAGCAAGATTTTCAAAGATGTGGGCTCTATAAATTTTGGGCCATCAAAGAAATGAGGTCTAATGTGAGGTTTCTCCAGTTGTTGATAAACTATTGGGATTCAAAGACAGATGCCTTCAATATCAATGGGAAACCATTGAGAATTGAAGTGGATGACATATATTTTATCATAGGATTGTCTCGCCTAGTTGAGGTGGTGAATATCAAGGCCGAAGGGGCTGGAGGTGACATGACTATGGAGGACTACATCGCCACCCACTATGTTGTAGACATAGATAAAGTAGGGAGCCAACTCCTTATCAAGGAAATCAAGAACCTAAGTCTAAAGATCGTCAAGCTTGTACTCACACAGATATCAGGGTCAACCTCATTGCACCAGCTATCAAGGCCACTCATGTTCCATGCGGTGGAGTTTTTGAGACCCATTTTTTAATATTGTTTCACCTCATTATTGGCCAACATGAAGAGCCAGATGAAGGATTGTAAACAAGGACGAATGAGGAACTTCAGGTTTGCATCCATATTGTGTAGTATCTTCTTTGAGAGGGTTCCAGGTTTGATCCCTAGAGTAGATATTAATCCACATGGGCTACACGATCCAACCATGTCATGGTGGACTGAGGTGATGAGTCATCTAGGAGGTGGTTGGGTTCCAACCCCCTACAATGATGAGTTATTTCACTGGTGGCATCGACAGGTCATAGTCATCGATGACTATCCCTGTGGAGGGATCGACTACCGAGGGGACCTTGACATTCCATTGTCACCAGTATCCACCTTTGGATAGATCAATAAGAATCGGTTTTTATATATTTCATTTTTTTGTGTTTTTTCAATTTTGATAAAGGAAAAATAAAATAGAAAATAGTTTTCTTATGGTATCAAGTATTAATGGTTTCTTTCTTATGTAGACGTAGGTTCACGATGACCAAAGGGATTCCCATGAAATTGACACAAGGGTCAAGGATATGAGATAGTAGGTGGGGACACAGAGAGAGTGTTCCAGAATGTGCAGGGAAACCTATCTCATTTGACACACATGATTCCTATGGTCCATATGGAGGATCTGCCAAAGGTGATGAATAGGTAGGTGGTGGGAGTACCTCATGTGTGGGTGAGACTCTTTCGGCATCTTAAAAACATCATAGTGTGTTATCATGACACATATCCAATACCACAGGCGTATATGCCATGGTTATTCAATGTGCCTGTTGGACAAGTTGAGAAACTATGAAGGGGGGGGTGAATCAATTGTATACACAATTTTTACTTTTATCTATTTAACACTGATTACTTATTTAATGCATCTTAAAAACTAATAAATATTTTGTATCAGTGAAAATGAATTAGTAACCATCAATCACATGAAATGGACAGAGACACAAAATATTTATGAGGAAACCCATAAATGGAAAAAACTCTTCTTCTTCTTGTGGATGTAAAGCAAGCAAGCTACTTCAGTTACATCAAATTTTTTCTGAGCAACTACTCAGATGAAGCTACAACCTCTTTATCTTCAACACCTATTGAAAGACAACTTCTACTGCCTGAATGCAAGCTTCAAATTGCAATGAGACGGTTAGTCTCCCTAGCTTCTCCCTTCCTCCCTTTAGTATTGGCTTCAACTTGTTTCAAACACTCTTCTTAAACTGTCAATATCCTTTTGTTAATGTCTTTCTGTGATAACAAACCTGTAACCATCAATTCCATCCTTGCCAAACCTATTATTGTTTTCAACCAACACGCATATTACTCAAATGCAACTCGATTCATACTCTATCAATGCCAAACTTATCAGCTCAATATATTCATGTTTACTCTATTATAAACCTAGAAATCAAATGTGTAGATAATCTTTATTGCAATAAATAATGACCTCAATGTATATTTGAATTACAAAGACAACCTTTAACTATTTAATGCATATACCTTAGATGAAATTTCCCAATCAATCAATCATTCCATACCTCTATTCTAGATCTATATCAGAGTTTATTCACTGGAAAAAAAAAAAAAAAACATACGATCTACAACATCATAGTGTACCTCTTCTCTGTGCATTTCTCATTTAAGGAGAAGATCAACTATTAACCTCTATCTGTCTCAAACACATTTACCCCTGCGTTTCCCTTCCAACAAATTATCAACATATGTTCCAGGAAAAACATGAATTAACCTCTACGTTTTTCTTCCAGTAGATGATCAATAGATGTTCCAGGAAAAATGTGAATGAACCTCTGTGTGCTTATTCCATCAAATTATCAATAGATGTTCCAGGAAAAACTTGAAAGAACCTCAGTGTTTTTCTTCTAGCAAATGATGAACAGATGTTCCAGGAAAAGCTTGAGTGAACCTATGCATTTTTCTTCTAGCGAATGATGAATAGATGTTCCAGGAAAATCTTGAATGAACCTCTGTATTTTTCCTCCAACAAATGATAGACAAATTTTCCAGGAAAAGCTTGAGTGAACCTCTGCATTTTTCTTCCATCAAATGATGAATAGATGTTTCAGGAAAATCTTGAATGAACCTCTAGGTTTTTCTTCCAACAAATGATGAATAGATGTTCCAGGAAAAGATTGAATAAACCTTTGCATTTTTCTTCCAGCAAATGATGAATAGATGTTCCAGGAAAAGCTTGAGTGAACCTCTGCATTTTTCTTCCAGTAAATTATGAGTATATGTTCCAAGAAAAGATTGAATGAACCTCTATGTTTTTATTCCAGCAAATAATGAATAGATGTTCCAGGAAAAGCTTGAGTGAACCTCTGCATTTTTCTTCCACTTAAAAACACATCACTGAGTTCTTGAACACACTCTGTTCTCTCTGTGTTTATCTTTCTCTTACCAAGATCATAAATTTTGTCAAGACGTGTTTACATTAGTTGTTGTAGCTGTCAACATTAACTTTTTTCTTACTTATATGAAAAACTTCCTTAACATGTGTACATTAGTTGTTGTAGCTGTAAACATTAACTTTTGTTTTACTTATCTAGAAAACTTCCTTAACATGTGAGCTTTGGTGATATAACTTATCGTGAACTTTTCCTTGCATTTTGAATGAAGCCTTTGACCACCTGTTCATTGGGTTAAGTGAGTTTCTAGTCCAACTAACGCAAATCAAACTCTTACTCATAAATGCAATAATGAGAAGTTTGACATCAATGGAAAACTCTACAATCTGGCCAACAAACTCGACAAACTCTGCAATCTGGCCAACAAAATCCCCCTTTGACATTGATGGAAAACTTAAACCTATTCTCCCCCTTTTTTCATCGATGGAAAATGATCAATCATACTCCTCCTGACAGAAATACCAAGAAATACCAAGAAATGATCACCTGTACAACAGCTGAAACAACATCAACTCCCCCTATCAAAAAGACATGAATTTGTGAAAATTGTAACCAACCAAGAAAAAGTATTCTAATAACAGAGATGAAAGATGCACCATGGAAACCTGCAATCCTGAGTATAAGGAAAGAGAAAGATAATTACAGAAGGAAAACCCCCAATTGATCCCTGAGAATTTCAAATTGCATTTTAGGTAAGGGCTTAGTAAAGATATCAACAATATGATCTTTCGTACCAACATACTCCAGCTTAATGATATTACTTAAAATGATATTACTTAAAACCTGCTCTCGGATAAAATGAAATTTAATAGGAATATGTTTCGTTTTGGAATGCATAACTAGGTTTTTAGAGATACTAATGGCATTGGTGTTGTCACAGAAAATATGAATGGGAGAATCATAATGAATGTGTATTTATGATAAAATTTGTTTCATCCAGAGAACCTGAGTGCAACAATTTGAAGTTGCAATGTATTATGCGGCCTGCCTCGGCATTAGAACAGGAAACTGTTGATTGTTTCTTGTTATACCAACTGACTAGACATCCTCCAAGATAGAATTTTGCTCCACTAGTACTCTTCTTGTCATCAACACAACCTACCCAATCAGCATCAGTGAAATCATACAAATCAAGTTGATTACCCTTTGGATACCATAAACCATACTCTATTGTGCCCTTAAGATATCTGAGAATCCTTTTGACTGCAAGTAAATGAGAAGATTTAGGAGAGGCCTGAAACCTACCAACTTGACAAACTGCATGCATAACATCGAGCCTTGTAGTTGTAACATATAGAAGGTTGCCATTCATAGATCTATACATTGTCTTCTCAACATTTTCAGAATCATCATTTTGACTTAACTTACATCCAGTAACCATGGGAGTGCCAACTGGTTTACAATCCTGCATTTGAATTTTATTGAGCATTTCATTGATATATTTAGTTTGAGAAATGAAAATACCTTCATCAGATTGAGTGATTTGAAGACCTAAGAAAAATTTCATTTCACCAAGCATGGACATCTCAAACTCATTCAACATACTTCAACAAACTTTTGGCTAAGTTGATCATTATCACTCCCAAAAATAATATCATCTACATAAATCTCAACAATGACCAAGCTATCATGTTCTTCTTTAATATAAAGATTATTGTCAGTGTTTGATTTTCTATATCTTTGTTGCCTTAAGTATTTATCAAGCCTGGAATACCAATCTCTTGGAGATTTATTTAGCCCATACAAATCCTTTTGCAAGAACATGACTTTCTTCTTCTTTCACCTGAAACCCATCTGGTTGTTCCATGTATACTTCTTCCTCTAATTCACCATTTAAAAATGCATATTTTACATCCATTTGATAAACTTTAATGTGATTGGAACTAGAATAAGCCAAAATCAGCCTAATGGATTCCATTCTTGCAATAGGAACAAAAGTTTCTCCATAATCTATGCTTTCTACCTGTGCATACCCTTTACAAACCAGTCTAGCTTTATTTCTAGTCACCTTACCTTCTTCATCCAACTTATTTCTGAAGACCCATTTAGCCCCAATAACATTCTTATTTAAAGGCCTAGGAACCAATTCCCATGTCTCATTCTTTTTTGTTTAACTAATCTCTTCTTTCATTGCTTTCATCCAGTATTCATCATTGATTGCTTCTTCAACATTCTTGGGTTCAAATAGAGAGAGTAATGATACATGTTTGTGATTTGAACTAGATTCTTTTCTTTTTCTTCTATTTTCAACACCTACATTTATATCACCAATGATTTTCTCTTCAGGATGATTTCATTGTAACCTTTTGTTTGGATTCTTAGATGGAGTTGACCCCTGCACCAAAGTAGGAATCAATTTTTCATTGTTAGCTGATTTAGTTTCCTCTATATCACTTGATTCTTCTTCCATTTTCAGTTTGTCATATATTTCATATGTTTGATGACCTTTCTATTCAATTTTGGATTTTAGAAATAAAGATTCATCAAATTTAACATCTATGGCTTCAACAACTTTCTTCAATCTGAAATTGTAGCACTTATAAGCTTTTCTTGAGCATGAATATCTAACTAAAATACCTTCATCAGTTCTAGAATCCAACTTTCCCATATTGTTATCAACTTTCTTTATGTAACACTTACTACCAAAGATTCTAAAGTGTTTTACACTTGTTGGCCTACCTTTCCATAATTGATAAGTTGTTTTTTCATAGTTATTTCTCAACAAGATTCTATTTAGAATATGAACTGTTGGAACAACCCCCTTTTTTAAAATTTTCAAGACTAAAGATTGTCTATGGAGCCGCCTCTTAACAATGATCTTTATTTAAGAGACTTGTTTTGGTTTCTCAGAAATCAGTAGTTCACGATGTATAGAGAGCTTTTTTCCCAACCTATTTAAAGCCTCAAGTTTCGAAACCCCAATAACCCATTTGAAATGCGCTTAAGTACAAGCTAAAGGTGTTTAACTTTTAATAATGCCCATCGCAATTTCGCGATTCAGGTTTCCCTACGACAAAGTGTTATCGAATTCTCACCCCTCATAACCCCGACTCCCGAATTCGCAAAGTTTAGAAATTTATTCCCAAATCACGATTAATTAAAAGTTTTAAATAGAGGATTATCACTTAAGCTAATCACGTCACGAGTTCGTGATTTAGAATTTACTTATGCCATGAATTCCTGGGATATGATACTTGTAACCCCGATACCCGAGGTCACTATATCCTTTTCTAATCTTGATAAATTAAAAACTAAAGGTATTTAGTGTTAATCCACCAAATCGCGTTTTCACAATCTCCGGGGTTCATGGTCCAAGCTGAGGGTAGAAATATTCCGAAGTTTCGAACGCCGAAAAAAATAATTAATAACTAAAAGCACTTAATAAACGGACTAATCCAGATTGACTAACGCCTTAATCAACTTTTATGTCGGTATATCCTACGGACAAAGATTTAAACATCTCTGCATTTTTCCCAAGTCATGCCATCAAAGCATTTATGACATTTATAAGAAGGTTCTGTGAAGTGATTGATACTAAAATATGATTTTATCTCTAAAATATTTCCTTTAATGATTTGAAAATTCTATCAGCGAGAACTTGTATAGGATTTAAGTGCTCAAAACGAAAGCATTACCGTCGTTCATTTGATATTCTTTCTAGTTTTCTGTAGAACCATTTTGCCAAAGTAACCCCTGTTTGTATTTTCTCTTTCTATGACAGGAGGTCGAATTACAGGGTTCTATATTATGGCTCCGAGGAAAACTCCCAAGACTACTAGTGAGTGTTTGGGTCAAGGTTTAGATATTATCTCCGATACTTCACCCAGGAGCATCAATACTGTCAAAACATGGACACAAGTCTTCGACGTCTTGCAACGCGAGATGATCAATTGTTCGGAAGATTCTAGCAGTAATGAGAAAGAGGACATATCCATAAAATATAATTTTTTCACTCAGTCTGATATACACAAGATTTCAGCAAGGCCACATCTCCTCCCATATTGTGATATGATAAAATGGGTGCTAGACCATGAAACATCCCAACCAGGACAATTTTCAACAAGCAGAAGCTAAGGGCCTGACAGGCATAGGCTTGGATGAACAGGAAGCTCAAGGGAACACAGATAAAACTAAGGTCCTCAAATAAGAATCTAAAGGCCCAAACCACGATGAAAGATCCCTAGGGGAAAATAATTCGGACAGACAGACCAAGGTTAGAGTCAAGATGCCTGTGAAGTAGGTAGGAGACCCACTATTGCTCACACCGAATAAATCGGGTACCGATGCTAGCATGAAAAATATACCCTCAAAAATTGGCAGTCTCATCTCGTTTGTCACACCCCTACAGTTTTCTAGAGGGGGCCCAGATGATGGAGCGATATATATAGAAGACCTTATAGCTATCATCGCAAAAGAGTTTCCCCCTAGCAAGTTTTTCTTCAGCAAGAAAAGGAAGGCCATAGTGAAACGAGAAACACATCACCAGGCAGGCGCAGTGGCCAAAAAATTCAAAATATTGACATACGACAAAGATTTACAAGAAGAAGAGTTTGCTAATGAAATAGAGGGAGCGTTGGGGGCCTATGCCACCGCAAACCAATACTCAGTTGGGACCCTAAGGAGCTGATTTAAACACAAGGATCGGTTGATCAGGGAGTTGCAGAGTCATCTATGATAATCAGAGACGAATGCCCGAAACGAGGAATATAAAGAGCTCGAGCAAGCTAGAGGGGTCGACCAATACGAAATTGAGAAAATCAAGACTAATCTTGAGCAAATGCAGCAGTCGATCGAAGAGAGCCAAATGCAAGATGAGGGACAGGAGGAATTGATAAACTAGCTACAGTCAAAATTGAATGCTATCGAAAAATAGGTTTTAGATATAAATATATTTTTATCCCAAGCCATCAAAATCCAAAAGAAGGTAGAAATGGCTCAGGGGAATCTACTTGATAAAGTACAAAACATCCATAACCATTTTCAAACAATAGATCAAGAACTAATGGGTATCTCTTCAACAGAAAGAGAAGTTGGCGTAGCTCGTAATACTTTCTAGAAGGTCATTATAGAAACAACAAAAGAAGAAACGGTTGTTAGCTCCAGGTTGTCCATTCCAGAGAAAACCAGAGGTAATATCCTATTGAAGACATGGGAGCATAATATATCTGAGAATGCGAAAAGGGATAAAGATATGAAAGATGCTTGTGAAGAAATATTTGGCTTAATAAATAAAAATCTATTGGATCTTGATAAGGAGAGTAGTGCAGGAACGTTGGGAAAAATCAATATAGCCAAACATTTGTTGGATATCAAGGAAAGTGTGGAAAGACAACAGGCCAAATTGTCCCAGCTAAATTAGGTTGATATGGGCTAGGTGGATAAATGGATAGTAAAGACAAACTTACAATTATTGTCTATTATCACAAAAGATAGACAAGTAGGAAAGAGACTGCCATAGTTGTCAAAAGATTGCTACACATTTGAGGCTAACAACCTAACAGAACCTTCCAGGTTGGTAGCTCAGTTGGTGGAAATATGCATGAATTGAATCGAGCGGCAGAAAGGATGGACTGTTGAAGGTGGAAATTGACAGATGTTTATCTCATTCTATTTTTGAAAGATGGAGAAAGAAAGAAAAGAAGGCATCTTGCCATTATGAACACGAACCAAGTATGAGGAAATGAAATGTTTCACTTTTTCATTTGTAACTGAAACCTTGAAATGATTGGAATTCAAAATGTTTTACCTTGGTATAAGTATAATTTTGGAAGAAGGAACCAGGGATTTTTCTTTTGGCAGATTGTAATAGAGAAATTTTCCTTTGCCGGGATTAATACAAAGTGAATTGAAGACTCCATATTCCATCAAGATTGAGTTATGTGCCTTCCTCTATTATTTCATACTTCATGTCATTTTTATATATATCTTTGATGAATTCTTTAACTACAATTTAGTACAACCTCTACTGTGGCGATCATGTTTTAGTTATCTAATTATTTACAGCTTTTCCTCTGTATCATCTATTAGTAGGTACAAGACCTGTGGATTACTTAGATCTCTATATTTTATGCTTCATTAAAGTGTTTCTTTTCTTTTCCTTCTTCTGTTACAGCATGAGATTCCTCTGGAATTGATGCCTCACATTGTCTGACAGCTCTATGTTTTCTTTCATTTCATACTTGGTTTCAAATTTAAACTTAGTTACAGAAAACCACCTTCGATTTTGTTAAACTATTAATTTGGTTCATAGGATTTTTTCTCATATAATCTAAAATTGAATCAACAACTTAAAAGCAACAATCTTTTTTAAATTTTGTTCCTTAAATGACTGCTCCTGTTGCAAGGCAACCTCACATAGAACCCAGCCTCTCAGACCAAACCAACATCGCCTTAAACCTCTTTTATACTATCCTAAGAACTACAACCACCTGGGTCAAACTCAAACATTCGTGGGCAGTGATTGAATGGTACATAACCATTCAAGAACAAGTGGAAGTTAGACATTGACAACATAGAAATCAGACATAGTTTCTTTTCCAGTTGTTCGCTCCTTTCCATATCTTTTACCCTCTTCTGGATTCCTAGACTCTACACTACATAGCCTTAAGTACAGACTCGAGAACAACATATTTCTGGCATCGTTGCCGGGGAGGAAGATACAAAATTATTTTCCCTGGGAGAATGACATTTGCAAGTTTCTACTCTTTGATAGTGAACACTTTCCGAAGGCTAACTTTTATTATTCACAAGGTGACTCCATGTTTATGTAAGTTGGTATCCAGTCAAAGGAACACCAGAAAAAACCCAGATGGTAAACATACCACGCCCATTTTCGATCCCAAAAAAATATTAAAAACAAGAGGCTCCCATAAGCCAACTACTGTGGTTTACCAGCTTAAACACACGCACCCTAAGGCTAATATGCCATTTGAAATGGTAACTTTGCAAGAAACTCCCACCAAAACCCTTTTCGGAGAAACATCAATCGAGACAGTCGAAGTCGAAACCCTAAAACCAATTTGGGATTTCTCGGAAGTTAAATCTGAAACTTATATGACCACCTCCTGCACAAATGAAGGAGAGAATCCTTTGGTAATGCTTGCGGTGATTGATATTCCATCAACTTGTCATTTTGATTTCCTAAACTCATGAGGCACTAAAGAGTATACCATATACTCAGATTCCACGCCTGCAGTTTCTCCTGTCTACATCTCTTGCAATTCATAGGAACCAAGCCCCCATATCTCATTCCCCCCTTTTTCATTTTTCTCCTCTCCCGAAGAAGCTAATGATTCACTATACATCTTAAAAAACCCTCTATAAAATGTACCAGTTTCCTCTCCTAGAATATCTATGGTTGTCATAGGAGGAGGAGCGAGAGGTCTAGTGCTACCCCCACCCCCTAGGGTTTTCTCCAAAGTAGCTGCCAAATATGCTCCTCTGGTCCTCCCAGTACCTCTTCATGATCTACCAGAAAACTACATGAAAAACCTACCTAAGTTCACAAGTGAAGGAGATTTAACCACGGTTGAACACATAAATTTCTTCGATCAGTTCATAGACATCCTAGGGCTTGAACATGAGGATGTGTACTCACGGTTGTTTTTCCATATTTTTGAGGGGCAGGTGAGAACCTGGTTTTGAGGTTTTCCCGTCAGTTCAATATTATCCTACGATGCTCTAGAAGACTCTTTTCTTAGACAGTGGGGTGAAAGAAAACATCATTTATATTATTGGACCGAGTTTGGATCTTTAAAGAAAAAAAATTCAAAAACCATCATGGAATTCATTCAGAGATTTAACAAGTTGTATAAGAAGATCCCGGTCAAAGTTAAACCATCTCAATCTGCAGCCAAGGTAACCTTTGCAGGAGCTTTCGAACCCGATTTCACGTTATTATTAAGAGAAAGGAGAGGGGCCAAACTAATTCGAATGCAGGGTGATGCTATAGAGATTTAATCCAACATGTTGGCTTCTAGTAAGTTAAAAACAAAAATAGAAATGGGAAACAAAGACACCAAATGTTTTAGAGAACAAGTGGGACCCTCATGATCTGGGAGGTCTTCAGATGATAAAATAGATGATATGGCAAGGATAATTAAAGAGTTATCAAATAAAATTTCTAGGATGGATCTAGACCAATCCAAAGCATATCAATTGGTTAAGAGTGAATTTAGGAGAAACCCTAATCCTCAAATCCAACAAAGACATCTTAAAAATGGGGACCAAAAAATTTAAACCCCTTTAAAAAATGAAAAATTTATTGGAGGAAATGACATGCAAGAATTTGAGGACTTGGAAGAAGACATAAACAATTTGGGCGATGACTGCATGTAGCCTCATTTAAATAAGGAATATTATGAGAATTCCCTCAAAACAGAACAGTCGTCAAACAAATATGATAACATAAACAACACCAATGATTCTACTTATCAAGGAATGAATGATTCTATAATAGTTGAGCTCCAACATAAGTACAATCTGAGACCCAAAAATAAACCTGTGTCAAATCCTCAACCTAAGAAAGTTCTCCCTAGAGGTGAAACATACGATCCCACCCCATAGGAGATCTAGATACCAAACAAAAAAGTAAAAGGGGTGGACTTGCAGAGTCCCAAAGTAAAGGAGGTTGAGATCCATGCGATAAGAACTAAGACAGCTGAAACTCAAACACTGGAAACCAAAGTCACAGAAAATAAAATGGTGCAAACAAATAAGTTAGAGAAGAAGGAGCTCGAAGTTTCAACCAGAGAAACAGATAAAGGTGTTGGAGGTTTCAGCCTAGAAAATGAGATAAATAAGATCAAGATACCAATACCCCTAGTTGAATTGGCAAAGAATCCTATGTATCGAAAGCAAATAACTAAGATGATAAATTTTTTAGATTTTGAAATTTAGTATGATGTAATAAATTTGGAAGATGATAATCCTAATATCACTTTTGGTCCACATTTCGACGGTGCCAGGGATACCGTCTCCCCCTTTTACATTACCCTGAATGTGCATGATCGATTGTTGCATAATTGCATGCTGGACTCTGGAGCCTCACATAATGTGATGCCCAAGTCTATTATGGACAGATTAGGCCTCAATATCACTAGGCCCTATGGATACCTATACTCTTTCGATTCAAGGAGATTTAAGTGCATGGGCATGATAAAATATTTAGTAGTCACTCTTGCATAGGTTCCGGTGAAAAGTGTCCTAATGGATATAGTTATCATTGATATACCTCCGAAGTATGGTTTGTTATTATCTAGGTCTTGTGGAGCCAAAATTGGGGGGTCTCTTCAGCTAGACATGACCTACGCCACAATTCCTATTTTTGGTAGACAATTCACTCGGTTATACAAGGAAACATGGTTGGCATACACAGTAAGCGATCCACAGAATCCTAACAACTACCCTATTTATGTCACCGATCAAGATCCGGGAAATTGTGTTTTATCTTTTGATGATGGTGTAAATGACCCTACAGAAGAAAATTACATAGATGAAAATGTGTATAGCACTGGAATTTGGAAAATGTTTTTTGACGGTGCCTCGTCATGTGAAGGAGCAGCTGCAGGAGTACTTTTTGTAGCACCTAAAAATTAATTTGTTATCCCCTTTTCTTATAGGATTCAGTGGGACATAGACTACACAAATAATGTATGCAAGCACGAAGCTTTAGTTTTGGGACTAGAAGCAGCCAAGAAGCTGAACAAAAAGAACTTGGAAGTCTGTGGAGATGTAAAGTTGATAGTGAAGTAGATAAATAAGCAATACTAGGCCAAGCACCCAAGATTGATATCTTACAGAAATTGTGCCTGGGATTTAATAGAAAATTTCTTCTCGTCGGTAAATGTTCATTACATTCCACGCACAGAAAACCTGCAAGCTTATTCATTATCCAAAGCAGCCTCAACTTTTTCACCCCCTACAACTTTAAAACTAAAGTACCACATAGAAGTGAGGCACAGACCTTCCATACCAAACAATGTTCGACACTGGTAAGCGTTTGAAGATGATGAACATATCAGAAAGTTCCTTTAAATGGTGGATGACTTCGCCAAAACTCACATTGACCAAGAAAACCAAAATGACCATACTTGGATTATGTAAGAGGGAGAGGATCCTCAGGAGTTCCAAGAAAAGATTGCAAATCATCGCATGTTAGTTTTAAAAAACAATCAGATTCCAAAAGGATTAATCCCTCTAGAAAGACTGTTTGACCAAAATGGCATGCCCTTAAAATCTACTTTGCAACCTCAACTAGAAGAGGTCGAATATTGTGAAATAGGGACCAAAGAGGAGCCTAGAATAGTAAAAATATCAAAATACCTTCCTCCTGAGACAAAAGGTAAGTATGACGACTTACTCAAACAATATAAAGACGTGTTCGCTTGGTCTTATGATGAGATGAGAACTTATGACACCACTATGATCGAACACGAGATACCTTTGAAGCCCGGTGTGAAACCTTTTAGACATAAACTCAGACAAATCAATCTCGTTTTATTACCCATGGTTGAAAGGGAAGTCAAAAAGCTCCTGGACGCAAAAATAATTATGCTGTTGAGATACTCTGACTAGGTAGCTAACCTGGTCCCAATTAGGAAGAAGAGTGGGGAGATCATATTGTGTGTAAACTTTAGAAATCTAAATAAGTCCTCTCTCAAAGAAAATTATCCTCTACCCAAAATGGATCACGTTTTGGAAAAAGTAGTTGGGGCAAATAGGATGTCAATGATCGATGGGTTTTCTGGTTACAATCAAATTGCTGTCAACAAGCATGATAAAGAAAAAACATATTTCACCACCTCTTGGGGCACATTTATGTATGAAAAAATGCCTTTTGGTCTAATGAATGCAGGTGCTACCTTCTAGTGCGCTATGGATATCGCTTTCGTTAGTGAGAGAGATAAATTCGTGGTTATCTACCTTGATGATCTAACTATTTTTTCTAAATCTGATGAAGACCATCTGATACATCTGAAGCAAACATTCAAAAAATGCTAAAAAATTGGTTTGTCCTTAAACCCCAAGAAGTCTCACTTTACAATGTAAGAAGGTATACTCTTGGGCCACATTATGTCTCAAGATGGAATTAAAATCGATCCTAAAAGGGTAGAAGATATAGACACCATAAATATTCCTAGAAATGTAAAAGAAATTCAGTCATTTTTAGGAAAAATAATTTTTTTGAGAAGATTTATCCCAAAATTTGTTGAAATCGTGAAATTGATCACAGATATGCTAAAGAAGAACAATGAAGTGAAATGGACAACAGAAGATAAAGGGTCATTTGCATGCATCAAGAAAGTTATCAGCGAAGCGCCTGTACTAGCAAGCCTTGATTATCTAAAAGATTTCCTGATTTTCTTGTTTGAGTCCGAACACAATGGCGACCGTACTTCTCCAGAAGAATGAAGAATGTTTCGAGTAACCAATAGCGTTTTTCAGTAAAAGTCTTAGAGACGCTGAATTGAGATATGATATAATGGAAAAGCAAGTGTATGCTATGGTGAAGGCACTGAAGGCTTTTAGGACCTACGTGCTACACTCCAAGGTAATTTCATACGTGCCCACCAATTTTGTAAAATATATATTGGTTCAGCCCGACAACGATGAGAAGAGGGGTCAGTGGCTTGCTAAAATTCAAGAATTCAATCTAGAGGTGAGACTGATGAAACTAGTAAAAGGACAGGGTTTGGCCAAGCTCTTAGCTTAATCAAATTTTAGAGCACTTGGAATGAATAATCTATAGGGATATGAAGGATGTGTGGACGTAAATGAGCTCGATGACCAAATAGTTACAACCAGAATCGAAGAGAAGTTTTCCTGATTGGATTGGTATAAAGACATAGTGTCCTACCTACTGACCCTAAAATGCCCAAGTGATCTGTCTCCAGCTAAATCCAGGACTCTGAAAATGCATGTGGTGAAGTACGGTATATGCGAAATACAATTATACTGGAAGGACCCATTAGGATTCCTACTGGTTTGTTTAGTAGAATCAGAAACAGAGGGGGTCATAAACGAATTTCATGGAGTGTGCAGAGGGCATCACACCTAGAGGGAAACAACTTATAAAATCCTGAGGGAAAGATATTATTGGCCTAAAGTATTCTCAGATGTCAATGCCAAAGTCAGAACCTGTAACCCTTTCTAGTTGTTCATGGGTAAACAGAAGCTCCTAGCTCTACCTTTGGTTCCGGTCAAAACTGAAGCCCATTTTCAGCAATGGGGGTTAGATTTTATAGTCGAAATCAACCCGCATTCCAACGCTCAACACAAATGGATCCTCACTACTAAATATTACTTCACCAAATGGGTGGAGGCTATTCCAACTAGAAAGGCGATTGATTCAGTGGTAATAGACTTCCTGGAAGAGAACATACTGCCCAGATTCGGTTGTCCTCGAAAGATAGTCATAGATAACGCCCAGGCATTCAAATCTATGGAAATGGTCATCTTTTGCCAAAAATAAAATATCGTATTGGGTCACTCCACTGCATATTACCCCCAAGGAAACGGGTTAGCTGAGTCCTAAAATAAAAGTTTAATTACCATAATTAAGAAAGTGTTGAGCGGAAACAAAAAATCTTGGCATGTGCATTTGAAGTACGCCTTGTGGGAAAATCAGATAGGTGCAAAACAATATATTGGTACTTCTCCTTTCCAAATGGTATACGGGACCGACGTAATATTACCTATAAATCCAGTGCTTCCTATGATGAAACTTTGGCAAGACGAGAAAGAGGAACCAAACCATGTCACAAGGAGAATAAATCAATTGATTGAAGTTCAACAACACAGAGCTATACTGGACGAAAGGATGCAAAAATACCAGGATAACATGAAAGCGTTGTTTGATCATAAGGAAAAAGATAGAGATTCCTCCCTGGGGATTTGGTTTTGAAATGGGATGCTAGGAGGGAAGACTCGGTGAAACGTGATACGTTTGATCATATCTGGTATGGATCGTTCAAAGTCACAGCTTCTGAAGGGAAAAATTCATTTTTATTAGAGAATTTGGATGGTAAAATCCTCAACGCCCCTATCAACGGGCGTTATTTGAAGCACTATATGCAATAAATGATTTCCAAATTTTCATTGTATATACCGGTTTGTGTATTTTGTTTTTTATATCTTTTTGGTAAGTTTTACTTTCATCGCAAATAAACAGGTTAGTGTTTTTCTAGAAGTAGGGGTATGAAATTTTCAACACGCTGGTCCCCATAAATCTTAAAGCCCTAATACCCTTCATGTCATTTTCTTACCGAATCTCGGCTTGCAGCCCAAACAACAAAAGGAGAAAACAGACGGTCATGTATTGGAAAATTGGTCGTCCCAAAGCAGGTGATGAAAAATAATTTATTAAGAAGAAATCAAAATGGTAAGGCAAAGGTATAAATTTCCGAAATGTTTGTTTTCCAAACAAATATCACTTAAGCACAATAGTGGTCTCATGAGTATGATATATTCACTTGACATTTCTTTAAAGGAATAGTTGTTACTGTGGTTTCTAAAAGCCTCACCTCGGTAAGATAAAAATAATTAAAATAAGCAGAGGAAGTAAAGCATCCTCAAAGAAAGAGTTCCAAGAATCAGGATTGTGTTGCAATGCCTTTGTTTTCGATTTTCTAATCCTTCTTTGTCATCCTTTGTCTTTCCTTGACCTCCTCTCCTAAAACACCAGACACCTTCCCATGGCCTCTATGGAGGAAGAAGAGGTTACACTTTATCTCTATAAGCTAGCAAACAAATCTTAGAAAGTAATCCATCCTTCATAACTCCTTTGTCTCATAACTGAATAAAGTCATTGCCTCAGTTGATCCTAACTCTCTTAGGTCTTTTAACGGGTTTTAAATGATTAAGTATTGCTCAAAGGAAGACCCCTAGAAATAAATTCTCCCATAATTTCCTGCAGACTAAGATGTTTTGAAAGTAAAGAGAAAGTCGGTCTAGAGTAATCAAAGCGAGTTCACATGCCTCTATTGCGAATACTATACAGATATCACCCCCGATGTGATTTATACAATTTGATTGCCCCCACTTCATATTTTAAAAATAAAAAGATGGATGGTGAAAGGAAATTCAAAATTGATTGCCCCCATCTAGTCCAAAGAGATGATGAAAGGAAATTCATAAAATGATTTCCCTCATCTCAACATTTAAATGCATAATTACATTTTGAAGTGGTGAAAGGAAATTCAATAAAGGGGACCAGATAACTTCACTGGAGTACTGAACAAGCTTGTTGGTAGTGAAGCAATGTCTAAGATATCTATAAGGTTGTCATACATGAATTATATTATACTCTAGTAATTATCTTTTTCGAAACTGGATCTACGTCCCAAGTCCATGCAGTACTTCTTTTTTTAAAGCATGAATTTTACTTCAATTTGATGCAAGCCAAAACACACGAGGCCTGTTGAGTTTCCTAAGATTGTTTTGGTTTCCTTAGGTAGGCCCGATTTCAGTCTTGAGAAAGGGAAAGTCACCGAATGGATTGCAGTTGATATTGGAAAGTGATCAAGTTTTAAATACTTTCCGGAAATAAAGCTGAAACCTCAGTCTTCCCTCTGTATCCTTTTCTTTAAAACGAGTTTCAAAGATACAAACTAATGACTCCATTCGCCCAATAAAGGCACGTGGTCTACTTTTCTTCTCATCCCACAAGGAGACGAGATCCCTAGATGGAGCCTATGTTGGAACAACCCCCTTTTTGTAAATTTTCAAAACTAAATATTATCTATGGATCTGCCTCTTAACAATGATATTTATTTAAGAGACTTGTTTTGGTTTCTCGGAAATCGACAGTTCACGATGTATAGAGAGATTTTTTCTCAACCTATTTAAAACCCCGAGAACCCGTTTTAAACGTGCTTAAGTACAAGCTAAAGGTGTTTAACTTTTAATAAGGCCCATCACAATTTCGTGATTCGGGTTTCCCTGTGACAAAGTGTTATTGAATTCTCGCCCCTCATAACCCCGACTCCCGAATTCGTGAAGTTTAGAAAGTTATTTCCAAATCACTATTAATTAAAAGTTTTAAACAGAGGATTATCACTTAATCTAATCATGTCGCGAGTTCACGATTCAGACTTTACTTATGCCATGAATTATGGGGATATGATACTTGTAACCCCGATACTCAAGGTCTCTAGATCCTTTTATAATCTCGATAAATTAAAAACTAAAAGTATTTAGTGTTAATCCGCCAAATCGCATTTTTGTGATCTCTGGGGTTCATGGTCCAAGCTGAGGGTAGAAATATTTCGAAGTCACGAACGCCGAAAAAATCAATTAAGAACTAAAAGCACTTAATAAACAGACTAATCCAAATTGACTAACGCCTTAATCAACTTTTACGCCGATAGAGCCTACGGACAAAGCTTTAAACATCTCTGCATTTTTCCTGAGTCACACCATCAAACATTTATGACATTTATAAGAAGGTCATGTGAAGTGATTGATACTAAGATCTGATTTTATCTCTAAACTATTTCCTTTAATGATTTGAATTTTTTATCAGTGAGAAATTGTATAGGATTTAAGTGCTCAAAGTGAAAGGATTACCGTCATTCATTTGAAATTCTTTCTGTTTTTCTACAAAGCCATTTTTCCAAAGTAACCCCTATTTGTATTTTCTCTTTCTATGACAAGAGGCCGAATTACAGGGTTCTATATTATGGCTCCGAGGAAAACTCCCAAGACTACTGGTGAGAGTTCGAGTCAAGGTTCATATATTATCTCCAATACTTCACCTAGGAGCATCAATACGATCAAAACATGGACACAAGTCTTCGACATCTTGCAACGTGAGCTGATCAATTGTTCGGACGATTCTGGCGGCAATGAGAAAGAGGACATATCCATAAAATATAAATTTGTCACTAAGTCTAAGATACACAATATCGCAGCAAGGCCATGTCTCCTCCCGTATTGTGATATGATAAAATGGGCACTGGACCATGCAGACATCCCAACCAAGACAATTTTCAATAAGCAGAAGCCGAGGGCCCGACAAGCACAAGCTTGGATGAAAAGGAATCTCAAGGGAGCATAGAGAAAACTAAGGTCCTTAAGAAAGAATCTGAAGGCCCAAGACACGAAGAAAGATCCCTAAGGGAAGATAATCTGGACAGACAGACTGAGGTTAGAGTCGAGATGCCCGCGAAGCATGTAGGAGACCCACTATTGCTCACACCGAATAAATCAGGCACCGATACTAGTGCAAAGAATATACCCTCAGAAATCGACAGTCCCATCCCATATGTCACACCCCTACAGTTTTCCAGAGGGGACCTTGATGCTAGAGCGATATCTATAGAAGACATGACACCTATCACCGCCAAAGATTTTCCCCCTAGTGAGTCTTTCTTCAGCAAGAAAAGGAAGGCCATAGTGAAATGGGAAATGCATCACCAGGCAGGCGCAGTGGCCAAAAAATTCAAAATATTGACAGACGACAAACATTTATAAGAAGAAGAGTTTGCTGACGAGATAGAGGGAAGGTTGGGGGCCTATGCCACCGCAAACCAATACTCAGTTGGGACCCTAAGGAGCCAATTGAAACACAAGGATCGGTTGATCGACGAGTTGTAGAGTCCTCTATTAGAATCAGAGATGAATGCCCAAAATGAGGCATATAAAGAGCTTGAGCAAGCTAGAGGGGTCGACCGACAGGAAATCGAGCAACTCAAGACTAATCTTGAGAAAATACAGCAGTCGGTCGAAGAGAGGCAAACCCAGGCTGAGCAATAGGAGGAATTGAAAAACCAGCTACAATCAAAATTGAATGATGCTGAAAACCAATATAAAGATATTTCAATCCCAAGCCACCAAAATCCGAAAGAAGGTAGAAATGGCGCAGGGGAATCTACTTGCTAAAGTAGAAAACATCCATAACCACGTTCAAATAATAGATCAAGCACTAATGGATATCTCTTCGAGGGAAAGAGAAGCTAGGGTAGCTCGTAATACTTTCCAGAAGGTTGTTATAGCAACAATTAAAGAAGAAACGGTTGTTAGCTATAGGTTGTCCATTCTAGAGAAAACCAGAGGTAATATCCCATTGAAGACATGAGATCATAATATATCTGAGAATAAGAAAAGGGCTAAAGATATGAGAGATGCTTGCGAAGAAATATTTGTATTAATAAATAAAAATCTATTGGATCTTGATAAGGAGAGTAGTGCAGGAACATTGGGCAAAATCAATATAGCCAAACATTTGTTGGATATCAAGGAAAGTGTGGAAAGAGAGAAGGTTGAATTGTCCCATCTAAATCAAGTTGATATGGGCCAGGTGCATGGATGATTTTAAGGGCTAAATTTCGCTCATGGGCTAATTTTCCATGGTTTTTACAAAAACAAGATTTGCTATTTTAAAAATGATTCGCCCAAATTCTATAGGATAAAATTATTTTACCTTAAAAATCGCCAAAATTTTAGAAAAAATATATAAAATCCTTAGAAATTTGAATATTTTTACAAAAATATCGCCAATCAATTATAGTTGGCATATGAAATATTAGTAAGATTCATTGAGGTTTCTACATTTTAAAATAATTTTCCATCCTTAAAATCATCCCTGGCCAGGTGGATAAATGGCTGGTAAATCCAAACTTACAATTATTGTCTATTATCGCAGAAGACAGACAAGTAGGAAAGAGACTGCCACAGGTGGCAAAAGATTTCTACACCTTTGAGGCTAACAACCTAACAGAACCTTCTAGGTTGGTAGCTTAGTTGGTGGAAATATGCGTGAATTGTATTGAGCGGGGGAGAGGATTGACTGCTGAAGGCGGAAATTGACAGATGTTTATCTCATTCTATTTTTGAAAGTTGGAGAAAGAAAGAAAATAAGGCGCCCTATCATTATTAATGAGAACCAAGGATGAGGAAATGAAACATTTCATTTTTTCATTTGTAACCGAAACCTTGAAATGATTGGAATTCAAAACATTTTACCTTGGTATAAGTATAATTTTGGAAGAAGGAACTAGGGATTTTTCTTTTGGTAGATTGTAATAGAGAAATTTTCCTTTGTCGGGATTAATATATAGCGAATTTAAGACTCGATATTCCGTCAAGATTGAGTTATGTGCTTTCCTCTGTTATTTCATACTTCATGTCATTTTTATATATATCTTTGATGAATGCTTTAACTGCAATTTAGTACAACCTCTACTGTGGTGATCATGTTTTAGTTATCTAATTATTTACATATTTTCCTCTGTATCGGCTATTAGCAGGTACAAGACCTATGGATTGCTTAGATCTCTATATTTTATGCTTCATTAAAGTGTTTCTTTTCTTTTCCTTCTTCTGTTACAACGTGAGATTCCTCTGGAATTGATGCCTCACATTGTCTGACAACTCTATGTTTTCTTTCATTTCATACTTGGTTTCAGATTTAAACTCAGTTATGGAAAATGACCTTCGATTTTGTTAAACTATTAATTTGTTTCACATGATTTTTTCTCATATAATCTAAAATTGAATCAGCAACTTAAAAGAAGCAATCTTTTTTAAATTTTGTAACTTAAATGACAGCCCCTGTTGCAAGGCAACCTCACGTAGAACCTGACCTCTCAAACCAAACCAGCATCGCCTTAAACCTATTTGATACTATCCTAAGAACTACAACCATGTGGGTGAAACTCAAACGTTCATGGGCAGCCATTGAATGGGACATAACCATTCAAGAACAAGTGGAAGTTAGACATAGACAACTTAGAAATCAGCCATAGTTTCTCTTCCAGTTGTTTGCTCCTTTCCATATCTTTTACCCTCTTCTGGATGCCTAGACCCTATACTTCATAGCCTTAAGTATAGAATCTAGAACAACATGAACAATATTATGGACAGCTTGAGGCCAAAATATGTTACTAAATTTAGATTTGTTTAGCATTGTTCTTGCCATCTCCATAACAAACCTATTTTGCTTTTCAACAACACCATTTTGTTGAGGTGTTTCAGTAACAGAAAAATGTATTTTGATACCATCATCATCAAAATACTTATTTAATTCTTTAGAAACAAACTCTTCCCCATTGTTTGATCTTAAGCATTTAATTTTCATGTCAATTCCATTTTCAGACAATTCTTTGAAAATTTGAAAACAATTAAACGTTTCAGACTTCTTTTTCAACAGAAATATCCAAGTCATTTGAGTAAAGTCATCCACAAATAACAGAAAATATATTTCACCATTTAATCATGTTGTCCTCATAGGTCCACAAACATCAACATGTACTATTTCCAAAGGTTTTTTTGTAGAGTGTTCTTTGGTCTTAAACCTAACTCTAGTTTCTGTACCATGTTGACACTGTTTTCAAATAGAACTAGTAAGATTCTTCATGACAGGTAAATCTCTTATAGCTTCCTTTTTGTTTAACTGAATCAAATTTTCAAAGTTAATATGCCCAAGCCTTGTGTGCCACAACTAACTTTCATCTTCATTCCCAAGATAAAAATTTCCCTTTTTCTCATCTAGTATGTAAATGTTGTTCGGTGTTCTTGTAGTTGTTCCAACTAACCTATTTGTTTTGACATCTCTGATTTGACAAATTTTAGAATAAAAAATCATATAATGTCCTTTATCACAAGTTTGACTTACACTCAATAAATTGTGTTCCATATCCTCAACCAGCAAAACATTTTCAGCCATAATAGTTTTGTTATTTAGACACACAGTACCTCTTCCAATTATCCTAGCTGATTGTTCATTACCAAAAGTAATTATATCTTATTTTTCTTCATCCAATGTAACAAAATTATGTTTTCCACCTATCATATGTTTTGAACATCCACTATCCACGCATGTTATAACCCTAATTTGCACCAGACATGCTTACCTGGCATTAGTCCATCTCAGATTCCTTCTTTTCCAAAACACTATTGAACAACTCTTCTTAAAAACCCCTTTTATAAAGGCCCAGGTGCCCTGCTACATTACTGCACACGTGTACACGCTAGCTGACCCAAGACAGCCCACGTGTACTTACAAAAGCACGAAAAAAGGAAAGTTGCTGACAGAAAACATAGCTTTGGGTAAGTTAACTAAACCTTTCGGCCATGCATGACTGCACATTCGACCAAATACCTAGCTTCTTCTAGCCTATAAAAGAAGGGGTAGGGGTCCCATTTGGGAGGAGAATCATAGTAAAGAAACTATACCCGATTAAGCATTCCCTTTGTCCCAACCTTTAGCCACCCTTGTGCAAAGATAAGTATAGAGAAAAGCAGTTGGAAGATAGTGGAAGAAGAGCCCAGGACTAGGATCAAGGAGCAGTAGCTGACTTTATCATTGTAAGGTATCATTGTGAAGTTAATAAAAGAATTGCTTTTCCTGTCCCACCATATGAGATTGTCATTATTGGAATATTGATTGTATGATTGATTAAATCTCTAACATGTTAGTTCACAGATCAAATGCATGTGGAGTTTTTTGTTTGTATTTAGTGAATGTGGGTCAGCATTGGGAGGAGAGTTGCATTCAAAGAATGACCAAGTGCGAAAAGGGATCGACATCAAACATGAAAAATAAGGTACGTCAACTTAATCTCTTGAGTCTTGTATTTACATATGAGTAATGGGGGTTTAGGCATGGGATGATGATAAAAAGTAAGAATCTTTAGGTCATTTCTGCATGCATGATAAAACCCTTAGTGCTAGTTTGTAGGAGGGATTTCCCACCCACAACAGAATTAGCAACCATACTGGGGATCTCTAGGGTTTCTAGGAATATTTTTCTTAGGTATTTTTAAAAACTGGTTTCATTCCTTGTTTTTAAAGTTTCTACAAAAGTCTGAGCTAACAAAGATTCTGGTCTTCCATACCATTTATCTCTATTTCTTTGCTTGACTGCATTTTTTTTTCTTTTCCGAGACCCACAGAAGTACACGCAGCCTGCATAAGGTTTGCATGCGTGTACCCGCACCCTACCTTCTCACAGACCACGTGTACACACTAGCTGAGGAAGTGTCAGTCGCATGTATGATTCCAGAAAATTTCTTTTAGAGAGGCATTCATCCTCTCCCCTATCAGAAATAGTCCTTCTCAGGGGTTTTCTGGAACTCTTTCTAGTGTTTGTTGTTTGCAATCTATAGCTTAAGTTTCAACTCATATTGGTTTGTTCTATGAATTTTTCCTTTAATTGTTTTCTTTCTTTCTGTTAAAGTAAGTATCTGAGTCTTCAAGAGATCCTGGTTCTCAGTACCAGTAGTCTCTTCCTAGGATAGATTGCTTGGCCTTTCATTTGTCTCAGAGTTTCAGAGATACATGTGGCATGTATAAGGCCAACATGCGTGCACACACGCTTTGACTTTACACAGCTCGCGTGCACACGCTTGCTGTTGAACTGTCAGTAGTGTGCTTGTGGAGAAAAAATTTGTTGAAGATAAGGCAATCATCCTTTCCTTTGACAAGAGTTATACCTCTCAGGTTTTTGGGTCTCTATCATAGCGGTCAGTAACTTAGGTTTGATCACAGCAATAGCTTTCTTTTTCATTAAGAAGTTTTCCTCAAAATTTTCTTTTTATAGGGTTTTTAGGCAAGTTTGAGAGTCCAGTTTTAATTTGCTTGTGTGTGATTTTTAAAGTGACTCTTTGCAATCTGTTCTTAGGCCAGAAGTTTTCTTGGTTTTTACTTGTTGATATTTTTCCTTTTTGCTTTGTGAGCATTCAAATAAAAAAAAAAACTTTTATTTCTTTGTTTGGTTAAATAGTGTTGTTTTGCATTAGTAACCATGGAAAATTATTTGCTTTCATAAGTTCTTAATGGTTTACTTAGCTCATAAGTAGCTCGTAGTCGAGTGAAATTCTGCTTTGAGTTTGTTGTTCAGAGATCTTAGAAAATATTTAGTTTGAAAATTTGTTTAAGATTTGAGTCAAGTGAAGTTATTTTGTTTCCAACTTTCTGTTTTATTTTGCTGTCAAGTGAAGGGAAGTAGAAGTAAGCGGTTTTAGGGGGGGGTCCACTGGCATGTGGAGCCGACACCTGTCCAGGGGTGGTTTTATAATACAACCTCATTTCGGACCCCCCCTCTCATTAAGTTTCGGATGGCAAGTTGGGGTCCGGAATTATTTGTGGTTGTTTGATTTGAGTTTGTGGGATGTGATGTGAAGTTTGAACTTAGGATGTGTTTGCTTTTTTAGTTTTTTAATTTTTAATTTTTGTTTTATGTTTTTTTTTTGTTTTTGTTTATTTTAATTTTGTTTTATTATGTTTTTTATTGTTTTGTATGTTTTAATTTATATATGCTATATGTATTAAGTTACATAGTGTTTTATTTTTATTTTATATATATTTTTTTAATTGTTTTTCTTTTTGTATTATTTAATGGGATTTTATATTAATTAATTTTATTTTAATGTTTAACACTAAATTAGATTAAACAAACTAAATTAATTATTAATTAACTAAATTACTTATTAATTAATTAATTAATGGATTATTTAACTAGTCTAGCCTATCTTAATTAAACTAATTATACTAAATTTTATTACTAATATTATTAACCTATTGAGTTTCTTTTTAACCTAAGTTTGGTTTATGCATGGATGGGTGGTCGAGCGGGATGTAGTCAACTAGACAAAAGGATAAGGGACTGAGGGCGCAGCGTGGAAGAAAGATGTAGCATGGAGTGGAGGAGGTATGATGCAATGGATGGATGACATGTTGGGACAGGGCCCACTGGAAAAAT